>JANAVB010021997.1:1199332-1449542 GCA_029216955.1 Iris pallida
CCAACTGCTCTTGTACACGGCGTATTATATGAATATGTTGACGACTCCTCCCTTCAAAATACCGGGAGGAAATGACAATAAAACTCACCAGAAGATTACAAAGAGAGGTTGTCATGGCTAAGGAGTTGCTTTCAAGCAAATATGTAAAACGACCTAGCAATGACATTGTAAAACAACAATGTAATTATGATGTAATTGGGCAAGGAACTTCTGTCTTTGATAAGCTCTGCTTTTATATAAATCATTTTTGAATTACATTTACATTGTCAAAAACCACGAAAAGTTTGACTTTTATTTACATATGACAACTCGAACTCATGCGCCAAAGGGCAGTCATTTTTATAATAAGATCTCCCAAATTCTGTCATTTATTGGCAAAATTTAACAACTCGAAATATGCGCCAAGCTGCAGTCACTTTTATTGTCATTAATACCAATGAATCTACCATTTATACGCCATTAATACCAATGAATTCTTCCATTTATATGCCATTTATTCCTAATGAATCTGCCCCTTCGGATTATATTCTCCGTTTTAGTTGAACGGAGAATGTAATTCTCCGTTTACTTGAAACGGAGAATAACTTTCCCGTTTAAATTAAATCGTTTGAGTATTCTATTCACCGTTTATGTCTGCTCTTCTGTCTTTTGTAATAAAATCCTTTTGAGTTACATTTACATTGTGATAACCACGAAAAGTCTGACTTTTTGAGTTACATGTACATTATGAAAGTCTGAAATACTACATAAAATCCTACTATCAAGAAAAAGTTGAATGTGAGCTGCGTGCGGGCATCGCAGAGCAATGGAACTCCTTGAGGCAAAGGAAATTCCTTGAGGCAGTGAGTTCCTTTGCCTCAGTGAGTTCCTTTGCTCGAGGATGCACGATGAAGTGGCTTGCCTCAAGGAGTCATCCAACGGTTCCTATGCTCTCGATGCACGATGAATACCATCTACCACACGGCAAGAATAAAAGACGACAGAGAACAACTCCTTGACAGATGAAGCTTTCAACGGAGAATAGCATTCACAGTGTTAAAAACAAATTAGAATGTTCATTCTCGTTTTAATTTAAAACGGAGAATGATATTCTCTTTTCATTTGTAACGGAGAATTATATTCTCGTTTTGAACTTACGGAGAATGCCGTTCCCAGTATTAAACGATTAAGGATACTATTCGCCTTTAATTTGGAACGGAGAACGGTATTCGCCGTTTATTTTGAAACGGAGAATAAGATTCCCAGTGTTAAAAACACATTAGAATGTTCATTCTCCGTTTTAATTTGAAACGAAATGAAATTCATCGGTCATTTGAAACGGAGAATGTTATTCTCCGTTTTGAACTGCACGGAGAACATATTTTCTCCATTTTTGATGTACTACATTTTGAAATTGGAATTAATGTTCTCCATTTTTATCTAATTGTCTTCTCAAACTTTTGCATTGGAGAACATATTTTTTTATCTAATTGTCTCGTGTGAATGACATCTTGCCACATAAGAAAGACATTATCTTAAGTCAACGACGTTTCATTTATTCCATTTGCTCATTGTCACTATTTTGCTTCGTATTTTACAATTACGATAATCGTGACCCATTTTTTTACAAAATCTACATATTCTAGCCTTCGGGATAGATTGACTTTATGTAGGCTGGCTTGATTTCCCTTGAGAAGGCCTTCCTTTTGTTGCTACCGAATTTGGCTCTTTTAAAGCTTTGCACTCTTGAACTACATCAGCTACCATTTGTTCTTCTTCGCCAATATCGGTCACCATTTCTTTCAACTCCATCAGGACAGACGACATCAACTCCGTTCCCCTCTCTTGAACTTTGCTTATTTTTTACAATAGTATGTAAACAGATTAACTTGTTCATTAATAGCACCATACCTTCTGCTCTCAATAATGTCTGGTGGATGAATCTTCTTTCTGAGCCAGGTCCGGAGAGATAACTCTCTTTGCAATCCTTGAGCCAACGAGATTTTATCAAGTTCTTTGGAATATCTCCAATTGCAATCTCTTCATTGCTGCAAAAAATGCCTACAAGGAATCCCCTTGGTCTCCATCCACATGCATTCGCATTTTATGATGTTGTCGGCCGGAAGAAATGTAACCTTACGGTTGACACTGTTTGGCGACAAATACTTTTGGACAGTGCAAACTTCTGTCTCTCTTACGATGTGATGATGGGGAACAATATATGCATCAGAACGTGTGATTTCCTTCCTTACATCTATAAACAACCGTTTTAGTGTAAATTGCGGCAAATTTACCTTCTATTACGGCCATGCTAGTTTGATTCACAACTGTGTTGAGAATTTATCATTGACATGCTTACCCATCTGGCCGTAACGTAAGGCCGCCAAACCGTGGTCATAATTTTGAAGGGCATTCCAAAGTGGCAGCTTCTCATTCAAAAATCTTTTCAGAAATGCGTTCATAGATTCACATCTATTTGTTTAGTAGAACCGCCAAAATAATTACCACGTAGGAATGTGTCCGCCCATCGCTCCCTCGTTCTGTACAATGCAGTGGTCCACTCATGTTTTCTAAATTATAATCTGTTAGCATCTGCTGCCAACGGTTTTTCAAATTCTTCGACTGAATAGTACCTGTTTAGAAAACTGGACATTAACTAAAGTTGTGATATTGTAACAACAACATACATCAAAGTAAAGTAGCAAGTGTGCTATGTACCTTTTAATCAGAAGACTCAGTTTATTGTGAAAACCCTCTCGGTGTACATTTTGGCAGCATTGTTAAGGATATGCCATGAGCACGTTCGATGAACTACGCTGGGCATTAAATCCTCAATTGCTTTATTCATGGATCTGCAACCATCCGTGAGAACTGTCAATGGTAATTTGCTATTCATACACTCTAGGAATTTTTGCAGAACCCAGGAATAAGTCTCCGCAGTCTCATTGTGGATCATTGCAAACCCAAACACACAGTCATCGCATGATTGTTTGTACCCACTAGAACCACCAACGGCATTTGACTTCTATTTGTTTTATATGTAGAATCAAATGCTAGTGAATCTCCAAATAGTTCATAATCGAATCGACAAGAACCGTCAGCCCAAAAGAGATGGTCAATCTGAATCTTCGTCTACCTTGTAGTCGTAGAAGAAATCTGGGTCACTGTTCTCCTTTGATTGAAGAAATGTAAGTGTTGTCGAAGCATGAACATCGTCGAGTGCCTACTATCTTGAGCTAGAGCGTTGTATAAATCCTTTCTCGTCCACCCAACATTATCCCAGCCACCTTTCTTCGCGACAAGTAAATTCCATATCTCTCCAGTCCCCATCCCTGATTGCTTCATAATCTTAATTTCTTCCAACTCTGCGGTGTTATATTACGATGGGATCTCAAAAAAGCTGATTCATAATTACACGCCAGGTTATGGTTGTGATGTACATGAAATTTTTGACGGACCACATCTTTATTTTGGGTGTACCCAATACGAAAATTGCTTTACAACCACTTCTGCTTTCACTTCTTGGCTCACGAACCCTGTTTGGAGCTTCCTTGTATTTCTTGTGTCTGTATCCCGCATTCGAACAACACCAACTACGGATCGTCACCATATAGATTTGTTTTTCTTTACCTCGTTCTTTCTAATACTGAAACCATATGCTTTGAATAAATCCGGTAGAATGTCCCTGCTTCTTCAATAGAGTTGAACTGTAGGCCAACAATATCTTCTTCTAAGAGCTGGTTGGATCTTTATTAATGTTGGCAGATTGCAATATTTTTTTCATCGTCGCTGCATCGAATCCAATGGAGATTCATCGGCGTCCCTAAGACAGAATAAAACAAACATAGAAATAGAAAATGTAAAAATATAATACATTTCTTAAATCCATTAGAAAGGGTGATGCGAAATAACATTTCGTTGTTTGAGTGATGTCTTCATCTTGTTCTTTACTGTCTCCTAAGCTAACATCTTCCAAACTTTGCTCATCATCCAAATCATCTGACAGTCCTCTTGAAAGGAGGCTTTCTTCATCGACTAAATCTTCCACACGACGATCACTTTCTCCATGTGACGTCGACATTGAAGAAAATGTGTGTGTTAGAAACCAGCAAAAGAAACGAAGGACAAGAAACAATAGAAGAAGAAAGAGTAATGATATTATCATACCTCCATATTGATCCTCTATATATAGCCCTCCCATCTGATGTGGCATGTTAAATAAATGAGCTTCTTAGCATTTTCCTAATTAATAATGTGTCATCTGACATGACTGATGACATGGCAAATTTTAATCCAAAAAGTTAACAACCCAATTTTCTCCATAATAATTTAACGTTAATATCAAAGTTATTTTAGTGTTAATATTAATTTATGTTAATATTAATGTTAATATTAATATTATTGTTAATGTTAACGATAATTTAATATTAATGTTAATGTTAATCTAGAATATTAACTTTAATGTTAATTTTTATTTTTAGTTTTATTTACAAAAAAATTTGCCACGTCAGCTGCCAGATCAACATGTCACATCAGCTGCCACGTAAGGATGGACAGTTTGAAAGTGCAATTTGGAGGTACAAAAAACATTATTCAGGAAGAAACAACTTCCAGCAAGGCAACAACACACCTTTTCGTCTTCATTGTAACTCCGCCACGTGGCCCTCTTTTGATGGCTCATGAAAAATCTTGAGTGATTCTAGGAGCAAGCATAATTTTAAGGAAACAACTTCCAACAAAACTTTCTCGTCTTCTGGGTACGTGCCTTATTAAAATGTGTAGCTAATAACGCATGAGGAAGCATGCAACAGCAATCTCCACGTGGCCCTCTTTGTAGGATAACACATGCAGCAGCATTTAATGCTACGAAACCCTATTGTCTTGTTATGTATTGTGTATCCTATGTGGCATGAGCAGAGCCGCAGAAGACAATACCTTGCATAGGCGGCTATATTCACAAATGACAAGAAGTTAAAAAGTCATCTCCAATGCAAAAAAGTATTGAGAAGACAATATAAAGTAATTTTTACGACTTCCAAGACAACCTTTGCTCTTCTAATGATATGGTATCAGTGTTTATTATTAAATTGTGAAGATAACGCATGCAGAGCATTTAATGCTACGGGACCTGTTGCGTTAAGGAACACAGCATGTGAGAAAGAACCCGAGAGAGATAGAAAGAGAGAGAAGAGAGTGTGGGAGATGGAATAAAGAAGGATCGAGCTCGACTAGATTTTAAACTTAAAATTCAATTTTTGGTTATCATTAATAACTAGTTGGCACGTACTAGTTTGACGAACACTAACCGAGCCCGAGCAACGTGACATCAGCTAGCTAGGTTTCTAATACCGTGGCATTCATATTAATTTAAACATTTACAATATTATGAAACTAATTGACTACTAAAATTAAAAATAGTTTGGATTTAACATTTACTTCAAACTAGTTAAAGTTAAAATTGCATTCTTTTTTATTTTAAATGTAATTGGAACTACAATTAATACTAACATTCGCTTGTCCCGTAGTTTAAGTCGTATTTCCCTCGATGCTAGGCTTGACGTAGCCCTTGCTTGTCAAGTCGTTGCACGAACGCATTAGAAAAGAGTTTTGTTGGGCTATCGAAGTATAGCAAGCACCGTCCCGTGTCACGTGCATTTGTTAAGCAGTGAAAGGGTGTGAAGGCCACTGGCAATGTCAAGACATCACGGACTATAGCTGGGTTAGACGATGACCCTTTTGCTGCGGGCCGAATCGGTCCCTTAGCCTAGGAATGGATTGGTTGAAGGAGCAATACACAAGAATACGCCATAGCTGGGTTAGACGACGACCCTTGATTCTCGACAGGTTGTAATATCTAACTGTTGTTAGATAGTAGAACTAGACAGCGTTCTACGTCGTTTCGCGGTGTAGGCTGGGACGCTGTTACGTTATGGAATGCCCTTACTCCGGGTGCGGGTCGTGATAGGGTGCGCGAGAAAGGAACATTGTCGCTATTGATTCGGTCGGGACCGATAGGTCGGGATCGATTGACTCGATCGAACGGAAACGGTTGAATTAAGATCCATTCTCTCGCCTGAAGTAAACTCAATGTGAGTGGCTGACCCTCCTCTTCTCGACCCCCTTCCTAGGTAAATTGATATGTTGTTGCGAATGAAAGGATAAATGCAAGGGCAAAACACACGGGAAAGGGATTGAGTTTTCAATAATGTAGGCTATGTCTTAATAACTAAAAGAAAATATGTCTTCGCACGGTTATGGACAACTTGTCGACAACGTAGTTTCCTCGATCAGCACAGGTTTAGCGGGGACTTGCATCGGAGCTAGCTACTTGCGTTGAAAGGACCCCGATTAACAAAGCTATACGTCCAGGATGGTTCCAGAGAAGCCATTCCATAACGTGACACGTCGCAGCCTACACCGCAGAAACGATGTAGAACGCTGTCTAGTTCTACTATTTAACAACATATATAATATCAAAACCTGTCGAGAACGATCAACTACGAATGGAGGACAAGCAATGTCAATATAATATACTCAATAAGCTATGATATTGTTGCGACCGTCCAGTGTACGTATTATGTATGGTATTTATGGTGCACATCATCTTAATTCAACCTAGTAGTTCAAAGGAGGGAATTAGTATGGTATTTATGGTGCACATCATTAGGACGGGTTGCGACCGTCAAGTGTTGTGATAATCTATGATATCAGTAGGTTTGGGATCCTTCGATATTGGCTAGCAACCCGTATCGAAGCGATCATAGTCTTACACATAAGGATGCCAAAGATGCATTACGGTGCGAACCGTCCATGGTCATTGCGTGATGACAGGCCATGGTCATTGCTGCGACAGACCATGGAGAACTTGCATCAGCTAGCTATGGCAGCAGTGGAGAGAGGTGCACCAGCTACAGTTCAGGGAGCACCATGACTCCCTAGCAGATCACATATCGCTCTAATAATTCAAATCACATTTTACATTATTGTCGTATCTATATTCCAGTTCAGCTTTACTTTCCGTATTTCTCACCATGCTATATTTCCATTACTCACATGCTCTACCTGCTTTTATACTATACCATGATTTGAGACTAAGTTCAATTTGTAAGAAGGGTTACAACCCGGTCCTTGTTGGCCCAAGGGTTGTAACTCGGCTTCAAATGGTTTCCAAGTCGCCTATATCTTTGTCTTGTATTTCATTATAATGTCTCTTATATATTTGTCAATTCATATGGAACTGCTGTTGGTGTTTGTACTTGCTCATTTTTCGACAGGATACCGTTGACCACGTACTCGTGCCCTAATCAGGGTACGGGTCGTGACAAAAACACCGTGACCTTCATATAGATAGGGCCGGTGGGCTGAGATTAGCGCTGGGTGCAGCGCAGGGCCTGCCACCCTTATGTATGTTTAAGTTTACGGTTGGTGGTTGAGTGAAATGATATGATTTCTTATGTAAAGTTCTAACCTTGGAGGCTAGACGAAATGGGACATAGATGAGCACGATCACAATGTTTATGTTAAGATTATGTCTAACTGTATCTGCCGCAGGGACACGGTGGTGGACAAGTTCATGATAGGTTCGGCTCGAGGCTGGACGTAACCACGTAACCATGTACTGTGTCCCTAATCAGGGTGCGGGTCGTGACAGAAACACCGTGACCTTCATATAGATAGGGCGTAACCACGTACTCGTGCCCCTAATCAGGGTGGACGTAACCACGTACTCGTGCCCCTAATTAGGGTGCAGGTCGTGACAGAAACACCGTGACCTTCATATAGATAGGGCCGGTGGGCTGAGATTAGCGCTGGGTGCAGACGCAGGGCCTGCCACCCTTATGCATATGTTTAAGTTACGGTTGGTTGGTTGAGTGAAATGATATGATTTCTATGTAAAGTTCTAACCTTGCAGGCTAGGCGAAATGGGACATAGATGAGCACGATCACAATGTTTATGTTAAGATTATGTCTAACTGTATCTGCCACAGGGACACGGTGGTGGACAAGTTCAGGATATGTTCGGCTCGAGGCGGGGCTCGGCTTGGACTTCCAGATGCATGTAGTCCTTAGCGTTCAAGAGGAGCTACCGCATGGCGTTCGGACTTGCGAGATGTCAGCCGAAGACTACTTGTTGGCTATAAAGAGCATAATGTATGGAACAATGTACTCCTTTGTGAGCTAGAGAGATCATGAGCGTTGTAGCCAATTGGCATGATGAGTTGGGCTATTCAGCCATTGTAACGTTTTCCTTCCGCTGCTTATTTATCAAGTTGAGCTATAAATACTATTGCGAATCTGTTATCTTGCCTTGCACGAGCGCAACTCCAGGCTCGTCGGCATCACGCCCCAGCGATGACGATGATTCGGGTGAAACTTGATAATGATGAAGACGGTAACCGGTCGACAAACGTAAGTATCGAGGTATGATCGAAATTTTTTACAGTAGCATAATATTAAATCTACATTGGCTTTTCTGTTAATTTAAAATTTACAATATAATAAACTAATATTACAAAATGCTATTTGCTCCCAAAAAATTTGGGTGATACCATCTTCCATTATGTGGCATATGACATGGTTGCTAACATGACAGCTGACATGGCAAAATTTAACAATAAAATTAATATTAAAATGAACATTAAGTAAATAAATAATTTAATATTAAATTAATATTGATTAATATTAACATTCCTGCATTGCATTAACATTAATATTAATATTAATATTGACATTAACATTAACAAAAAAATTTGGTAATTAATTTTTGGGGTTAAAATTTGCCATGTCAGCTATTATGTCATCTGCCATGTCAGATGCCACATAATGGGAGATGGCATCACCCAAATATGTTGGCGCCCAAACGACTAATTGCTATATTAATACAGTGGCATACCGTTATTTCCCAATAGATTCGTGACTTGTTCGTCACACCCCTCCACGCGGGTTACATACACCCGCGTAAACGAGGGTTAAATAGCCTTTCCCGAAGAGAACCCATCCGACTAGAGAGAAACAAAGGAAAGAAGAAGAAGACAGTCGCAATGGAGAGGAGCAAGATCAACTGCAGCGGATGGGCTGTCATCCCTACCGAGATTCTCTCGATGATACTGGTCCTGTCGGGGATGCCGGCGGACGAGGTAATGTGCAACGTGGCCCCAGTTTGCCGTTCGTGGTGGAAGGCGCTCAACGGTCCCTTAGACTATTGGTCCAACGCGACTTGGTACAGTGGTGCGGAGGACCCAGCAAACCGCTGAGATTAGTTTGACCGTAATGAGCTCGTGGCTCGCAGTGAGGGACATCTAGGGTCCCTCTCCGCGTACAAGCTCGACGAAGTACCTTCTCTTTTGCATGTTTAAGGCCAGTGCAAAATTTTATTTGGTCTTATTCTAATACTTTATTTTTTCTATTACAAATTTTACGTATACTTTTGTTAATTCTATTGATTTTTCCCATTTTTATAATACAGTGGGAAATTGCTAAGGGTCTGCACATTCCGAAGTGCGACGTGAGTGATGAAACTTTCGTGAGACACTTGGAGTTTCTCCCTGTGCTGGAAGAACTCGACATTAGCACTGCCTCTACATCACGTCGACTGGAATAATTCCGCCGGAAATTATTGCCGCCGTCTGGTCAAGCGAGTAGGGACATGCCCCCTCCAAGTTACATGCTCAGAAAAGATTCGTGAAGAACAAGAAAAACGAGGCGGAGGGAAAGGCCGGGCTGATTCGATGCCGCGTCTCGAGCACCTACATATGGGGTTCGGCATGTTCATGGAGACACGCTGCGATCTATCATATGCAACTGCAAGGATCTTCGCCTGCTCGACATACGTGGGTGCTTCAACGTGATCTTCGACGACGAACTCTGAAAAATTTGTTATTCAATTCAGACGTTTAAAAACCCTTTGATAATGTCATCCCAGTACCAGGAGACCTGTGTACGAGTTGGTATAATGATTAGATACGATCTATCATTCCTGGGGTGAATGGTGAAAACATTAGCATGCATGCATGCTGCATTTCTTTATACTCCCTCCGTCCCAAAAATATAGTCCTATTTCTATTTTCACCAAGATTAAGAAAATCCAATTAATATGTCCAACAAAACAAAATCTCCAATTTGCCCCTTATAGAAGTTTTGAATTTTGCTTTTTTATTATTGATCTCTAATTGGGTTAATGAATGCCATTAATCTCTATTTGGATTTATTAATGATATCACATTCTACTATGTAAATTAAACTTTGGAGACATATTTTGGCAAATTGTTGTTTGAATTTTTGGAGGCAATAAACTAAAGTGTCTTTTCAGTATCCATCATTATAGCTCAAGTATATTTTCAAATACAACTCTTAAATGCATAGAGAATTGTAGAGTTTATCTTGATATAATTGCAGTTTAAATAAGGCTAAATTGTAAATACTCCACAAACATCCATTATATAAAAAGAAATGGGCTATAATATGGGACAAACCAAAAGGAAAGTGAGACTATATTTTTGGGACGGAGGGAGTATATTTTTCATTATCTACATACAAGATATTTTTTATGAGTTCGATTATCCATTTGAGCAAATTTTACTTTTGTCAATACTAATTTTTAACATGATTATTTTTTATAATAAAATGGACTGTGAAATAAGACGCCTAAGACGGCTCACTTCTGAGTTTCGACATTTCCAACACAGATTTTACCATTAATACAACATCTCAGTGTAATCATATCCAAAGATTTTGCCATTTCCAAAACAGATTTTACCTATTCAAAATAAATTCTCCGTCCTATATGGACCATTCTCCGTCCTACATGTATCATTCTCCGTCCACATTTCGCATTCTCCGTTCTAATGTACCATTCGCCGTCCTAAATGTACAATTCTCCGTCCTAAATGTACCATCTCCGTGTTAGAGGAACGGAGAATGGCCATTACCAGCCAAACAGCCAAACTAATTCAGAGCCTTCAAAACCAATTTATCGAGATTCAAACAAAACTAAACAGCCAAACTATTTAAAATTTACAACCCTACAGAACAGTCCTAAATGTACCATTCTCCGTCCTATATGGACCATTCTCCGTCCTACATCTATCATTCTCCGTCCTACATTTACCATTCTCCGTCCTAATGTACCATTCGCCGTCCTAAATGTACAATTCTCCGTCTAAATTTACCATTCTCCGTGTTAGAGGAACGGATAATGACCATTAAAGCCCAACAGCCAACTAATCTCTTCACGAGCCTTCAAAACCAATTTATATAGATTCAAAAACAAAACTAAACAGCCAAACTATTTAAAATTCACAACTACAGAACATTCCTAAATGTACCATTCTCCGTCCTAATGTACCATCGACGTCCTAAATGTACAATTCTCCCGTCACCTCCGTCCTAAATGTACATTCTCCGTGTTAGAGGAACGGAGAATGGCCATTAACAGTCCCAAAAATTGTTCCATACTAAGTTAAAAGCATATAATAGCACCAAAAATGTTAACAATAGAAAAATTCTACAGAACCCAAACACCAGACTCGAACCTAGGCCTTCCATGTAAAAGCCAAACAGCACAACAAACTAAGCCTGGAATAAAGACATCAATAATGCTAAGTCTACTACCAAATGCTTGCTTACAACACTCTTACACCTTCACCTATTGATGACATGTGGCCATGGCCACATGTCAGCAATGGGTGAAGGTTGTAAGAGTGTTATAAGCATTTGGTTGTAACTTTAACTTTATCCAACTTCCAATAAGGAATAAGAGAGTCGGTTAGGAACGTGTATATATATACATAGGGGTCCCCATCATCTGAGTAGTTGCACATTTAACATGGCTCCAAAAAGATCATCTGGTTGGGAACCATTGCCAGAGCCTTCTTCCAGTCGTCGCCGAGCCTCTTCGCATGGAGCACCCTCTGCGCCGCCTCCGGCCCATGACTGGATGGCAGCGGCTGCGAACTTTCTGACCGCATGCGGTTGCACTGGAGGTCATCGCTACCTCTTCATCCGGCGCCAAACTTTGACCTGTTGCCGATCACTCCGGAGGAACGGGATTCTCTGGAGAAGAGGAAAGCGTTTTGCCGCCTGTGCCATAGGGCGGTGTGCGCACCCTGCAGGACTTTGCGGAGATCCTCCGGGAGGCCAGTGAGGGCTAGACCTTTTTTTTTTTCCGTTTTTTACAATTTTTTGTCCTCCTCTGTATACTTCTCTGGAGAATGTTCCGGCGACGAAGCTGGGATTTAATGAAATAGATATTTTGTTAACTCAATTTCGTTTCGGCTACAATCAAACTTTTACAACCTTCTTACAAAATTACACCCATTTGCTAAATAGCATTGCTCTTTAATTAACAAATCTTGTTACGTCAAATCATATATCAGCGACGATATCCCCATCAATGACTTGTTACGTCATAGAATTGATTATGCTGCCAGCGTCAATCTTGCCGTCAAATCCATCTTAAATGATTACAAAGTAAATAGAGGACACATTGAGTGTTTCAATTTTACTCTTTTCAAGTACATAGTCTTCTTATTTTCAAAAATTTAATCAAATATTCGTAAAATGGAAATATTGAGTCTTAAACTTCACATTCTTAAATATGTTGTCAAATTTTTTTAAATAAATATGTTTCCACCACGTTTTTTCTGCCAAATTTTTCAATAATTTATACGGAACACGTGGATATATACTAGTAATAATAGTAATAAATTTAATTTTGGAAAAGAATTTTTTAAAATTAAGGTCTCAAAATCCCAAAGGTTTATGTAGTGATTTCACATGGATATATACTAGTAATAATAGTAATAAATTTAATTTTGGAAAGTAGTTTTTTAAATTTAATAGTAATAAATTCGACCGTCTTATACTAGTAATAATAGTAATAAATTTAATTTAAGACTCAAAACTATTCTAATTTTTTCCACTTCCCAAGGTCATATAAGACGGTCGAATTTTCCCTCTTCTTCTCTCAAACCCTCTTCCTTCTCCCAAACCCTCTCCCAAACCCTCTTCTAATCAAAATGCCGCCGAAGAAACAACGACCGTCGCCGAAGGGGAAGGATCCACGAAGGGATGCGATACAGGCCCGAAGGGCAGAACTTGCAAGGGCGGCGAAAACCAAGATTATGGTCGCTAGGGCAGAGGCCGAAAGGGCAGCGGCGGAAGCAGCGGCGGCGGCAGCGACGATGAAAGCGGAGGCGGCAGCCAAGCCACGTGCAAAAAAGGCTAAAAACACTCATTGTTCGACAAAGACCAGAAAATCTATCTTCGATACAGAGTCGTCGGAAGACTCAACTTATGAAGATCGAAGGCGTACTCAAGCGAAGGCTAAGGTGGCAACGGATACAGAGTCATCAGCGTACTCTGTGGATTTTGAATCCTCATCAGAAGAGGAAAATGAAGAGGAAGAGCAATCATCAAATAACTCCCAGGCTGGAGAGGAGGTAAAAAAATTTAAAGACTCTAAAACTAAGAAGATATACATTAAATATTTCAAGAAAAAGGCTGTTATGCCTGAAAGATCAATTAAGATGGATGATGTCGAAGACGAAGCTTTCCTGGATATATTGAAATTCTATCAATTGGAGAAACTGAACAAATCCTGTCTTGAGAAAATCTCCCAAACAATAGTAAGAGAATTTTACTCAAATCTTCCGGCTGAAATTAAAGAAAAAGAAGAGTATCAACCACTGGTGTTTCTGAGAGGGAAACTGATTAGGGTAAATGCTGCTGTCATCAACGAATTTTATGGATTTGATCCAGTTCCTGAGTTTGATATGAAAGATATTGATAATGTTTCCATGACGGATGCAATTCATGAGATTACAGGTGTTTCAATGGGTGCCAAGACCCCTCAAAATGTATACAAAGATCAATTAAAAACTTTATATAAATTGTTGCATGCCTACGTATCTCAAACACTCAACCCTACTGGACATGAGTTTTCCATCCATCCCGAGAGAGTAAAATTTCTTTATTATATGGGGAAGAAAAAAAAGGATGGATATAGGTTCCTACATGTTCAGTAGAATGATGCATCTCGTGGAAAAACCAACTGCAAGGACAGTTCTCCCTTTCGGAGGATTTGTATGCTCGATGGCTAATAAACATTCTGTCCCAAGCTTAGCAGGGGATGTTTATATTAAAAACAAAGGCCCCATGAGAAAACTAACCTTCACTCGAATGTTTGGAAAACGGGCAGCAACTGCAAGCAAACCATCAACATCTGGAAAACCATCAACTTATGGAATCAAAAATACTAAGGACAGGGTTGATGATCTATACAATTTTGTTGCTGCAAACTTTGAGAATGTCTTCAAAGAGATGAAGACTATATCCGACAACCAGAAATTGATTCTGGATAAGATTAACCAGATAGAGGTTGAATTTGCTGACCAAGAATAAGATTTTTCTTCCCTCGTGAAGAAGGTAAATGGGGCTAGCCCAAAATCTTATGTAAAAATACACACTGTGCACATTGACACTTTAATGCTAGCCATCACTTTGATACTTCTATTTATGTTTCTGGATGTCATTTCTACCTATAAAGTGAGTCAATACTGACTATAATTTTTCTTCATCCGTCCCTCAAGGTGTAGGTGAAGAATATTTTGAGAAAGAAGAAGAAGTAGGAAAAAAAAAGAAACAAGAAGAAGAAGATGGAGACGGCTATGAAGATTCATCTTTTGAGTTTTGAATGTCTCTTATTTCAATGTGGAAGTAATATTTGACTTGTAATATTATTCTGAATATTTGTTGGTCATGGCGGACAAACTAAATTTTGTGTTTGAAATATTGTAAGACTAAACTTTTCGCTTGTACTCAGTGCATAGTTCGTAATTTGTTTTGAAAATGTAATATGGTCTTGAATTTAGAGTAGGTCTGATATTTATTTGGATTATTGTATTGTGAATTATGCAGGTTCTATGTTGAATTACTAACGTGGATTGGGCAGATTACTGTATCGTGAATTATGCAGTTTATTGGACTTGGAATGAAGTATACTTAATTTGATTATGATTTTTTGGTTGAAGCGTTTATTTGGTTGGCAGTTGGCCTTCATAGATGATATTGATATTTTGATGTATTCCTTTGATTTGCAGATGCCCATCGCAGATTTTGTGAGTCCTGGGTGCATTGCTAGGGTTTACAGGTGGCCTCATTACGGATGCATTCCTGGGATCACTGAAACTTTATTTGATTGTAATATTTTTTGCTTTCTGTAAAAAATCATTACATCGATGCCATCAGTATGAATTCGATGCCAGTGCCTGTTCATCCCTTGTTATTGCTGAAGCAAAATTGTAATCCTGCGTTCATCCCTTGTTATTGCGGAAACATAATTGTAATCCTGCATGTTCATCCTTTGTTATTGCCATCAGTACATCGATGCCATCAGTATGAAGTCGATGCCAGTGTAAGGCATAATGTAATGTAAGAAAAATTCTCTTTGATAGTAGGTTAATTATATTCAAACATTCGCAAGAAATTTTGTTCAGCCATACAGTGGAAGCCTGATAAAATGATATTCGGATTATCTTGAAAATGATTTAATATAAAATGAATGTACTATGGTAAATGATATTAAAAATACTGTAAATATTTGGTGAAAAAAATATGAGATACTTGAACATTTCCAGTCCAAAATGTACCATACTTTGTTAAAAGCACAGAGAGTGTTCGTTCTCCGTTTTCAAAGAACGGAGAATGGCCATTCTCCATGTTAAAGTAACGGAGAATGACCATTCTCCTTGAGCATGGCCATTCTCCGTGTTAAAAACAAAGAGAACAGTCATCCTCCGTCCATTCGCCGTGTGGAAAGCAAAGAGAATGGCCATTCTCCGTCCATTCGCCGTGTTTAAAAGCAAAGATAATGGCCATTCTCCGTCCATTCGCCGTGTTAAAAGCAAAGAGAATGGCCATTCTCCATGTTAAAAGCAAAGAGAATGGCCATTCACCATCCAAATAAAATATTCTCTTCGAAAATATTATCATTAGAAAAGTAAAAAAAAAATCGTCCGATCAATACAGATTTTTTTTTAAAATATGTGACAAGATGATCCGCCCGACCTCAGAAGCAGGTTTCCTCAGTTCACCACCACCATCGTGACATGTAGCTTTATTAACAAAATATTAAATTATTAGATGAAAAATAAGATTTCTGACAATGGCATGGACAGTAAAATTAGAGCGGCGCCGCTAGTACTTCTTATTCGAGGAGGTTTCGACTATGTCCGACGCGAAGCGAACCGATTCTTCACGGCGCAACTGGTACTCCTCGTTGTTCTAGGAGGGCTCGACGACGTTCGACGCGATCCGGACCGATTCTTATTTCCATCTTCATCTCTGTTTCTCTTTCCACCACAACCACCAACACCACCACCACGACGGCCTGTAACCAAAAAAAAAACGAAATATTAAATTGGATGGACTTTTGAGAGAGTAAATATGAGTTAATTTAGGGTGTTCATTGAAAAAATTAAAGTGAAGAATGACCTGCTAAAGCAAGTTACCAACAGGTCAAAAGTCTAAATCAGCATTAAATGATATTTCTACACTATTATTCAATCCGAACCATTGGATCAACATCCAACGGTCCAGATTTCGGATGTATCGATACATCCATTTCCAGCTGATGTATTGTAGAACGACCCTTTATATATATATATATATATATATATATATATATATATATATATCATAAATTCATCATAAATAAACAATTTATTTATTTCATAGACAATCAACAATATTATAATAATCAGTGTCAACGGACATAGACAGAAAGTTTATTTGAAGTATGTATCAACACTATTGATAATATTTTACATGTAGGGCCCATTTTATAATAGATTTTAGCCCAATTTCTTTTATGTAAGGCCAAAAAATATATGAAGGTAGGACAGACATATTTAATTATGTTGCCCAACCAAAAATTAATTTGAGTAATAGAAAAAATGACATCAGGATTTATAATAATCTCAAAATCAGTTTTAAAACTTCGTATAAAACTAAAATTTCATCAGTATACTAAATTTTTTTTAAAACGTTTTCAAAATTTTAAAACTAAACAGATTATTTTTAAAAACTAAAGCACTGAAATCATTTGTTTTTTATTTTCCCGGTCTACATAGTATAATTGTTACGAAATAATTTTTGTATTAACAATCTCAACAAAGTTGTGCGGAAACAATTACATGCTTCAAAACCGGGTGACAATAAAAAAGCCTTTTAGTTTTCTTATTGCTTCAAAAAATTGTCATTACTTTGCAGTCAATTTTTTTTATTACTTTGCAGCCTACAAATAACTTAGTAGATCATTACTTGCTTCAAAAGTGGTGTGAATCAGAAAGCCTTTTGATCTTCCTTTTTTGATTCTTTATTACTTCAAAAAAAAATATTACTTTGCAGTCAATATATATTGGACTTACAAATGCAGAATGAATTTTCTTATATCAGAAAGCATCTGAGATATTTCTACACAGTTAAGAGTTGAGATTCTAAGCAAGGAAGTAATACAGTGCAAAGACGAGAAAATGAGGAAGCTATTGAAGAGTACTACACTAAATAAGCGACAGAAACTTACAAACAATGGAGAAGGTAATATTTCTATCTATACTACAAATATTTTTCAGTTTTTTCTTCTTCTTTGTAACAATGCAGCATACTTTTTTTTTATGTATATGAAATGATAAAAATTTTGTCATAATAAAAACACTCGTTTTCATTTAGAAATCAGTAGTATTTGCCAAATCATTCAAAAAAATTCAGACAATAAATCATTCAAAAAATGACCAAAGCTGCTGGATTATTATACTTTATATAACAAAACATTTAAGACATGTTTTTCTTAACTAAATTAACTAATATTTACTTGAAAAAGTTTAGTAGCAGAGTTTCATGAAATAAATAAATATCTTGCATGTCTATATATTTATTTGATTTTATTTGAAGAACTATTTAAGTTAATTTACTGCAAAAAGAAAATTACAAGCATTTGCATATACCTTTCAAGTTCTTGAGATCGATTTTGAAGGTTATGATTCACAAACTTAGTGGCATGAATACTCTGCAAAAAAATGATTAATAAATTCAGAAACTTTGTATCAAAATAAGATATATAAAACTGATGTTTATATGAAAATGTAGTAAATCACATACTTAGAAAATCATAGATCTACAAACAAGAGAACTATTTGATGTATCATTTCTTAAAAAAATCAAAGAAAAACAAAGGTGAACAATGCCATGTGTAGATCTAACACATCCCGGATCAAAAAATGGAGAAACAAAAAGAGCAAAAAATAAAAATAAAATAAAATAAAAAGAGCAAAAAACCATAAAAATTCCAAATCTTAACAATGATCTAACATATAGAGAGATTTTTCCAGTTACAGGCGCTCCCGTTATCCCGGCCACACCTGAGTGGACTGTAGCCTGCCGACGAGTAGGACACATTTTCAGCCCACTGTCATGTGGGACACTTCTTGAAATCATAAGTACTAAAGCACACTGCCATGTATTGCACTCCAAGTCACCTAATGATTCTCTAAACTCTTGATAACTCTAAGCAACCTCGTCTGGATAACCTGGATAGCTGCAGGGCTTGTGACTCGGGATTATCTCAAATTCATCTTGTTAGTAACTAGGCATGTGATAACCCTAGCTAGCTAATGGTAGCAAGTCGTACTCTTGCTTGGCCGTGATTGATGGATGAAGTCTAGTCTTATCTAGACAGTGCCAGTTTATGGTTACTTTAGTGCATTATTGTTTATGCCTTACTCTTGTCGATAAATGGTTAGAGACTAAGTTCTGCTCAGGTGAAGGATTACAACCCCGGTTCTTGTTTGGTTTACGGGTTGTAACTTGGTTTACAGAATAGCTTCTTAGTTATCTTATCATTTATCATCCTACTTTCTAACTCATGTATTCTTGTTATTATTATGTCTCTATGTTCTAATATGTTGATTTTAGTTCTTAAGTGAAGCCTCTCTTGTGGCACTTGCTCTCCTGGGTTCTGACCCAGCTGGTTTTGTATGGCCAAATTTCGGAGTGACACCCGAGGATCTACCTGCTTTCCAGCCAGATGGTGAACACTAGACGCAATCCTGGCAACGAGTGGGTTTCTTATTTTGCTCTCCCACTCTATTGTAAAATTTATTCTTTTGAGGCGTTTAGCCGTCGAGCAAGTGTTAGCTCGTGTTGAAACTTATATTATGTCTGCCTAAGGGTTGTAACATGATTAAAAATCCTAGGGTTGATCATGCATGACTTTAACTCTTGCTAGTCTTCGTATTTTGTATGACTAGCTTCATGATCATCTGAATATGTAATGTTTGGGACGCCTTACTTTGTATGTCTGATGATCTAATATCTTGTAACATTTATATGCTTGCTTGAGATTGAGACACTAGGCTTGTTCTTGACCATAAGAGACTGATGAATTGTAGATAAACTCCCATGCATCTAGACAGTCGTGACCGTATCGCGACGTGGGTTGCACTTCAAGGTACGTAGCTGGCTGTGTCTGTCCCCCGCTCTCCAGTATTCTGGTTCTAGGGCATGACACCGGCAGACACGACTAGTTTGGAGGAAGAGGTAGAGTTGGAAGGAGGGTCCCTAGGGGAGCCTATGGTCACGGAGGAAGGGGTAGTACCGTAGGGAGTTCTGGGACATCATGCGGGGGGTCTGTGCTTCGTATGAGGCTGGGACCTGAGCCTAAGGTACCTCAGCCTACTGTGATTGGCCAAGGGAATCAGCAAGCCCTGACGCTGTTTGAGTCGAGTGGATCTCTAGTAGTCCCCCAGAAGGACCCCGCATTGATTTCCTTCTCTGCTTACCCTAACGCTAAAGTGGGAAGGAAGCTATCAAAGAAGGTTCGACGAAAGTCTAAATGAGTCATCCCTTAAGAAGAGACTCCATTTCAACTTCTCATCTCCTCTGAAAGGGAATTAGCTTTCGGAACCCAATCCTATTTGGGAGGCCAACGCTGCGAGCAAACAACCCTAAAAAATGAGTGCTTGACACAAGAAGGAGACTTTATTTCATGTCTTGAGAGTACTCATGTGAACAAGGGAGTTAATCATCGGTTGCTCCAATGAACCCGAGGGTAGATAGGTTTTTTGTTTGTTGATGTTGTTTGTGGGTTTATAATTCGGCTACTTCCTTGGTGCAAATTGCAGTATGGAGTGGTTCTATAAGCCTTTAGGGCTATTTCCTTTTTTTTTGTTATTTACCAGAAGAAAGTCGTAACATTTACCTTCTTTATATATATCCTAATTTTGTATTGTAGTTATCCAATTACTAACCAAAACCAATTAAACCTCAAAAGAATTTTAAGGTTATCAAATAATTATGTTTATCCTATAAATATGTTGTATAAATAATTTATAATATATTAATTATATATTTTAATAATTTTAAAAATCAAGTAGGTATATAAAAAAATGTCAGGATATTACAACTACTCACTAGTAACATATATCCAAGAGAAGAGTGACGAAGTTGCTCCATTAACAGTGTATCAATTGAAGGTCGTGTTTAATTTTGTCGGTGAGTTTGTTTCATTGTGATCAACTCATGAAATGAAAACCTATATATATGTTGGTACTCCTTTTGTGTGCTATAGAAGAAAATATTAATTGTAACACCGTCATTCCTATAATTGGGTGAACAATTTTTTTTGCTAGATCCACGCCAAGGAAAATTTTTGCGTTCAAATATCACATGCTCCATGTACTTATATTTGCTCTCTTTCTAAACAAGTCTAATAGAACTTCGTTGGAGGGAGCCAAACAGTTTGTATCATTATTGGACCCTGGTCAAATGTGTCAATAAAAAATAAATTAATTCCACGGAAAAATTTTACTAGGAAAAATTTTCATGATTTTTTTTATTTTATGAAAAACTTAATTTTTCATGTTTAATTGTCATTATTTTTCACAAGACAGTAATTTTCCATGAAAAATAATATTTTTCTATGGGTTCGACCAATTTCATTTTTCACTATTTTGGAGAGAAAAATGTGGAAAATGATAGTTTTGTGAAAAGTAATTTCATAAAAAATATAAGCTATCAAACACTATAACTGGTAGAAAATTTGTGATAAAATATTTTGTAGGGATATTTAAACTTTGGGCCTCAAACATGTTCTAAAATTTGTGTTTGGATTTCCATATTATACATAATTAGTGTTTGGGTAATAAGTTTTTATTAAAAAAAAAGTAAGTTATGAAGTTGACATGGCAAAGATATTGCGAAGTTGATCGCAATAGTCTTTACTTCCACATCATCAATTAAGAATATAAATATTTGGAAAGTGTCACTTGCTGCGAGTTCACTGTAACTTAATATGCTGTAAGTACCACTTTTACACTTTCAAAGAGTTATTTATATCCAAACGGCACATGAAGAAAAATCTCGCATACAAATATCCCATGTTCCATGTAGTTATATTTGCTCTTTTTTTAAGCAAGTCTAATAGAACTCCCTTGGAGGGAGCCAAACGGCTTGTATCACTATTGGACCCTAGTCAAATGTGCCAATGAAAAATAAATAAATTCCACGAAATTAAAATTTATTAGAATTTTTTTTATGAAATTTAAAATTTTCTTCTGAAAAATTTAATTTTGATGTTTGATTGTCATTAATTTTCACGAAATATAGTTACTTTCTATAAAAAGAAACATATTTTCATGGCTGGACCAGTTTCATTTTTCACTATTTTGGAGAAAAATTGTAAAAATGATAGTTCTGGAAAAAAAAAAATATAAGCTATCAAACACTAAAATTGATATAAAATTTGTGATAAAAATATTTTCCCAGAAAAAAAAATTTCCCATCCCATCAAACATTTTGTATTGTAGTTATCCTTCCACATCATAATTAGATTCAGTTGGGTTTAGGTCCTTTAATCCTGAGGTTTCTTTCAGGAGTAGTTGAGTCTATATGGTACAGCTCCTCATAATGGAGTGATGTTAGTTTACATAACAAATTATTTCTTCTACAAAGACTCAAGTGGCAAAGACTTGGTGGATTATAGTGAATCGATGACCGAGAGAGAGAGACTCGAGCGTGTTCTTAGTCAAGGCAAGGGAGCTCAGTCTCCAAAATTATTTCTTCTACGACGTTGTTGTGGCTTGACGTGTGACTTACGGGTGACTAATTAGGCAAGGATCTCAGTCTCCCGAATGATCTACCACTTTGTGGCTGTGACTTACGGGCTACAATTAGTCCTCCTTTGGTCAGAGCTGGTGTGTAATCCATCTATAAGTAAGAGCAAAGGAATGACACGAAGTTCTTCAATAACAAACAATGCCTATCATCATGAATTCAAAGCCTTCTCCAGTTATATTTGCGATGATTCTGTTACTTGCTCTCCTGTGCAAGGGAGCTTCGACAGATGCTGGTTGCGTCGAGAGCGAAAGAAATGCTCTGGTCGACTTCAAGCGAGGCCTCCTTGACCACACCGGCAGGCTGTCGTCCTGGACTGGCAGCGACTGCTGCAACTGGCGAGGTGTTGCCTGCAGCAACAGGACCGGACATGTCGTCCGGCTTGACCTTCGTAACCCACACCCCTTCTCCCGTACCGATGATCCACCATGCAACAAGTGGTCGATGGGAGGTGAGCTGAGGCCATCTTTGCTCGGATTGAAGAACCTGAGGTATCTCGACCTGAGCATGAACTATTTCGGAGGCAGGCCTATACCGGAGTTCATTGGCTCAATTCGCAACCTCAGATATCTTAACCTCTCTCAGGCTGGTCTTGGTGGGCTTGTTCCTCGTCAGGTCGGAAACCTCTCGAGCTTGCAATATCTTGATCTATATAATGATCTTGATTATAGATTTTCAGGCCGTGATCCGGAATTCAGCATAGACGACCCTCTCTGGATTTCTGGTCTTTCTTCCCTGCGACATCTCGACATGGGGTACGTGAAGTTCCGAGACACGAGCAGCTTGGTGGAGTCTCTGAACATGCTGCCTCACATCGTAGTGGTGCGGTTATCTCGATGCGAGATCCAGAGCATCCCGCTCTCTCTTCCGCACGTTAACTTCACGCGTCTCTCTACTCTGGATCTTTCTTACAACCGGATCAACTCTCCTACGATTCCCTCCTGGTTATTCAATGTGAGTAGCCTTGTACATCTTGATCTTGGTAGTAACGATTTCCGCGGTTCCATTCCAGCTGAGATTGAGAACTTGAGCTCACTGGAAGTCCTCCGGTTATCCGGCAATCTTAATCTCCAAGGTGTAATACCAAAAGAAGTGGGAAATATTTGCAAGCTGCATACTCTTGGTTTAACTGAAATTAATATCAGCAGGAGCCTGCCTGAACTTGGGGATGTTTTCTCCGGGTGCATCAAGACGAGCCTGGAGAATCTGTGTTTATTTGGAACTGGTTTGACAAGTTATTTGCCCGACTGGCTTGGGGAGCTAACATCTCTGAAAACTCTCATCCTCGGTGGTAACTCGCTGGTTGGTTCGCTTCCTGAATCGCTTGGGAGACTCACCTCATTGCAAGAACTCTCTTTACGGTAATAAGCTGAATGGGACTGTTCCTGCAGAAATCCTCGGAGGACTTGTGGAACTTGTTTATTTGGATCTTAGTAAGAACCTCTTGGAGGGTATCATCTCTGAAGCACACCTTGCTAATCTTACCAAGTTGTCGCATCTGGACCTGTCATCGAATCGCCTAGCCCTCGAGTTCAGTCCCAACTGGGTTCCTCTCTTCCGGCTCGGCTCGCTTGACGTTAGTTCTTGCAACCTTGGGAAGAAATTCCCTTCCTGGATCCGGAACCAAGCAAACATTTCAAGGCTATTTATGGCAAATGCTGGAATTGAGGACGCAATGCCAGACTGGTTTTGGGTTTCGTTCGTCCAAGTAGAAAAGTTGGATATCTCAAAAAATGCAATCTATGGCAGGTTGCCTATTAATTTCTTCAGCTTTATCCGTCTGGAGTCTCTTATTTTGAGGTCCAACTACTTCTATGGTTCTCTGCCAACAAAATTTTCTCCAAACGTGACATTACTAGATCTAGCAGACAACTTGTTTTCCGGAACGATCGATCCAGCCATAGGCGAGAGTATGCCTAATCTTATGCTTCTCTCACTCTCGGGAAACAAGTTATATGGTGATGTTCCCTCGTCTTTGTGCCAACTACAAAATGTTGCGGTTATTGATCTCGCCAGGAATCTCTTCTCCGGAGAGCTCCCTAATTGCTGGAAACACGATCTGACAGTTCTCGACCTCAGTAGCAACAATCTGTCTGGAGGAATTCCAGACACGATCGGCTCCTTGTCGTCGCTCAATGCATTGCACTTGAGCAACAATAGCCTGTCTGGGAAAATTCCATCGTCTTTGCAGGGGTGCACAAGATTAGCTATTCTTGATCTAAGCCAAAATAAATTCACAGGTAAAGTTCCTACATGGATAGGAGAAAGTTGTCCAACTTTGAAAATACTCCGACTCCGGGCTAACATGTTTGCTGGAAGAATTCCTCAGAACTTATCAAGACTGCTTGGTCTCCAAATAGTAGACCTTGCGCACAACAATCTTTCGGGTACAATACCGAAGAGCTTCGGGAAGTTCGACGCCATGAAAGTTACGAGAGTAGATAGCAGACTCGTCTTGTCAGGATATGTGAGTAGCTACGTAGAGAGCATGGAGGTGGTCATGAAAGGCGGAGCTCTCAAGTATGGCGACTCCAATGGGATTTTGTCACTGGTCACCGCTCTGGACCTCTCTGGTAACAATCTATACGGAACCATACCTCGAGAATTTGGAGGCCTTCGAGGACTTATGAGCTTGAATTTGTCAGGGAACCATCTGAATGGTGAGATACCAAAGGAAGTTGGTTCAATGCAGTCCTTGGTGTCTCTCGACTTGTCGAGGAACGACCTTTCTGGGGCAATCCCTTCGACCATGGCCTACCTGACTTCTTTGGAGTCTCTCGACTTGTCTAGCAACAACTTGTCCGGAAGGATTCCGTCAGGAAACCAACTTCAGACGTTCAATGAGTCGACGTACACTGGCAATCCTGGTCTTTGTGGCTTCCCAGTTAAGCAAATATGCGAGAATGATGATAACGGCGCGGGAACTAGAAATAATAATACTTCCGAAGAAGATGGAGCTGGATCACAAGTGTGGTTGTCCTATTTGGGCACTGCACCAGGATTTGTGGTTGGATTTTGGGTCTTTTGGGGCACGCTGATACTGAAGAGCAACTGGAAAGATGCTTATCTTAGTTATATAGATCGCCAGTATGATCGGTTCTACGTCATTGTTGCTATTACTTTTAATAGATGTAAGAATAGCTATGCTTGAATACCAAAATCTATAAGCCTATGAGGCCGTTTGGTACATTGTAATGTAATTGTAATAGTAAATGTAATTGTAATAGTAATGGAATTGAGTTAATTTGTAATGTAATGTAATGTAATATAATTGCAATCATAATAAAATTGAGTTTGTGATGTAAATAAGTTTGTAATTTACATCACCTAGAACGTGTAATCAAATTATGTAATGTAATATCAATTGCATTCAAATATTTAGTTTAACACGTAGGGTTCGTTTTGATTGCAAGATGGAAAATACGTGAAAAAAAAATTAATTCTACGGAATTATTTCACTAGGAAAATAATTCCGTGGAATTTTAAATTTTCGAAAATGGCGGTGTTTGATTGCAATTATTTTCTTGTGGAAAATCAAATAATTTTTCATGGAAAAATTAATTTGGGTGTATGATTGTCATTATTTTCCACGGAAAATAGTTATTTTTTCGTGGAAAATGCTACTTTGCTATTTGATTGCAATTTCATTTCATGGAAAATTAACATTTTCAATTGGAAAACTTACATTTTCCACATCTACAAATGCAATAATTATTTTCTATGAAATTTATTTCATATGGGCCGGGCCAGAATTATTTTCCAAAATTTTTAAAGAAAATGATATTTTTTTGGAAAATTATTCCATCGAAAATATATGCTATCAAACACACACATGTGGAAAATTTAAGATGAAAATATTTTTCACCAAAAAAATGGTCAATCAAACGCACCCATTAATGTAATTGAGTTTGGGTTTGTATTGTAATAATTTTTTTTACGTACAATATAATTTATGAAAATGTAATTACGATTACATGGGTTTTATGATGTAATTAAGTTTGTAATCGTGATTACATTACATCTAAAAAAATTGTCCAACCAAACTCTAGGATTAGATTTGACAACTATTGTCAATTATATTATCTTGTCCAATCCTGCAAACCAAAGGACCCTATATATCTGTTGAAACCTTTCCATCTTGGATAAGTTACAATGGTAAGGCAGAAATAAATCTCTGAAGACATTCAGTTATTGAAAATTTTGTTCCGTCTTGTAAACTTTTTCCATTTCCTGTTATTTCAAAATTTTACAAAAAAATTTAGTATCCAAGTGATAAATTTCATAAAATTAGTAGCAGACGGAAGAAGTTTGAGTAATTTGTATAGAGGGGGATGACTCGTCATCTCATATGGCAGGGACCATCGTGCCATCATTCATGGCGAGGCAGATGGTGAGGTGAGGGAGAGAGGACCACCACCGCGCCATCAATGATGGCGAGGGAGAGGGGAACTACCATCACGCCATCAATGAGGGCGACCAAATGCATTTACATCTTTACTTTGCACCTCTTTGGAAAAAGAAAGGAGCTATGTTGTACAACTACGCCGTCAATAATGGCGACAAAATGTATTCATAGCAAGCCTGGAACGTTACTTTGCACCCTTTGAGGAAAAAATTGGGAAAATTTATGAAATGTCCAAAAAATGAAAAAGTTTTATGAAAAACCCACCGTGCAATAACATTTCATCGCATGCCCAGAATTAGCAAAAAATATATAAAGAGGGTTCCGAATGACCTTTTTGCCCTTCCTTCTAATTTATTGAAAACACCCACGAAACTACTCTTAAAAAAATGTTTCGATACTTCATTTTCTTCCATACGCTGCTCACTTTCGAATCTAGGTTTTCCCCTCAAAAATCTTCAAAAACTCGTCGAAAAATTTCGGAAAGACCAAGACAAACGGCAAAAGTGGTAAAACGGAGGTCCAAACATCATTATTTTGCGATTCTAAAATTTTGAAATGTCAACAAACGATAAAGTGGTTTATCTCAGGCTCCTCGAAGATACTCTCATTTTGCGACAAATCGGGCCTGGTTTCGACCTCCCAGTCAAAAGTTATGACCCTCCAAAGTTTCAACTGACCATAAAATACAGGAGAATGGCCATTCTCCGTGTTAGAACACGAAGAATGTTAATTTCGCATGAGGGTGGCCATTCTCCGTCTTAATTTACACGGAGAATGGCAATACTCTGTGTTAGTAACACGGAGAATGGCATTCTCCGTCTTAGTTTACACAGAGAATGTCCATTCTCCGTGCTAAATTACACGGAGAATGGCCATTCTCCGTCTTAATTTACACGGAGAATGACCATTCTCCGTATAATTTAGCACGGAGAATGGTCATTCCAGTGGTAAAACGCAAGAGAATGGCCATTCTCCGTGTTAGAAACACAGAGACTGCCATTCTCCATGTTAAATAACACGGAGAATGGCATTCTCCGTGTTAATTTACACGGAGAATGACCATTCCCAATGTTAAAACGTAGGAGAATGACCATTCTCCGTGCTAAATGACACGGAGAATGGTCATTCAAATATTAAAACACAGGAGAATGGTCATTCTAATGCCATTATCCGTGTTACTAACATGGAGATCCATGTTAATTTACACGGAGAATGGTATTCTCCTTATTAAAATGCAGGAGAATGACTATTCTTCGTGTTATATCGACGGAGAACAGTTGACAGAAATTTAATTTTTTATTTTTTTTTTGTTTTGTGGAAAAAAATTTGACATGAATAAAGATTCAAGAGTTTTCATTCTTCTTTCAAAACGATGCTAACTCTTATGGAAAAGAAGAAGAAGATCTTCTCTTCATAATTGACCTAATTGTCGGAGAATAAGAAGAAGATGATGAGCGATGATCGGAGTTCGACTGAAAAAAAGTACGATGAACTTTACGAACGATCTTTGCGATCTCTGCTGAAGATGAGAGCAATAGAATTCAGATCTCTCGTGAAGAAAAAGAAGAAGAAAAAGACGACGACGAGAATCGCAATCCAAATCTGAGTTTGTGCGAAGGGGTAGTTATGGTATTAATTTTCTAAATACATAGCATCTAAAGGGAATCTTGGAATACTTAATGTGAAAATATATAATTCTGGACATTTCATAAAATCTATCATGCGGGTAGGTTTTTCGTAAAAATAATCCCGAAATTGGGTTTCTCAGCAATTTTTAGAAAAAAATTTTAGCTATGTCGTACAAATAAGTTAACATTTTCTTCAATTGCTCTCTTTTTAACATAATGCTGCTGTGTTGTACTCTCATTTAGAATTAATGTAACCAGAGCGGCGCGGCCATCTCTGATGAAGCCAGCGCTCTAGCGTGGAAGATTGCGCCATACTCGCTGCTGGGAGACCAGCACAATCGGTCCCAGTGCTAAGCCAACCCGCCATCAGAGATGGCGGTTCCTGCCACGCCAGCACAACCCGCCATCAGTGATGGCGGTCTTCCATGCCACGTAAACCATCAGTGAAGACGGTCCCACACCCGCCATCAAAGATGGCAAGTACTCCCTCTCACTGCAAATTTTCAAATATTTTTCCTACGATGCAAATTATATTATTTTTGTCCCTTTGGATGAAAATTTTAGGCAAATTATAAGGGCACAGCCTTTTTTACTCGGGGCTATCCAGGATTAGGGCTAG
Organism: Iris pallida; assembly: GCA_029216955.1. Taxonomy (NCBI): domain Eukaryota; kingdom Viridiplantae; phylum Streptophyta; class Magnoliopsida; order Asparagales; family Iridaceae; genus Iris; species Iris pallida. Next base: position 1,228,131 of record JANAVB010021997.1, read on the forward strand.
CCAGGGTTTGAGGAACTTTTACTCGGGCTGTCCAACGTTTTCACTCGGGGGCTGTCCAAACCCCACAGGCCCCCCCAAACCCTCTCTTCTGTAAGCATTTGAAATTTTCCCCTCTCTCTTCACAAACCCTATTTTCCCCCCTCCTCTTCTTCTTCTTCTCCACGATTTCCCACTCCTCTCTCTCTATTTCTTTTACGCAGTTGTGACGGTTAGGGTTTCGATCCTCATCTCCGCCATTTCCTTCGTCTTCACCATTTTCCAACATCTCTCCCTACGATGGCACGCAAACGTTCCTCTCAATCAAGGTAACAAACCTAATACGTTGTCAATTCCCCCCCAAAATCCTATTAATTTAGTTCGAACAACCCAAGTCGGTTCCTCTCGACTCGACGACGACTGCCCATGTTTCTGGCAGTCCTATGTACTTTTAGGACTGCCAGAGAGAGGGGCAGTCGACTTGTTCATCAAGTATTACAAAGGACTGCCGCACTTTGTGGCAGTCCTATACGCATAAAGGACTGCCACAAAGTTCGGCAGTCCTTTGTAATACTTGCTGTACAAGTTGACTGCCCCTCTCTCTGGCAGTCCTAACAGTACATAGGACTGCCAGAAAGAGAGGCAGTCCACGTGTACAGCAAGTATTACACAGGACTGCCGAACTTTGTGGCAGTCCTTTATGCGTATTGGACTGCCACAAAGTCCGGCAGTCCTTTGTAATACTTGTTGTACACATGGACTGCCTCTCTTTCTGGCAGTCCTAACAGTACATAGGACTGCCAGAAATAGCGACAGTCCTGAATTGGCAGTCTTGTTTGATGTTTTCTAAGTATTAATCGATTGATATTAAATATTCGTAGTCACGACCCGACTCCGAAGTCGAAGGACGTTGACGTCGAGGGTGGAAGAAAACGACCTACCGCATCGGAGCGGAAGGCACGTGAAGCTGAGCGGGTTCGCAAAAAAACAATAACGATAAGTGAACCGGCGGCACCCTCTCAGACTGCACCACGTCGAACCAAACATGTTGCAAGTAAATCGAAGCAACAGAAGACTCGTCCTGATTCCCCCTCCTCCGATGAGGATTTGCCTATTGTTCCCATTGTTCATAGAGGGGGGGACGATGGTTCCGGACCTTCTGACGCGAACGCCGCTTCTGATAGAGCTGATCCGGAAGTGAGGCCAATCGGTTGCTCACTATTGACGTCCCTGCCTAACCACATATCTTACCAAATTTGGAAGGATCCGGCAAGTTCACTACCTTAGATATTTACATTTCTTTTGTAAAATAGTAGTTACATTTTATATTTATAGTTTGTTTATATTGTTTTATTTTCAGAAAAGTTCGCGTATCTTGTGGGTCATTAACCACGCTAAGATGTGCAGTACATGGAATTTTGATAATTTGAAAGAAGGTGTGAAGGCCAAAATCATCCCCACTGGGTTGCAGCATATTGCGAAACACTTTGAATTTGAGGACTTCATCAAAAGGGAACAAAGCATCAACCTATGTCCCGCCGGACTACCGTTGGGGCTCTTACTTCTTCACTGAGTGGCAACGTCATGTAGTTGGTGAAACTTTACGACGTCCGGTGGAGCAGATGTGGGATTGTACTGATGAATATAGGAATTATTATGTAGAGGCCGGACAAGGTATGATGTTGAATCCAGATACGCGGGGGAATGAAGTGCCGGTAGCTGCTCCTCTACCAAACAGGACAGGCCTGCTTGACGCAATGCAAAAGATGGCAAGTAGTATTTTTTCGAATTAATGTTTACCAGTATAGTAACCTGGCTAATTTGGACCCTTAATTTTTCTTTCAGGCTTCGAAAGTAAGAAACTTGGGGAAAAGTCTACTGCTGTGCAAGGGAGAGAACTATGTCGACGTGGCTAACCAGATGCAGAACATCGCATCGGACTATCCGTTTCTCGAACAAGAGCGACGGACTAAGATGCATCATGAGAAGAAATGACTTGTGTGTACGTGTTTGAACAATTTTTGTGCTCCTTTTGTTGAACTGTGTTTCGAATACTTGTTGACGTCTTGGTTGTAATATGCTTTGAAGACTTAATAGTTTTTGAACAATTTGTGTGTACTTGTTTGAACAATTTGTTGTAATATGCTTCTGATGTAATAGTTTTTGAATACGAAATGTCGCTCACCTACAGGGAGTCCAATGTGGTTGTCAAAAGAAATGTAATGGAGAAGAAGGAAGTTTATTTTGCTAAGACATTTGAGTATCAATTTTACAGTTGAGTATCACATTAACTTGGACTGCCCAGAAACCTGGCAGTCCATCGTGAGTGAAAGACTGCCAGGGAACTGGGCAGTCCACTTTGGAACTTGCTGTGTAGTAGGACTGCCCAGTTTCCTGGCAGTCCTCGTTCACAGCAAGTTCCAAATTGGACTGCCCAGAAACCTGGCAGTCCATGGTGAGTGAAAGACTGTCAGGAAACTGGGCAGTCCACTTTAGAACTTGCTGTGTAGTAGGACTGTCCAGTTTCCTGGCAGTCCTCGTTCACAGCAAGTTCCAAATTGGACTGCCCAGAAACCTGGCAGTCCATCGTGAGTGAATGACTGCCAGTGAACTGGGCAGTCCACTTTGGAACTTGCTGTGAACTAGGACTGCCCAGTTTCCTGGCAGTCCTACTACACAGCAAGTTCCAAAGTGGACTGCCCAGTTTTCTGGTAGTCTTTCACTCACGATAGACTGCCAGGTTTCTAGGCAGTCCTTGTTAATGTGATACTCAACTGTAAAATTGATACTCAAATGTCTTAGCAAAATAAACTTCCTTCTTCTCCATTACATTTCTTTTGACAACCACATTCACAGATATAAAAAATGTATCTAAGTAGGTCCAAAGATATAAACATCGGCGTAGGACCAAATATTTACATTTCTTTTGGCAATATGCAAGTTTCTAGTTACAAAATGTGACAAGACTATATCGGTATAGACGTAAATGTTTATCCTTCTTTTTAATTACAAAATGTGACAAAACTATCGGTGATGCTCCCCACTATCAGTCAATCAATACATCGTAGTGGTCTTCCGGCATTGGCTTAGGTTCCACGTAGTTTGTTTTCACCTTGTAGGCATTGATCGCATCGGCGTACAGCGTCGTCCAAGCGATCGATTCTTCCGATTCTTCCGGAGCATGTTTACACCAGACTGGATCGGAAGGGGGAATAGGACTGTGCCCGATAAACCGTGGGATGACGAAGTGATTATAATCAAGTCCAATGGCATGTAGAGTGCACATAGTATAGTCTGCCGGAGGAGCGGTCATTGGGAAGAAAGTGTTGTTACTTCTCTTCGACAGAACGATAAGTAGGATCTTGTACCTGTAGGCGAATAAAAATGTAGTATATTGTACCTGTTAGCAAATAGATATGCAGTCGAAGGAATATCCAACTAATGTGTAGGTATATTGTACCTGTTAGCAAATAGATATGCAGCAGAAGGAATATCCATGTAATGTTCCTCTCCAGTAGTCTGATCGGCGCAGGGAATACTTGTCAATAATTCTCCAGCTGTATCTGGGCTTAGTAATTTGCTGTAGAAGGGAAGATAAGACTCCAACTCCTCGTACAACTCTGCTCTAACCTGCCTCCATCCGTCTTTAACGGAGTAGCCTAGATGTCTTGCAAGGGCGTGGTACCCACAATGTCCATCTTTAGGCACATCTTCAATAGACCAAATGTACTCCCGTATTGCAGGATTAAATATATGCTTGTACATGTCGAAGGTGACACCAACGCTTGTTTTCTGTTTCTTCCGTTGAATTGGAAGCTTGTCGCTCCGCTTTGGACAAACGAACATTTCCATGCTTTTTTCAATATGCTCAAATAATGATAGTTCTCTTCTAGTGGACTCGAACTTCTTCTTCTGTTTTCTTGTAAGTCTTCTTGCTGGTCTACCCTTCGGGGCAACGACAACAGATGGCTCCTGCACATCACTGCTTGCCGGGTGGGCAAGTTCTCGAATTTTACGTTCAATAGACTTCCTCTCAGGTTCTAGGGTAGCACACCATCTTGCATGAAGAAGTTTAACTTCTGGCAAGGAAAAGAAATCGTCGTGACTCTCCACCATAGGCATAACTGACAATTGTCTCCAACGTTGATCAACGACCACTACTGGAATAGGTCTGCCTTGACGTCGATATTCGTTGATCTCATGAGCACAAGGAAGGCCGAGAGAATATCGATGTGTACAACCACAGGCTTCAGTATCAACACCAACTGAATTTGCCCGAGCAATCTCTTCAAATATAAACCCCAAAGCTTAGTGAGACAATACATGGATTAAATCAGATAGAAGCTTCTTTTTCCTATGTTCATGCTTTACAATATTCAAGCTCTGCTCAAATGAAGCCTTGATCTCGTTCACCGTCGAGTTGGTCATTAGATTAATCGACTGCCAAACTGACACAAAACCGCCGACCGATGAACGTATATATTTCTTCAGTTTTGAGTGTGAACCTTCGGCACGGTTTGTAGTGGTCGTGCCATAATGCTTCACCTTATTCGTCCATGCTAAGATGAAATCTTCTTTAAATGGATCAACCCATGTGTCTTTGATATAAGATATACATGGCTTGTTGCTACTTTCCTACTTCCCCTTGAACTCCAACCACGCTTTGTCAAAATCGTCTACAGTACTTGCTCGCCAAACAAGGCCCCAATCGTCGTAGAATTCTGTGAAGCGGTCAATATCAAGTTTGCCGTCTACTTTTTCAAACCGGCTCTTGCATTGTGCTTGAATATTTCGATTAATATGCCATGTACATAGTAGTCTACGAGCATGAGGAAATACGATATCGATAGCATTCATCAATGCATATTCTCGATCGGTGACAAAAACGGACGGCTCTTTGTGTCCAGTGTAAAGTGTCTTCAATTTGTTCAATGCCCATGTATAATCATCTACTGTTTCATTCTTCAAGAAACAAAATGCAATTGAAAATGATTTACCCGTTGACGTGAAGCCGACAATGTGGAAGAGTGGCATCTTGAATTTGTTAGTCTTGTACGTGCAATCAGCCACCAAGACATCGGCAAAGGATCGTGCCAAATGCGTACACTCCGGATGCGCCCAAAACATAGAGGTAATTTCATTGGACGGCGGATGTCTTCTATGGTACTCCACATAGTGATTGTCGGCAAGTAACTTCATAACTTGTTGCATCGCCATTCTTCCTCTTAGGGTATTTGTCCTCGATCTCGAGAGTGCATTGTAGATTGTCCTCATTGTTGACTTGTTCTGTTCATTCTTCTGGCGCATCGCGGAATAAATTTGCTTCGGGGCGACTCCGGAGCAGGACATTTCTTCAACTAACTTCTTCTCCTGTTCGTTCAACCTTCCGGCATAGGGATGACCGGTAAGTGTCTCCGCCACCGCATGATTGTGCATCCCATTTTTGACATCAACTGTCCACTTTCCATCCTTTCTTGAGACAAGCACAATCTTGAAAGGACAACCGCACTTTCTGGACCCGACCGCCTTCTGCGGGACTTTTTTCCGGCCACATTCTTCTTTCTTTCGAGGAAGCCTAAATGTCCCACCTCTTTCGCATCCAAGATCAGCAGTTTTACGACGCGACGGGCCTCGTAATGACCGTGAAATGACAAGGACGGTGTTTACTTGCCTTCCAACTTGTCTGCACCATTCTAATGCTTCTTCATAAGATTCAAATGCGACATCGGTTGAGAATATATTACTCAAGTCAACGGAAATAGGAGGTGGTGGGCCCTACATTTAATTTCAAAAAAAATTTTGACAAACACAATTACAACCAAAATTACAAGGAAAATTGCCCTTCCTTCAGGACTGTACAACAGGACTGCCAGACATTCTGGCAGTCCATCGCGTTTTATAGACTGCCAGAAAGTCTGGCAGTCCTGTTTTACACTGCTTCTTAACAAAGACTGCCAATTTTTGTGGCAGTCCTACGTGTTTAAAAGACTGCCAGAAAGTCTGGCAGTCCTACTTAACACTATTTCTACACACTGACTGCTGAGTTATGTGGCAGTCCTACGTGTTTTATGGACTGTCGGAATGTCTGGCAGTCCAACTGTACAGCATTACTACATATAGACTGCCGCATAATCTGGTAGTCCTCGTTACTTCTTGGACTGCCATGTTTTGCGGCAGTCCTGTTTTACACTAGCTGTACAAATAGACTGCCGCGTAATATGGCAGTCCTTTCTGTTCTATGGACTGCCAGAAAGTCTGGCAGTCCTCTTGTACACTCGAATGCGTAGCAGTCGGTCGAAAATTTACCGAGAGTTCTTCGGGTGTTTTGTCGTGTTGTTCGGAAGATCCGGGTTCCTCGATTGATAGACGTGATCCACTTTCTTCCATAATTTCTACATTGGGACAAAATATAAGATTACTATAAAAAAAAAAAACTCAGAAATTTTGTCGTTTAGCGGACGTCATCGTACCGAATATTCTAGGAATCTTCCTTGGAGAATCTTCTAGGGTTTGGAGAAATGTGGGGTTGGAAAAAGTGTGGGGACCAGACCTAGGGTTTGGAGAAGAAAGAGGGAGAGAGAATGGAGAGTGAGGAAGAGAAGGAAAAAAAAAAATAAGAGTTAACTTTTATACCTATAACTTGGATAGCCCTGAGTAATTTTTTCAGTGGCAAACTTGTAAATAATGGGAAACAGTCACTTGGACAGCCCCGAGTAAAAAGAGCTGTGCCCTTATAATTTGCCAAATTTTACTTTCCCAGGTTAACTTTCAGAAGTTGCTAGAGGGAACACATGAATGAACCTCTTTGATCTCAATGTGTTTCAGCAAAAGATAGGAAGGAAGAAACGAACAAACTTTCTCTCTGGATCACTCATGACTTGGTTTAAAATACCACAATCAACTTACTATCCTTGTTATCATCCATTTTTCCCACCCCTCATTCTCTCCCTCAATTTCTCTCCCGTTAGTTCCTTCAACCGCACCAACCTACACTCCATTTTCTCTCATCTTCTTCTGCTCACATCTCATCTCATCCCAAAACAAACATGGTAACTAAGCCTCTCTTAATTTCCCTTAACCGTAACGATATGCTAATGTCGTACGTATAAAACTTTGTATGTTTCGGATACGCTTGTTAATCTCGACACATTTATATTGTTTTCAGCGAAGGTGAACGCGGCATCGGGCATGGTTGTGGACGACAAATTATGCAAGCTGAAGTTCTTGGAGCTGAAGGCGAAGAGGAACTTCTGCTTCATCGTTTTCATGCAAGATCGACAAGATGGGTTAGCCATGCGAGAGCTATGAGGATTTCACCGCATGCTTGTCCGCCCGCAGAAGAGTGCCGGTACGCTGTCTTTGTTTTCTACTTCGTCATTGACGAGAACTGCCAAAAGAGCAAGATCACCTTTGTTGCCTGGTAAGAAATTCATACGGGGAGTTCTCTAGCCTTTGGGTTTAATCTTTTCTTTGATATATTTGAATTAGTATACATTAGGAGGGATGTAAGTAGTAGTCCGCTGCCAGGTGGCGCCACCTATTGGAAGATCCATGCCTGAGAGGGGGGGGGGGGGGGGGAGCAATGGGCTTCGGCCACCTGGCGTGCGGTCTGGCGCCACCCATTGGCAAATCCATGCCTGGGTTGGGGGGGGGTGGGGGGGGGGGGGGGGGGGGGGGCCACCTGGCGTGCGGTCTGGTCCGCTTGCGGACCAGATAGTGTTTTCCTTAATCTTTTCTTTGATATATTTGAATTGATATTAGGAGGGATGTAAGTAGTAGCCACCGTTAAAATTTGTTTCGGAGACGATACAAATTACTCATGGGATTAACACATTTTTCAATAGGTATACTTTCATTCAAAAAAATTTCCTTCTCTTTTTTACTCTTTTCCAAAAATCTTTCTTCCCTCGTCTTCCTGCTCTCACTGCATTCAAATCTAGATTTTTTTTTTGTTTAAATTCATAGATTTATGTGTAATTCATGCTTTTGTTATACTCCAAGACACTATTTCTGAAGTTTAAACCTCCACTAGTGGAGTTTTGAGGTTCCATAGCCGAAATAATTGTTTGGGACAACGGAGGACTGTCAAATTTTTAACAGTCCTAAACATAGCAAAAAATGTCAAATTTTTTATAGTTTTATGCAGATCTATGATAGGGTCTTAATTCAATTCCTTCTGATTGTCTTACTCTTGACAAACTAATTTTTTTCCTCCTCCTCGTTGTCAATGTCAATCTTTATTAGCAATCCAGAGATTGCCATGGCTAGTATCCATGACCTTGTCCTAATGGTTGTGGCTTTTGGGTCACATATTCTAAGTGCAACAAGAAATTTTCTCTGGATAAGTTTGACTTAGACCGAAGAATACCAAGCTGCCATAGTTACTTCTTCTAACAATACTACGTCGCTTGCCAAAGTTGAGGGATGTAGAAGATGACAGAGTACTACTATATTAGTAAAAGACTATCACACAACTGATGAATAGTTTTCATAGAGGAGGATGCTAAACCAAAATAATCAAGCTTACAAGTTTTTTTTTATAAAGGGGGTTCAAGTTTTTGTGGCTTGAGAATGAGTTTTGAATTTTTTATCCATATTTGGTATGTTTAGGATTGGAATGAGGAGAGAATAGGAGGGACTTAGGGGAGAAAGTTATTCCCGTTGACTTGGAAAAGCTATTCCCAAGCCTCCCTTGGAAATAGATTTGCTTTTCTAGGAATGATGCTTGGCTATTTTGTTTAGACGGTTATACCCCTCTTTTTATTTTTAAATTTTTAACTTCTATCCCAAACATGTAAATCATCATGAAATTAATGAAAGGATATTAAAGGAAAACTAAATAAATTAATATTTCTATCCCTTTGTAAACCAAACGTGGAGATGAAATTTTTTAAAATTTTGAACTACCAATTTCCAACATAACCAAACATGGGTGTGGGAATGTTGAATTCCTTTCTCGTGGGATTGAGGGGGGAAAAAATAAGCAGACTTAAGTGGGGTTAAATGAGGGGGAATTAAGCGAGGGGGAGTAGAGTCAATACATAAAATCTTGTTTGGATTGGAGGGAGAGTTAAGTGGGGGGTGTTTAATAATTCTTACTTGGATTTGAGGTTTTGAGTGAGAGGATGATTAATAAAAATATGATAGTTTCCAAAATAACCTTATTACATGTTATAAAATTAAATTTAATTGAAATTTTAATTAGAACTTGTAAAAATATTTTCACAAATTAGGAAGCTACGGATTAACATATTGAGGAAAAAAATGGAGAAAAAATTATGATATTTTATTAAACAAATAAGGGGTATTTATGACTTTTTAAACAAAATTCCTCAATCACCCTTGTTAACCCTCCGATTTGGAGGATTAAAAAAATAGACAAAAGAGGGTAAAATAAACCCTCACTTAACCCTCTGTAACTCTCCCTCCTAAACCTCCACCCTCAAACCAAGCATGATTTTATTTTTCCCTCACTTAACTTTTTCTCTCTTAACTCTCAATCCAAGCAGACCCTAAGGCTCACAAACATGACCTCTAAAAGATATCGAATATCAAAAATATGTCTGTCAAAAATTTTGGCTGTCGTAAACATGCTAGGATTGTCAAAATCACATTCATTCGCAAAGAGTGATTTTTTTTCCTTTAAAACTATAAAAAAAATAGACAGTTCTAAGCATAACAAGGACCAGTCCTAATGTTAAGTTTGTGTTGCCCCTAAATTTTTTTGAAAGGATAGTTTGAGAATTGAAAAGCTAAAAAAATGTTTGTGTCGTCTAGGATCACTTTTGGGAGTGCCTTTATCAACAACCAAATAAAAGCTAACAAACTAGCAACTTAAAAAAAATACCTAACAAATTTGCAACTTAAAAAACAAATAGCAAATTACCTACTTTGAAATAAGGAGGCCCAAAACAATTTTTCATTTGTGTAGGTGAAGAACCAAAAATAGATAAACAAGAAATACAAAAATAGAAGGAAAAAAATGGTAAAATATGAACAAACTAAAATAAAATAAAATAAAATAAACCTACTAATCTAAAGGATTCTCCTCCCCCTCTCTTCTCTTTCTTCTTTCCCAAACTTCTCTTTCTTTCTTATCCCCTCCTCTCATTCTCTTCCATGTTTTTCTTTTTCTCCTCCACCTCACAGTAATTCATGGAGCATCCATGACCAGTGCTCGACAATCGTGCCCCTTGCGTCGTCTCTATCTCCTTGGACGGACACCACGCCGCAAATCATGTGTCATCAATTCTAGGTTTTTTTTTCCTTTCTTTTTTTTTAGAAATATTTACTCGTTGTGAATTATATCGAATCCAAATCCTACTCAACCCAACCCTATAATATTTAGGAAAAAAAATGATTTGTTTTTTTAAAGAGGTCCTAAAATCCTTTAACAAACCAAGCTCATCTTTACCCTGCACCATCCAAAAATTATCAATTTATAAGAAAAGGAAAAAAAGAAAAAAAATTGCAATGACCAAAGGGCACCAATGTACTTTCGTCTTAGAAAGCCATCAAACCAAAGCCAAGTAAGAAAGAACCCTTCCACCAACACCTTTCCCTATGACCAGATCCGTCTTTGAAATTTAAAATAATCAAAAATAATAACCACACACCACCGCCACCATCACCACCACCACCACCATTACTAATCACCAACCAAACAAACAAACCCATCACACAAAAATAGAGAGTGATAAAGAACCAACACCAACCAACCACTTTCCCTTCCTGTCTACTCCTCTCCAAGCTCACCATCCATGGCCATGGCAGAGCTCAAGAAGATGAAGGTCCTCCCAAGGAGAGCACCGGCGCCCCACCACCTGAAGAAGCTGCTCTTCTTCAAGAAGTACTACAGGTGGGTGCTGTGGCTCTCCCTCTCCCTCTACTTCTTCTACTCCAGCTTCCTCTTCCCCACCCCCACCGCGCCCGCGGCCCCGGCCGCCGGGGCCCACCGCCCTCCGGAGCTCGGGATCTACGTCTACGACCTCCCGCCGAGCTACAACCGGGACTGGCTCGCCGCCGACGGGAGGTGCCGCTCGCACCTCTTCGCGGCGGAGGTGGCCATCCACGAGGCGCTGGCGGGGTCCCCGCTGGCCGTCTCGGACCCGGCGGAGGCCGACTTCTTCCTCGTCCCGGTCTACGTCTCCTGCAACTTCTCCACCGCCAACGGCTTCCCCTCGCTCTCCCACGCCCGCCCGCTGCTCCGCTCCGCCGTGCACCGCGTCTCCGCGCTGCACCCGTTCTGGAACCGCTCCTCCGGCCGCGACCACATCTTCGTCGCCTCCCACGACTACGGAGCCTGCTTCCATGCCATGGTACTAAATCAAAATCTATTTTTCACTTTCCATAATTTTTAGACTCCATCAGCACCTTCAAATAAATATTACATTACATTGTGTACCAACATCAAATAAATATTACATTACATTGTGTACCGCATCGGTAGGTGTTAGTCATTTCGAAGTTATTGGTGGAGTCTAAAATTTTGAACCAACGGTGAGGCAACGTGTGTGATGTGTTGTGTGGTGCATTGTTATTTTTGTAGGAGGACGCGGCGGCGGCGGACGGGATACCCGAGTTCATGAGGAACTCGGTGCTGCTGCAGACGTTCGGGGTGCGGTCGCCGCACCGGTGCCAGGAGGCGGACCACGTGGTCATACCGCCGTACGTGTCGCCCGACGTGACGGAGTGGGCGCCGCGTCTGGAGGCGGTCAAGAGGGACATATGGGTGTTCTTCCGGGGGAAGATGGAGGTGCACCCCAAGAACGTCAGCGGCAGATTTTACAGCAAGTAAGTCCCAGTCTTTTATTTTTATTTTTTTTACTTTTGCAATTTATTTTACTATCGCATTGGAAGTCGTAATGTAACTATTGCTGCTGTAGCTATATTTACATCACTTCCAGTATTTGTTTTGCTGTAACTAGTACGTGCCGATTGCTGTAAAAGTGTTCTCACACGGTTGATCTCAACACCAAGTTGCAACCAATTATCACATCATTTCGTTGATTTCCCTGTTCATACACAATCAACTCAACACCACTTGCAACAGTTGTGGCATCATTCCCTTATTTATCGATTCATTCAATGTTGCTGTAGCATCGCTTACATCAACGTTGGTTAACATATTTTTTTTGTTTTAGTAAAAGAAAAGTTGCAAGCAATATCCTATTTGTATTATTTCAAACAATAAAGTTGTTAACTTTTGCAATAAGTTGTGGTATATGTGCTTGCAAGCAATTATCCTATTTGTATTATTTCAAACAATAAATCTATATCTTTTATAACTTTTGCAATAAGTAAGTACATGTTTTATTGCACGCGAGTACACAGCTCCCACTTTTACCACTTATTTTATTGAAGTGCTAATTAGTTTTTAGATCCTTTATAGTTTAATTTCTGATATGTCAAGTTGAAATTTTTGGCTCTTTGGTTTTCTTTTCTCCACTCTATTTTCGTTTCCAACATGTTTACTTGTTTGTAGTCATGTTTATGGTATAATGGTAACATAAATCAAAAATAAAAATTCAAGCTCCAAAATATGTTAGAACTTAAACTCTAAATTGGTATAAAATTCAGACTCTAAAGGCTAAATAGTCTTTTATTAAATGAAGGAATAATATGCTCTCATGCTACGAATTTGGATAGATGAGATGGATTTCTCCTACCTAAACCACTTAGGCTAGAGATGATTGGCTTGTAATATTGTAAAAACTGCATTTTTCAATACTATCGTAATATCGTTTAGTGTCACATAACAAATGTTGTAAGGTGTTTCCATTTTGTTGACAATTTTGTACTAATTTACGTACAGGAAGGTGAGGACGGAGATATGGAACCGGTTCAACGGGAACCGGCGGTTCCACCTGAGGAGAAAGCGGTTCGACGGGTACCGGTCGGAGATTGCGCGGTCGGTCTTCTGCCTGTGTCCGCTCGGCTGGGCTCCTTGGAGCCCGCGCCTGGTCGAGTCGGTGGAGCTCGGGTGCGTGCCCGTGGTGATTGCGGATGGCATCCGGCTCCCGTTCCCCGACGCGGTCGACTGGCCTTCGATCTCGCTGACGGTGCCGGAGCGTGACGTCGGCATGCTGGAGTCCATCCTGGACCACGTGGCGGGCACCAACCTCACCGCGATCCAGAGCAACCTGTGGGACCCGGCTGTCAGGAGGGCGCTGACCTTCAACCTTCCGATGAGGGAGGGAGACGCCACGTGGCAGGTGGCGAGGGCATTGGAGGGGAAGCTTGATCGGTCGTGGCGGAGGAACGGAGGTAGGAGCCAATCGGAATCCGACACGTAGAACGCAAGAAGCCAACGGGGGACAGCTGGCAACGAGGTGAGAGGAGCTGGACTTGTCTGTGCCACGAGGTACTCGAGGACGCAGTGGACCAACAGATGATATGGCCGCAGGTGATTGGACAGGAAGGGCGAGGGACTTGTACGTAATATTGGACAATATGGGGGAGGGTTAGGTCAGAGATTCGAAGAATTAAAATGGATGAGATGATGTGAATAGAAAGAGTGGTTTGTTTGTATTTTTGTTCCTTTGGTTTTTTATTTTTGTGGGGAATCTTGTGCATGTTGTAGGACAGATAGAGGCCAGTTCCTGTCTGTGTGAACTCACATGTGAAAAAAGAGAGAAGATACTTGTACATTATATATTGATGATGATGGCATTTTTGTAAATTGTATTTTAGTTGCATTATTTATGTAAATTATATATATGATTTTTCTATCTCTCTAAAACTAATTTATGAAATTATTTATATTATTTATTATTATTATTATTGACTTACTATGACACTTTTTTAATGACAAATACTTGTCGAGAAAGATTATTCTGTTCTAATTATTTTTTTAAGATGTTCGACGTAATGCATGAGACTTTGTGCATGCTGCATTGTATGCCATTTGGGTTCACTGTTCATGTCTCTCCCGCGGTTCGATCCCGAGTTCGTCCATTTAGCCAAGAAGGTTATACCTCTTGTCACTGACCATAAGAGCTACATGAGTTCGGCTGTTCTAACTGTGATACTTCTTGTTTTTGTTAGAAATATTTTTATGTTTTAGCTATGGCAGTTCTTTATTCTCTTATATTTATCACTAGTGATAACTTTGTTTTGTTATGCATTAGTTATTTTCGTGCCTATGACATTCTTTGGTATTTGTTTTTTTAATTGTTTCTCATTTATATGTACTTGTCATGTTTTTAGGACATTGTAATTTCAATAAAGCTTTTATAACCACATTTTTTTAAAATGGTTAGCAAAATTATTTTAATTTATAAGGAAAGCTATAATTTTACTTTTTAAGAAACTGTAATAAATTGAGGATAAATTTGGTAATACATCTTAAAAATTTCGAAACATTGTAAATGTTTCTCTGGCAATTGCAATTTTGATATTTCTAACCATTCATATCTCTTAATCTGATACTTATATTTTGTCTAAAAAGATCAATTTTTTTAATTGTGACACTTATATATATATATATATATATATATATATATATATATATATATATGCAAATGACCTCTAGCCTAATGGTTAAGAGATGCATGCGGCCCAAGTGGTCGGGTGTTCAAGCCCTATTGGAGGCGAGTTCGCCACAATTATCCATTGCTTCAAATATATATATATATATATATATATATATATATATATATATATAAGGTAATTTCATTTATTCATATGCAATCAATTACAAGCTCATAGCATAAACTGTACATCTGCTTCTATGTTGTATAGTGTCCCTGTTGGTGAAAAAATTATGCCTTAAAAAATACTCGTATTTCGAGCCCTCCAAATATGCCAAACGCTAGCCGCTAGCCTTATACGCACCGATCGGAACCAGGTACCTCCTCTTCCTCGATTACTAACACTACCTCTACTTGGTCGTGGAGTCCTTTGGTGCTAGGTTGCCCAATATTCAACATGGAACATTGTTGAGTCCAAATAAACCATGACGCTTCACACTGGAAGAAGAGATGTTGTAAAGTTTCTGGTTCTCTCTGGCACGGTACGCAACCATTCAACTGACTGCGGATACCCAGCCGAACTAGTCTCTCCATGGTAAGTAGCCGACCCCTCAGAGCTTTGAGCATATTGAGCTTCATCTTAGTGGCGAGGCCTTTGACCCACACGAACTCCCCTAGCTGCATTGGCGGATGAGGCGTCCGACATTGGGCATATGCCACCTGACTCTCGAAGTCGCCTATATGCATACCTTCCCAGTTCCACGCATCCGTCTCGCCATCAATGTGGATCGGTACTTGTATGATCTCCGACGCGAGGCTTCTCATTGGCAAATCTTCAACTCGCCATGACCCGTCTACTAGGATTTGGCAAATCTCCGACACATGTCATTCCTAGCCATTCGATTTATTCCTATCTTTCAATCTCAGCCCTTCTTTATCATGCTCTTTTCTCTCGAAAAAGATCACTATGTTTTGTTACCAGTGCGGATATTTGATAAATTTATTTATAAATTGATTATCATTTATATAATTTAATAATAATATATTTAAATTTATTGACTTATCGTAACACTTATCTAAATGGCATATACATATTTTTTCCGAAAACAACGATGAACCCGGCTGATCAAGCTGGTCGGACCACCGAACTGTATTACCCATATAGGTTTTGAACCGGGTTGACCTTGACTTTTGATTTTTATTTTGGAATTTACATGCAATCAAAATTATAATGTTTACTTTTTTTTTTTTTTACTAATTCTACTGCACATGCATAACTTCTAAAAAGTATATATATAGTTGTTAATGTAAGATTGTAAAATCCTATAACTGATACAATCCGAATAAACTTGTTGGTTGGACCGATTAGGTCCAATCAGGACCGGCTGAGTTCATGGAGACCCTAAGCAAACTTTTAAAATATGACCTATATATAATAAAAAAATTAAACTAAAAGTAAATTTTAAAAAATGTTACATCCAAGTATTGAACCCAGATCTTTAGTGTGCAAGTTTACCATACTAACACTCCAAAAATATTTTGGGATAAAGGAGGATCATATTACATATTAGTTCTATTTTCGATACAAGATCACAAATATATATATATATATATATATATATATATATATATATATATATATATATATATATATATATATATATATATATATATATATATATAAAATAAAAAAACAAAAAAAATATATAAAATAAAAGATATATATATGAGATCCTAGACGGTCGCCCTGGCCCCCTGGGTTAGGGCCGGCCCTAGGTCCAATCTAGTGTTCTAACCGGATCCATATCCGGTCTGATTTTTCAAACATTGCTTAAGCCAAAGCCGGTTCGGATTAGATAAGGTTTTATTAAAAGTTGGCGGCCGCATTGAATTGCGTGTTTCTTAAGCTCATGTGCGAAGCATGACGTTGAAGGGGGTATTATGCGCGTGGATAGAGACCACTTCCAGTCTGTGAATTCACATGCGACTTGTCAACAAAATAGAAATTAAAAAAAAATTGTACTATTATAATTCAAACTGATGGCATCTTTGTAAATGTATTTTTTTTTGAAGATATCCGACCATCCACTGCATCCAATTCTTATCAATTTTTTTATAACCCCAATTCATACAAAGATACAGGCAACCCATTGCCTCCAATTCTTATCATTTTTATAAATAAAAAAAATTATCCCAAACTCTTATTATTTTTTATAAATGAAAGAAATAATATGTCTCTATGATCTGATCACCGATCTTCTGCCATTAGGTGCCTTATGTTTTTTTACGATAACCACAAAAGAGTCACTCGAGTTCGACGGCATGTTTGTAAATGTTCTTCTTGAATATGTCATTTTTATCAGTAGATCTAATATGTATTGGAGTCCAGTCTGGATTTGGTAACAATATACTTGTGGAATCAAAATCTTATTAAATATTTGATTAGATTAGATTTGGATGTCAATAATTGGTGTTGTACTATTTTAGATATAATAGGATTCTTAATTTAGGAAATCTTATAATTATGATCTTAAATAGGATAATTGGTAGACTATTTTAGGTGTAATATGATTCTTATTTGATGGCTTCCAAATTAAGAAATCATATTATGACCTAAAATAGGATTTTTTTTTCATCATATATATATGGGTTGAGGGTAGAGGCACAAAGAATAAGCACAAAGCACAAATGTGAAGATTCGGGGTGCTTGTCCACAAGAAAATCTAAGAGAAAGTCCGTACTTTGCTCTTAGGACTTTGTTATCCAAGACAGAAGGAAGAAGTAGATCTAATCGAGGAGTCGTCAACTTCGGCTAGGAAGATTGCTACGAGTTGGTGAGTGATCTAAATTGTAATCTTCTATTCTTTTTCTTGAGAGTGGTGAGGGGGTTGAACATATTATGGCAAAGGGTTCAACGTGAGTTTTGTCAATCTTGTAATTTTATCTGAGTTATTAAATGTTAGAATTTGTCCAAGTGATGTACGTCACCGCCATATACTTGTCTTCATCTTGTGTTGGTGTCCGTTAGACGGAGGTTGGGTTTTGGTCAGGTGGATTGGCAAACGCTTTCGTACGCGCCCAACAATTGGTATCAGATCTTTGGAGGTTCTGGCAACCATGTCTACGGAGCAGATGAACACTCGTACGATCACCCTCACAGGGAAAAACTGGACAATTTGGAAGCCAAGGATGGAGGATCTACTCTGGTGCAAGGACTTGTATGGTCCGTTGGAGGACGACAGCATAAAGCCGATGGACAAAGCTACTGAAGACTGAAAACGACTGGATCGAAAAGCCGTTGGATTCATCTGCCAATGATTGGATGATTCGGTGTTTTACCACGTGTCCATGGAGAGTTCGACAAAAATATTGTGGAAGAAGCTGCATTTGCTGTACGAAAGGAAGACGACTGGCAACAAGGCGTTTCTTATTCGCCAATTTGAAGTACACGGAGGGTGCCCAGTGACACAACATCTGAACGATGTTCAGGGTATTATCAATCAACTGTCTGCGATGAAGATAGTGATTGATGATGAGCTTCAGGCCCTACTGTTCTTGAGTTCTCTGCCGAAAAACTGGGAGACGTTGGTGGTGTCGGTGAACAACTCTGCGCCGGATGGAGTTGTCATGATGGAGGCAGTCAAAAGTAGCTTGTTGAATGAGAGGTCCGACGCAAGCAAGTGAAATCGTTGCCGTAGTCCGCTCTGGTGACTTCCTACGAAAAAGGAAGACCCAAGCCATAGGCGAGGACAAGGGGGAGTTCTCGGGATCTTGCGATTGTGGACCGCAAAGAGGGCTGCTATTACTGTGCCGAAAGGGCTCATACCAAGAGAAACTGCATGAATCTCAAAGCTGAGAAGGACAAAGGCAAGGATGATAAGGAGGATCTCACAGCAATGTTAGATATCATCATCGCAGCGACCGACGCAGAGGAACCTTGTGGCATGTGTCATGATGGCGATTGGGTCATGGACACGGGGACATCGTATCATGCCATTCCACATAGGAGGATCTTCACATCATATCGCGGCGGTAGGTTTGGACGTTTGAAGATGGAGGACAATGGGATGGCCGCAGTTGTAGGCATCGGTGATGTGCACTTGACGATGGAGTTTGGTAAAAAACTCGTCCTCAGGGGTGTGCGACATGTACCGAGTTTACGCTACAACTTGGTTTCGGTAGGGACGCTGGCAGATGATGGCTGTCACAGTCTGTTTGTGAGCAAAGATTGGATGCTTTTGAAGGGTTCCCAACAGCTAGTTCGGAGAGACACTACTAAAATATGCTCTATTAGCGACGTAATTTAGCGACGGAATAAAATAACGTCACTAAATATCGAATATAGCGACCCCCTTCTATAGACATCGCAAAACGTCGCTGAATAGCGACGTTCCGCGACATGAGATAAAATACGTCGTTGAATAGCGACGTTCATCGACATATTATTAAATATGTCGCCATATATTAAAATGTTTGCGACGTTTAGCGACGTCGCCTCTTGACGTCGCTAACTTTTTTACTTAGGACACACTGCTTCCTTTTTTCCCCTCACTCGAAAATTTTAGAATTTTATTTTGCCCCCTCGACCCCCGGCTACTGCCTCCCCCCCGGCGACCCCTTCCCCCCCCCCCCCCCCGACGACTCCCTCCCCCCCGGCAACCCCTACCCCCCTTCCGTCGAGCTCCTCCTCCCCCAATCCGAGCTCCTCCTCCTCTTCCTCAGGTAAACCCTAACCTAACTCCTCTCCCTCCTCCTCATCCTCTCCTACGGACACACACACACACACACACAAACACACAGAGACACACACACACACGGACACACGGACACACACACACACAGACACACACGGACACACGGTTAGGGGTGCAACTTGGGCGGGCTAAACCCGAACCCAATCGGATAAACCCGTTAATGGATTGGGTTAGGGTTAAAGATACTCGGGTTCGAGCTCGGATTTGGGTTAAAATATTTGAACCCAATCAACAATCGGGTTGGGCTCGGGTTCATGTGTCGGGTTACCCGACGAACCCGAAATATTGTGTATGTGTCTCTTTATATTTGAGAGTGTATATATATATATATAGGTGTCTTGATATATGTATATATATGTTTATTGGTTGTGTGTGAGTTTGAGTGAGAATGGAGGGAGTTGTTGTGGTAGGTTGTGGGGTTGTAGTGGTGGTTTGTGGTGGTGTTCATGGTGGTTGAAGGGGGATTGAGACCAGCATATGCAGTAGCAGCTAGGCCAGCATATGCAGCAGCAGCTAGGCAGCATAAGCAGCATCAGTATCATTCATTCGGCCACCCATTCACCATCCATCCATTCATTCATCCATCCATTCATCTATCACATATAGCAGTCCATTCATTTATTCATTCACCCATTCACCATTCATTTATTCATTCACCCATTCACCATTCATTCATCCATTCACCCATTCACCATTCATTCATCCATTCATCCTTTTCATCAAAAACAATCACTTAACCCCCTTCATGTTGTGTGTGCGTTGTTAGTGAGTTGAGCGTTTAGTTAGAAGAGTATGTTAGTGGTTAGATAATATGTTAAGGAAAAGTTTGGTAATAGGATGTGGTTTGTGTTAGAGAGTGAGGAAATTGTGGAAGATATGTTAGTAAGATTTTATATTAGAAGTTTTGTATTAGAGTTAGATGTGGGCTAGAGTGAGCGTGACAGGTTGAGGTATCTTGTGATACCAAGATGGTATCACAAGATAATTAGGATTTACCCTAGCTATGAAAGGGTAAGGTAATAGGGTAAGTTAAGGTAATTGCCTAGAAGCTAAGGTATGAGTCTAAGGTGTTAGGATATGGTTAGAAATTGCTTGTCTTGGTTGGTAATGGTTAGGATTAGTGCTCTTAGACTAGTTTTGACCTCGGTTGACCGTTTTGACCAAAAGTCAACGAAAGTCAACCAAAAGTCAAACTTAGCCTAAGAGTGACTTGAATTGACCCGAAACCAAACCAAAATTGACCAGTTGACTGAAAGTCAACAGTTGGTCAACAATACCGAATGGACCTGGCCCAACCCGAGTTCAACCCGATCCTCCGAGCTTGGTCTTGGGCTTCATATGTTGAACCCGAGGTCGGGCCGGGCTTGGGCTCGGATTAGGCTTATGATTCATCTGGTTGGGCTCGGGTTGACCTCAAGCCCGACCTAACCCGCCCGAGTTGTACCCCTACACACGGTGACCATGTCTCTCTACTATAATATACACTAAAAAGTTCGGACACTGCAAATATCGGTATTTGTTCCATGTCTATATCTAGTGAAGGATAATTGCCTAGACTTAGTCAATTACTTCACCCAGTTTGACTAGTTTGTCCAAGATATTGACTTAGTCAACTCAACTTCACCCAGTTTGACTAGTTACTGCGCTGAACATGTGTGTCCATCTTTACAGAATTATTTCCAAATGGATATGAATTACTACTTACGGAATCGTTCATGGATGTATAATCATCATCCTGATGATATGTGTGGTGTGCGGGATGAATACATAGCGGGAGTAGAGCAGTTCCTGCAGTTTGCTAAGGCGTTCCCTCAGTACATGGACGACACCAAAATTAAGTGTCCGTGTGTGAAATGTCATAACATGAAATATTATCCAGAAGTGGAAGTGACATATCATTTGTACGCGAGGGGTTTCACGCCTAATTACTATCAGTGGACCGCACACGGAGAACTTGTGTCTTTAACATCAGAGCCGGAGCCTTATGTTGAGCCGTATATGCATGCGGGACCTAATTTTGTTTCAGATAATCATGCATACGACGACGGGTGCGTGAACATGGTTTTCGACGCTGCGGGGCCTAGTTTCGTTCATGATGCAGCTGAGGAGGCACCGAATGTCGATGCTGCAAAGTTCATGGAGTTGCTGGAGAATGCAAGGACTCTATTGTATCCTGGTTGTGAGGATCATTCACCGTTGGAGGTGGTTATAAGACTGTTGAGCATTAAGTCAGATTTTAACATGTCGCAAGAATGCTACAACCGAGTGTTAGAGTTGATTATAGAGATCTTGCCGGCGGGTGCTAAGTTACCTAAATACTTCTATCGGTCTAAGAGGATGGTGAGATTGCTCTGGATGTGATACGAGAAAATCGATTCTTGTCGCAATGGGTGCATGTTGTACTACAAAGACGATAAGGACGCAGATGTGTGCAGATATTGTGGTGCTGATCGCTATAAGACAACTAGTACAGGAAGTTCTACCGGTGCAAGAAGACCGACCGATTCAATGCACTACTTGCCTTTAACGCCGCGGTTATAAAAATTATTTATGGTGAAAGAGACGGCCGAAAATATGAGTTGGCACATGCGAGAACAGATTGAAGGAGTGTTGGATCGCCCATCCGATGGAGAAGCGTGGAAGCACTTTGATCGAGTGTATCCTGATTTTGCTTCAGATCCGCATAATATCAGGTTGGGACTATCCTCTAACGGTTTTACTCCTTTTGGTCTTTCGGGATCCCAATATTCGTGCTGGCCTGTGATTGTCACTCCGTATAACCTACCGCCTTGGATGTGCATGAAGACTCAGTACATGTTTCTAACCGTTATAATTCCTGGTCCGAACAATCCTAAGAGGAACATTGATGTGTACGTACAGCCTTTGATAGATGAGTTGAATCAGTTATGAGAAGTAGGCGCTAACACGTACGATGTTTCCAGGAAGCAGAATTTTCAGATGAAGGCAACCCTTATGTGGACCATCAACGACTTTCCGGCCTATGGAATGTTATCTGGATGGAGTACTCATGGCCGTCTCTCATGTCTGTATTGCATGGACCGTACTAAGGCTTTCCACTTGAAACACGAAGGAAAATCGTGTTTCTTTGATTGTCATCGACAATTTCTGCCAAAAGATCATCCGTTCAGAAGGAACAGGAATGCATTCCGTGCCCGCGTTGTAGAGAAGGGTGATCCACCGCCAAGATGGTGCGGAGCCACGATATGGAAGGAGGTTAGAGATTTTCCAAGTGCTATCGAAGATCCTACAACTGGGTACAAGTGCGATGGATTTGGTAGAGATCATAACTGGACAAAGAGGAGCATATTCTGGTAGAGATCATAACTGGTAGAGATCATATCTGAACGATGATGAGCTAAGGGCTGCTCAGGTATATGTATTACTCAACTGCGACGATGATGAAGTAGAGAAACTATAGGGGTAAGTAATTAATACGTCTACATTATTTTAATAGTGTTGATTATTATACTATTACATTAATTGAACGATATTGTTTTCAGCATATTTAATAATGATGTGAGGTCAGGTAGGCCACACATAACAGAAGAAGAACTAGAACAAGAAATGAGGCATTATTTTCCATCATGGTTGAGTGCATATGTAAGACTTGAGAACTCTGTAATTACCTTTCTGTATATGCACTTGAGAATGAGCTTAATTTATTTTTTCGTGGTATTTAGATCGATCGTCCATACGCAAGACTTGAGAATGAGTCTATTAGAATGCTAGCCAAGGGACCAATTTATGCTGTAAAAATATGGCCAAGCTACTGTGTTAATGGGTTTAGGTTCAAGTCAACAACTTGCCCGATCAAAGACAACTTTGTGGATCTCGATTCCACCAAAAAAAGTTGTTTGTGTATCAGATCTTCAAACTACAAAGATGTTGATGCGGGCAACGATTTCTATGGCATCCTACGGGAATTGTGGAGCTAACATATAGTTATGGAATATAGCCTGCTAAGATTGTGTTATTCAGGTGTGTTTGGTTCGATTCGATTGAAGGTCAAGGTTGGAAAGTAGACAAGCACGATCTTGTGGATATAAACTATCGGCGTCGATATCAAGCCTATGAACCATTTGTCCTATCAAGTCAGGCTCAGCTCATGTACTTCACAAGTTATCCTAAACGGGAAACAACAAGGTCGGACTGGTGGGCAGTATGCAAGACCAAAGCTAGAAATACCTTTGAGGTTGACGATATAGCTTATCAAGAGGATAAACTACCTCTTGTAACAAATATTATAGAAGTGGACACGACGGAAGTTCCTCATTACACATCTAATTGTGTAGAAGAAGTAGAATTATTTGAAGAGGAAGATGCAGATGAAAGTGAAGAAGAAGAAGAAGAAGAAAAAGAAGAAGAAGAAGAAGAAGAAGAAGAAGAATATGAGCTAAACGAACTAGATGAATTTTCAGAAGAGGATTAAATCTGTACGTTTGTTTTATCATCATATTTGACACTTTAGTGGCACTTTTATCATATAAATCTGTGACACTTTAGTGACACTTTTATCTGTGACTGATGTTTTTCAAAAATCTGTGATGTCTATCATATAAATATGTATATTTGTTTTATTGTCATATGTTATTATCAGGCATGACTAGACCAGGAGGACGACGCGGAGGATATTATATTAGGCAGTCCCGTGTGCCTCGGGCTGGGGATGCAGATTCTGTACCCTCATCCTCATCTCCGAGTACACCAGTGTACCGTTCTGTTCCCCGTCCATTACCGGGACAGGGCAGTTCCAACAGGTTGGCGACTCCTCCCTCGTCGTCCAGCATTTCTGATCCCGCGTCCAGCATTCCTTCCGCGTCTAGCATTCCTCCTGCCGACGGCTCCATGGGGAGATCCGACGCCGAGCATATGGAGGACGGTGATCAGACTGATCCTGCCTAGGCAGGAGGTGAGAGCGACCCTCCATGCGCTCCCCCGGACGAGATGCGTATGGAGATTTGGACGGACAGGCCTACGAAGTAAGTTAATTAGTTAATATATATTTCTCAAATGATTATATGTACATATATATTCATGAAATTTATTATTGTATAGATATCGGCCTCCTGTAGTACATAGATAGCTGGGGTTATTTCTGAGGCAGAACTATGGTGGGCCTTGGATTAACTACTCAGATGCTCCCGCAGATAGGAAGGCCTTTTGGTTGGCCCACTTCAAGGTAAAAAATTTGTTTATTTTTAAATTTTAATAATCATTTGTGTATATTATACAACTTTTCTATTTTGCTTCTTGTAGAGGACCTATTTCTAAGACCTATTTCTATCCACCACACCGGGCGGCGAAGATCGAGGCTCAATTTTCTGCCGTCGCAGGCAAGCTCATCCGTGATGCGATCCACGACCAGAAGTCTCGTGATCGCTCTGAAAAGCCGATCCATGGTTGGATCACGCCAGAGCAGTATACTGCGATGAAGGCTAGATTCGGCGAGGCCAGGTACCAGGAGCGGTCTGACAAGGCCAAGGTGGCGTGGTCGAGCGCCAATAAGTGGTGTGGTGGCTCCATTCCTATGACGGAGCATTTTTATCGTCTGGTACATTTCCTATGACGGACATCATTTATATATAGTTGGATAGAATGTTTAATACTAATAATAGATAATATATTTTAACAGGTAAAAAAGGGTGAGGATCCCAACATGGTGACCGTCTTCCTGGTCACTCATCGGAGGATTGGGGAGTTCATTGACGAGAGGGCGACGCAGGCATATGTACGTTCTATTCTTTATATTAATTTACTATAATTTAGAAAACATGAAAATAGATATCAATATAGACTTTAGCAAACACTTAGACGTTAGCAAACATTGTTCTAGGTCGAGTTTCTTCGGCTACAAGAGGAGGCGGCTGCTGCTGCTAGTGCGCCAGCAGAGGAAGGGGCTGGTACTTCCTTCCAGCCGCCTACAGCTCCATCGTCGGACGACCTCTGGATGACCGCCGTTGGTGGTCTTCAGAAGGGTACGTACTACGGTACGGGATTCTACGGCGCCTATTTGGCTTCAGAGTCATCCCGGGCCCCCTCTGTCAGTGTGCAGTCTCCAGTTTCGCAGGCGTCATCACGAGCTCAGGATATTGGTCGTCAGATCGACGAGCTGCGTCACGAGTTACAGCAGCAGATTTCTGATCACCATACCGCAGAGCGACGATCCGACGATCCGATGATCACCGGACGATTTGATGCGGTCGAGCGCAGTATACAGGAGCTGATGAGTCTGCAGCAGGCTACAGCTGCCATCTTGCACACGCTCACCGAGTCTACGCAGCGCATAGAGCGTAGACAGGTTGAGCTGGAGGGATCGCAGAGGACCATGTCTGCCTCACTCACTCAGGTACATACTTCGATTGAGGAGAGTACTCAGAGGATGGTGAGTACCCTTGCTGCGCATGCTGAGCGACTGCGAGAGCTGGAGCAGATACGTCCTCCCGGTCCATCGACGGTGCCGACTGTAGACATTGTATTACCTCCTACTGCCCTTACGGTGCAGCTCACACAGGAGCAGTATGATCACATGCTATCTCAGATGCGCAACAGGGGTCCTCAGTGATTTCATTGATTTTTCTATGAGTTGTATGTATTGGCCCTGTGGGCAAATTGTTTATTGGTACACTTTGTTTATACACTTGGTGGGAGACTTTTTATCATCTCCCATTTTTATTTGACTCTATTGGATGTTTGGGATGATGTGTGTCTGTGAAGTGCAGTATGCAGGATTTGAATATATTTATGTTTGTGACGCGGGATGTGTGTCTGTGATGATGTTTGTTATGAGTTGTATGTATTGGCCCTATGATGTGTCTGTGATGATGTTTGTGATGATATAAAGTGCAATGTAAAGTGCAGTGTGCAGGATTTGAATATAAAGTGTAGTGTGCAGTGTGCAGGATTTGAATATAAAGTGCAGTGTGCATGATTAGTGTTTAAACTGTATATAAAGTGCAGGATTTTTGTTTAAACTGTATATAAAGTACAGTGTGCAGGATTTGAAAACTGCATTTTATTTTTTTAATTTTTCAGCATGTTAGCGACGGATTGCGACGTTTGGCGACGGATTTGCGACGCGGAAGTATGTCGCAAATATGTATCTTGTCACGACCCACTCCCGAATAATCGGACACGAGTCGGATACGCCCAGCCTTCGTCGTTAGACACCACAAAGTAAGCTGTACCAAACTAGGGAAACCTAACCAGATAAACATGAACAAGTATGAAATTACAGCATCTATAAATATATCCCAAACCCAGAGTAAAGTACAAGTCTCAGAATTTATTACATTCCAGCAAAATGAAAGGTAGAGTCTACTAGTCTCAAAATACATAGAAAATGTAAAGTGCTAATGGTAAAGCTCTAGGCTTCTGCAGCCTCTAAGTCGAGAGCAACTCCAGCTAGCTCTCTTGCATCAACTGGCTCTCGACCATAATAAGTGTCGCACAGGGCCTCCAACTCACCTGCAACATATCCTATTCAGGAGCGGAGCAAGTACAGTTCTAGGTAATGAACAAGACATCATGATATGAAAGTACAAGGGAACATGGTATATAAAGTACAAGAAAGAACATGGTGTATAAGTACATGAAAGGATATGGTATATATGTAAGAACATGAAAGAACATGGTATCTCAGAAATCACAGGAACTAAGTACATGATATATCTCCTGAACATGTGTGTACAATATTTGAAATATAACTAAGTATGTGACCGGCTAGGGGTAAACACATGAAAGCACATGAAGCACATGAATGGTACGACTTAGGACCCGCGTGCACGATGCGGGGTCTAAGCTAAACACACCTGAGTTGTTTCTTGGGTTTGGTCACATAAATAGTATATTTCCCCTCCCCAAGTATAAGTAATAAGAACAAGGAACATGAGTACCAGAAATACATATCGTGTTGCAGTGTCTCAATCAAGAAAGCACAAGATATAATGAAATGTACAAGACCGTAGAGTGTACTTGCCTTGCTCCAGGAAAGTACGGGTGAAGATCGGGGCTAGATGTCCTCATGTATTTAATAATGTGTACAAGTTGGTTATTGTCTAAATAAGACTTTTAGCTAACTAACAATTCCTAGAATTTAGAATACATTCAATAGACTTAAACTGAACTCATTAACTATTGCACTTAAATTAAAGTCCAAAACTCAATCTACTCAATACTCCCTAACCATGACTGTTCCTATAGGTTGTTATAAACTATATTTATAACATGACATACACTAAAATATTTAGTGTAGGTAGTCAGGAATCACAACCCTTTTTAAAGTTTAGATTTAAGTAATCTTGAGAACCAAACAGTCTATGAGGAAACACATTAGTCTCAAGTAGAATGTTATGCTTAGACAGTTAAAAATGCTGGTGTTCAATATCAAAATTTTGGAATGGCTCAAGCCATTGGACTCTAATTCTTCTACAGTTCACAGGTCAATATCACATCCTCTGCATTGATTTAGAACCTTCCTAAAATCCATCCACAGTTCCTATACATCAGCTTTAAAATATGTCTCATAGTTCTATGGTTGGTAATACAAAATGAACCCAACTCAACTCTCCAGCCCATTCTCCAATCATTTTAAACATAATATTAGAGCCAATCAGAAAACTGGAGTAACGTGGTTAGAGCTCACTATATAACACACAACCAATATTTTCCAAACCTAGCAAGAATTATACACAAAGAGTTTAATATATGACAACCAGTATTACAGTACAACAGAGACTTATAGTACAATTCTTGAACTTAACAATCATCTAATGTTCAAAAAATATAAAGCAAGCCATCCCAGCACAGTGAAGCATAGCAGTTCAAATTGGTTGAAATAATGCTACTGCGCCATTAGATGCAGACCCGACCTTATCCTTCCTGCAGTTGCAACTCCCACGACCCCATCGTCGATCACAACAGCGAACACATCCCCAACTAGACACGCATAGATGGTGCTTCCCCGGACACAACTGACAGGACACGAACTTGACACGGATATACATGACATTCCTACACTCGATCAACACTACACATGAATTACCAGAGAACTAGAATGGAACCACGACAACTAGAAAGGAACAAATGATGATACCTGAGTAAAGATGGTATCCCGAAGTGGAATCACAAGAACTGGAAACTGGACACGGCCTCCTCGTGTCCGCGGGTGGATCAAGGTTCTGTTCGGGCATTTCAACAAATAGGTTCCGATCAGCGAAACGAAACAGAGCAATTCAGGAAAATTTAGAAATTCTTCTCGAGAAAATTTAGAGGGAACAAAACACCACATTAAAAACTCACACAAATCGAATATCAACAAATCGATATAATCGCCCCCTTCGAATTCGTCCGATCCAAAACATCCAGGAGGAAACTCACAGTCGAAAAATCATCAAACACAGGAAAAACTTAGATCCGAGCCAAGTTGTGCAAACTCACCAGTTCCAATAGATCGGTTGAATGAATTCCCTCGATCGATCTGGTCCAAAATCCTATTCGAAAGCATTGACAAGAATTTCGGATTGAGAATGATGATTTCTTCGAACTAAATTTCAAGGAAAACTGGGATCAAATACTCACCAGTTCCAATGGATCGAAAAGAAAACGGATCTTCAACGCTTCAATGATTTCCTGGATCCAACCTTCTCGAACTCGTTGATCGCCGGAGAATTGAACGGTCAGTTGCTGTGGAGTGTTGCACGCGCCATCTTCGTCATACCCCACCGTTGAATGCCGTTGCAGTCGTCGGTGTCGGGATCGTTGGCGTCGGGATCGGGATGGAGGAGATGGTCGAACAGTAAGAAATGGGAGGAAAGAGAATGCTCTCCTCTGTTCCCAAACCGCTGAAATAAATACCCAAAAGTGCATTTCGCACTTAACCCCCTCCGCTCCCATACATTTTACAAAGAGTTAAGGAAAAATCTCAGAAACCCCCCTCCCCTTTTCGAATATTACAGTAATTGTTGAAAAACAGTTAAAATTTTTATTATAATTATTATTATTATTTTAAAACAACGATGAGGGGACCACTAAATTGGTTGTAACCACTTTTTGAAATTGAAATTGCTCCTAAATTAAATTCCCTCCAAAATAGATCATCAAAATTATTAAATAAAAAATATTAACCTTTTTATTTTAAAACCGAAATCAACAATTGCTATTATTAGAAGTCAATTTATTTCTCTCAAAACCGGGAAGTGGAGTTACATATCTGGACGTCGCTAACTGCGATGGGCCGTCGCTAAACGTCGTCCAGCATGCTGACATGGCAAACCTTGCCATGTCACCACATGCGACGAATAGACGTCGCTATATACGTCCTAAATTGGCGACGTACTATAAATGTCGTCGAACGTCACTAAGTTTGCGACGTTTTAGCGTCGTAGAATATTCGTCGCAACAGCGACGATTGGCGACGAACTTTTGATCTACGACTAGCTTTTCGGCGACCTGCTTATTCAGTCGCTAGTTACGGCGCTAAATTAATTTAGCGACGTATTTTTACTTATTAGCGACGTTTTTGAACGTCGCTAATATGACTCATTCTAGTAGTGAGATTTGTGTTGTGGCATGTACATGCTCAAGCCCCTGAGCTGTACATGCAGGCCACAGACGCCGGATGGAGGCTCGAGGGGTGTTCGACAGGAGGTGGATCGTCGAAAACTTGCTGCGGAGGGGCTTCTAGATGCTTTAAGGGTTACGGAGGATTCGGTTCATCGAGACAAAGCGACGGATGGTGATGAGTCAAAGATTAAGGGTCAGTCTGTCGGTCCTATGACAGCTGGTCGGTCTCCAGGTGGGGGTTGCTCTACGAATTCAGATTTGTCGCCCGAATGTCCGCAACGAACGCCCGAAGGCCGTGAACATTTCGAAGGGCACCATGCCGCATTATCATTTCGTATTTCTTCCGTTAACTTTCTATGTTCTTACGTTTCATACTTCGTTTCAATGTTCAATGATGCCTCAACTCAATGTTCATCAACCGAACGACCCGAAGGTTCCGAACACCTTTCGAGGCATTATGTCATATGCGACAGTTCCGTCACATTCATGCCACAACTGTATTCTTTCGCAACGAAGCCATCTTTTATTATCTCGTGCACGAAGGCACGTTTCGACCGTATTTCGATGTTCTATGACTTAGCATTCAATGTCCGTGGCTTGCGCGCTAGGGCGCTCGCCTATTATCTTTCAATGTTCTAGCCGTTCTAACTCGTGCACGAAGGCACGGTATGGTTCGTGCACTAAGGCACTCGTCGAGTACAGTTATCCCATGTTCTTGCGGCTTGCGCACCGAGGTGCTCGCCTTAGCGATATCCAATGTTCCATAGCGACTCGTGCATATGATGCACGTTTTATTTCAATTGTTCTAACTTAGTGTTCGATACACACTATGATTTATCTCCGATCGGACCATGCCCATGGCGTCGATAGGTTAACTTAGCATACAATGATATATTTGACTTATCGAATGAAGGAGTAAAAAGAAGTCAATCCTCCCACCTTGAGTCGATACGCCTTTGTCGTTTCGTCGAGCCGATGCGGCTCAATTTCATATCTTCGTTGCACGGCCACTCTCCTGACTTAGCCATTTGAGCACTTCGTGCTTCATTGAATTATACGTCCGATTTGGCTTACCGTGCCCAAGTCTCAGCCCGTCGTAAGGCAACGATTTGATTTCGCGAACCCCTTACTAAATATGGCAAAAGATCGACCTCTAATATTTTTGCGTCAAAGTATAACCTGCACATGAAACCAACTAAAATCAATACTTGCATCGATTCGGACTTGCGCCTTGGTCGATTCGATTTCTTAGAATCTTCGAGCCATCTCAACGCACTTATCCTTTGAGGCAACGCGGCGCTTTGCATCGATTCACTCGATGCATTCTTTGGGACAAGGCAACTCTTCGCATTGACTTAGTTCGATGCGTTGCTCGGGACAACTTAACACCTGCATCGTTATTACTCGTTGCGTTTCTCGGGTCGATACGTTTCTCGGGACAACTTAACTCTTGTATCGATTCGCATCGATACGTAATCGGGTCAACGCAACTCTTCGAGTCAACGAATTAGCATATTGCACCGTACAGAGCGGGGCATTACATAATATACCACTCAAAACAAGGTTCGTCCCAAACCGAAACCAATACTAAATTTTCAAGGGTTTCATTAGATCGTTCCACGATCTCGTCTCACTATCGTTTGGATCGTACAACTTAGTTTGGAATCATACACATATTTTAGGCGTCCCACCAATATATGCATTTCAGCCAAGCTCAGTTGTAAGATATCGGAACAACGCAAATACGTAACTTCTTATTCTCAATTACTTGCCATCTCATACTCTCGATCGGACTTGGGCTCTATTACTTGTTCTCGCAATTCTAGCGCACATGCATATTGATACATACGTGATCGTCCAACATAAGTCAAGGCACATGATGCGATTCAAAATCTTCACGGAGCGACATCAGTTTCAACAGTTCGAAGCCAGGGAGGAGATCAAGTTTTACAGCAAACTCAATCTGAGGCGGGAGCATCATCATTAACAAAGTTCAAGGAGAGCTATGGGTCATCGACGGCATGCATAATGTGTGATGTTCTGCTCGAGGACGCATGTGTATGGGGGACTTCAAGTTCGAACACGAAGGTGGGCAGATTCAGGAGTTCGAATCTTGTGAGAACCGTACCGTTCGCTTGGTAGGGCCAGCCGAGGGTGAAGAAGCTCGTCAGAACGTTAACACTTTTCGATGGAAGACGAAAGTCAGGGACAAGCAGCCAAGACTTACGCTGAGACTGATCGTCAGGGACTTTGGTCTTGGTCGTGTCATTGATATCGGCAGGATCCTAGTGGTGCAGGAGGTGCTACGCATGGCAGCTAGTGTCGACATGACAGTCGAGGAGCTGGAGACAAAGGAAGATGAAAAGCAACTCGGGGGATCGAAGATCAATGGCATGGGGGGAGCAAAAATTCTGTCATGGAACGACAGGCATAGAGTCCAGTTGAGAACCCATGGGGTCAATACCCTCTCATCAGACTGGAGGAAGAGATTGTTCGAGTCCAGTATGGATTTGTTAACGACATACTTGTGGAATCCAAATCTTATTAAATATTTGATTTGATTAGATTTAGATGTCCATAATTGGTGTTTTGCTATTTTAGATATAATAGAATTCTTATTTTAGGAAATCCTATTAAGATCTAAAATAGGTTACTTGATGGACTATTTTAGTTGTAATAGGATTCTTATTTGAGGGCTTTCAAATTAAGAAATCATATTATGACCTAAAATATAATTTTTCTCATCATATATATATGGGGTGAGGTTGGAGGCACAAAGAATAAGCACAAAATACAAAAGCGGAGATTCATGGTACTTGTCCACAAGAAAAATCTAAGATAAAGTTTGTACTTTGCTCTTAGGACTTCGCCATCCAAGGCAGAAGGAAGAAGAAGATCTAATCGAGGAGTCGTCAACTTCGATTAGGGAGATTATGTAATCTTCTGTTTTTCTTCTTGAGAGTGACGAGGGTGTTGAACCTTTTAGGGCAAAGGGTTCAACGTGAGTTCTGTCAATCTTGTAATTTTATCTGAGTTATTAAAGGTTAAATTTGTCCGAGTGACGTACGTCACCGCCATATACTTGTCTTCATCTTATGCTTGGTGTCCGTTAGACAAAAATTGATTTTGGTCAGGTGGGTTGGCAAACACTTCCGCACGCGCCCAACAATATGTTGGTCCGTTTGATGGCAACTCGATCACATTTGTAAGTAACAATTATGCGACTTGATATATATATCTTTTATTCACATATATTTATAGCAAATTATAATTAAAATATAAACAAATCTATAATAAATTATATATATATATATATATATATATATATATATATATATATATATATATATATATATATATATATATATATATATATAACACAAATGACCTCTAGCCTAGTGATTAAGAGAGATGCATGCGGCCCAAGTTGTCGGGAGTTCGAGCCCCACTGGAGGCGAGTTCCCCACAATTACCCATTGCTTCAATATATATATATATATATATATATATATATATATATATATATATATATATATATATATATATATATATATATATATATATATATATATAAATTCTTAATTAAAATATATTTAAACTATTTTTTAACAATACTAGAAAGTAAAAATATTTTACGTGTAACATACGTAAATTTACTAGTATTTATAACTGATCAAAGGTAGAGCAGTTTGTGATTTTTTTTTTACTACAATCCACTTACAATTTATTATCCCTTTCTTACAATTTACTTATAATTTTGTGTTGAATATTTGTCCATCTTATTTAACACTCCATCGTATCAATTTTTTTAATTTACTTATAAAATTATGATTTAATACAATTGATTTATAATTTTATTTTGGATATTTTTAATGATTTTTTTTCTATTTTCAGTACGTGGCCTCCAAAGTTTAGGATCGATCATCACTTGTTATGGGTCTCTTACCACTTATCCCTTGTTGTCGATCTCTTGTTGCCTGCATTGATATCAAATATTGATAAAATATACTTAGGACTTGAACTCTATACGCGTCCAAAGACGGAGGCCAGTTCTGATAAAATGGGTTCGAATGAGATGTGACTTATTTAAAGATAGTAGCATGGTCGTTTGTGAGAAAGTATAAGATGTGCGATTGCACAAGGTTCTAAATATCGATTGATCTTAAATTTTTTTAAACTATTGTATATATTATTAATATGAAAATTTTATTTTTATAAAATAGTTAAATGTTGGTGGCAGCCGCATTAAATTGAGCCCTAACCTCTGTGCAAAGCATGACGTTTGTTGGGGGGCTATAGCTATTATGGTATGCGCGTGAGTAATGACAACTTTCGTTCACACAGATAAAGTGATGCATTGTTTTGTCCAAGTCTTACTTATAACAGTTGTAGCAGCGTCTACATCACATCAAATATATATAAATACGTTTGATTTTCAGCCCATTTTTATTGTTTTTCCACTTTTTAGTTTGACCTTGCAATTCCTTGACAACCTATTTTGACCATGTTGCCCTATAAATTCTTAATAGACACACGACATTTTACACAAAAATGCAATTTGGTGCGCTCAAAAATGCATTTTGGCGTGTGCTTTTGTGCATGTCTATACAAACATGCGGCGGTACGTGACAGTCCCACCCCTCCCCCTCCTCCTTCTGCCCTATGTCTCTGCTCTGTGTCTGACTATGTCGTCGTCGCGCCCACTCCTCCCCCCTCTTCCCCCTCGTGTTCCGTGTCATCCGTCAAGTGCGTGCATATCGCTAGCAAAGTAGGACGGTTACTTTCTAAATATATTAATTTAGCCTCCTAATGTACACAATAAGCTTGCTTTAGGGGTAGTACATTGGATTTTAAAATGGGAGAACATAAGTTTGAGGCTCATCTTTGCTAATAATTTTTTGCTTAATTACAACCTGATACCCTCAACTATTTCTGTTTTTCAACTTGATACCCTAAATTTTTTTTTTCCAATTTGATACCCTGAATTTTTTATGGACAATAATGCCCCTGCTCAAAAATAAAAACTATTCCCAACCCCCTCCCACTCTCCAACGGCCCTGCCTCCCCCCCCCAGCTCCCCCCCCTCCAGCCACCCGCCCCTCCCACCCTTCTGGCCACCCCTCCTCCTGCCCCGTGCTCCCTCCCTCTCGCCTCCCCCTCGTGGGCCGCGGCAGCACGGGGGGGGGGGGGGGGGGGGGGGGGTGCTGGGGCACCGGAGCGGGAGGGGAGGAGGCCTGTGTGGGAAGGGGGATGTGCGGGAGCGGGGGGGGGGGGGGGGGGGGGGGGGGGGTGGGTGGGTTGCTGGCCGGAGGGGGGGGGGGTGGCGTTGGGGTGGAGGGTGAGGGGAGGGGAGGGGATGAGGGAAGTACAATGGTACTTTCGGATTTTTTAAAATTTTAAGGTATAAAGTTGAAAATGTAAAATGGTTGATGGTATTAAGTTGTTTAGTAAAAAAGTTTAGGATATGAACTTGAAAAACCGAAATAGTTGAGGGTATCAAGCTGCAATTAAGCCATAATTTTTTAACATATTTTGAATACATTTTCTGTATTTTTTTTTCTTTTCTAACACTTTAAAATATTGACTTTTTTTCCTTTTCATTTCTGTTTGAATTTTAGTTTATTTGTAGCTATTGAAGTTTAATTAAAATAACAACTTTAATTTTTTGGCTAAATATAACATGATACTCTAAACTATTTCAAATGTTCAACTTGATACCCTTAACTTTGATAGGTATCAACTTGATATCCTCTCTCTGAACGGTATTAATCGAACTAGAAAATGACAAAAAAATACTCTTCCCAATCCCCCCTCTCTGCTAGCCCTCCTCTTTCCCCGACAGCGACAGCCGGAGGAGGGGCTGTACAGCCGCAAGCAGGAGTAGCAATGGCAGTGGCAGCAATGGCCGCCGGCAGAGAGCGCGCGTAGAGCCGTGAGCACGCGGGGGCGGCCGGCAGCGTAGGCGTGAGCGCAGGAGGATGGAGCACGGCGGAGGCCTGCACACGAGGGTGGCCCGCGGCAGAGGCGTGAGCGAGCATGTGGGGGGGGGGGGACGCCGTGCGGTGGGGTTGCGACGGCGAGGGAGTGGTGCGACGCGCGGTGGGGTTGCAGTGTGGGGTAGGGGGTTGGCGAGGGGTGGGGGAGGGAGGAGGTGTGGCGAGGGTGGGAAAGGGAGTTTTGGGCAGCTGTAGGGTTTTGAAGGGGGGAGGATAGTTTAATTATTATTATTATTATTATTATTATTATTATTATTATTATTATTAAACGTTGAAACTAACGGTTAGGGTGACGGTGTGTACCAATTTGAAAATATTAGTTGAGAGAAGGTATCAAATTATTAACTATCAAAGATTATGATATTAGGTTGAACATTTGAAATATGTGGCAGTATCAAGTTATAATTTAGGCAAAAAAAATTATACTTAGTAGAATGGTCTTTTCAGAATTTAAATCACTGCATAAATGCCCATCAACCGATATGGGTTAATTTTAGTTCATATGGGACCAAGACAAAAGTAGAATCGACAAATATTGCTGACTAACATGTGGGCCACAACACAAAGTTGCCCAAGCATCTTCCGTAGTAGTACTGAGTTTTTGGGTGTGTGGAACAATCATTAAAATTATGTCCTATTTATTGTTGTAGAAAAACAAGACCAATAGATAGGTCTTGGACTGATGTCCCTTTAGCAAAACAAAACAAATAGTACATGTGAAAACCCAACATTTTTTTTTTTGTCCGAGCTCTCTAGCCTAGTGGTATTAGAGCGGACACCCGGAGGGACCGGCAAGGTTCGAGTCCCCCAATTGTGTGTGTGCGTGGGATTTCAAAAAAAAAAAAATCTGGGCTTTTTCTAAGGGCACCACAACATTTACTTGGGGCTATCCCAAAATTTTTTGAAAAATTACAAGTTTGTCATCAAAATTTTTTACTTGGGGCACCACACCAATCAGTCTTAGGACTGCCACCCTGCTGGCAGTCCTAACATATGTTAGGACTGCCAGCGGGTTGACAGTCCTAACATATGTTAGGACTGCCAACTTAGTGGCAGTCCGAGGACTGCCAGCATGTTGGCAGTCCTAACATAATGTTAGGACTGCCAACAAGTTGGCAGTCCTCGGAGGAGAAGAAGAAGAAGGAGGGGGCAGCACACTCCGGCAAGACCGATCTCCGTCCTCGACGCCGGCAGGCCTGTGCGTCACCCCGCACTGCCGATCGGCTGCTCCGCCGTGGTCGACGTTAACGTCGACGAGAGCAGCACCTGCTCGCACAGGAACCCTAACTTCCTCAATTCTTGTTTTTCTAGGCCGGAGAACACTCCTGCTCGGCGGAGCAAGGAAGAGGAGGAGGAGGAGGAGGGAGGAGGGAGGAGGAGGAGGAGGAGGAGGAGGAGGAGAAAGGAGAGAGAAAAAACCCTAATATTGGGCTGCCCCCAAGTAATTTCTGGGACGCCCCCAGTAAAAGTTCCTCAAACCTGGGACGCCCCCTAGTAAAATGACGCCCCCAGTAAAACTTGTGGTGCCCTTATGTTATATGAATAGTAATATTTAAAACATATATATATATATATATATATATATATATATATATATATATATATATATATATATATATATATATATATGCAAATGACCTCTAGCCTAGTGGTTAAGAGTGATGCATGCGGCCCAAGTGGTCAGGAGTTCGAGCTTCAGTGGAGGCGAGTTTGCCACAAGTACCCATATAGTCAAAGTTTTGGTGTTTCGGATACAAACGTTCCACTTTTTTTGTACGTGGAATACCATGTAGTCAAAAATTCTATATTTTTGAAAATCAAATTTTCGGTTATAAATTTTCTGAAAAATTAAATTTTCATGTTTGGTGAATATATAAATATTTTTAGAGAAAAAACCGACATAAAAAAAAATCATTCTTAAAACAAATGAACAAAATTACTTAAACACAACCGAAAAAATGCCTTCATTTTTGTAAAAAAAATTAACATAGTAGAATTTGAACCCTTTATATATATATATATATATATATATATATATATATCTATATATATCTATATATATATATATATATATATATCTATATATATTTTGAACCCTTTATATATATATATATATATATATATATATATATATATATATATATATATATATATATATATAATTATATATATATATATATATATATTTGAACCCTTTATTATATATATATATATATATATATATTATATATATATATATATATATATATTATATATATATATATATATATATATATATAGAATTTACACACACATATATGTTTATATATATATAACTTGTATTTGCGTTCTCCCCTGGCGTCGGTCGGTGGATCCTCGCCTTGCGGTGCCGCCGCCCACGTCGTCCGCTCCCCGCTATGAGCTCCGCGATCCTTTCGCCGCGTGCTGGAGGACCCTCCCCTCCCCCGCCGGTGGTAGGCGACCGCCTGGAGGTCGAGCTCCCAGCTCCCTCCCCCCGGCCCCCCCTTTCCGCTCTCCCCCTCCGCTTCCCTCCCTCCCTCTCTCTCGGCATATATATATATATAACTTGTATATATATAACTTGTATATATAACTTGTATTTGCGTCCTCCATGGCGTCGGTCGGTGGATCCTCGCCTGCGGTGCCGCCGCCCACGTCGTCCGCTCCCCGCTATGAGCTCCGGCGATCCTTTCGCCGCATGCTGGAGGACCCTCCCCTCCCCCGCCGGTTGTAGGCGACCGCTTGGAGGTCGAGCCCCCAGCTCCCTCCCCTCGCCCCCCCCCCTCTCCGCTCTCCCCCTCCGCTTCCCTCCCTCCCTCTCTCTCGGCACCGCCCAGCACGTTCCGACGGCCGCCGAAGTTTCGTACCCCGTCCTCCTGTGCGCACCCCTCGTCGGGCTGGCCTTCCTCGTCGGAGCCCCCGCCCCTCTCTCGACCTCCCCCGCCGGAGCATCCCGGCCCCAGCCTCCCCTTCGTACCGTCTCCGTCCGCGCCGCTCAGGGCCGGCCTCCCCCGCCGGATCCCTCCAGGCTTCGTGCGACGCGCCGGGGGGGGGGGGGGGGGGGCGAGGCTCCCTCGATCAGAGCGCCCCCCCCCTTCGGGCAGAGTGCCCCCCCCCCCCCCCACTCTCGGGCTGCGTGACCATTGGGTTGTGCGCCCGCTCCTTAGGGCTTCGTGCCCGCACCTCCATAGGGCTGAGGCCCACGCATTTTTCAAAATTTCAAAAATTTGAAACTTCGGCTTTCCGAAATTTTGAATTTTAGCTTTTACAACTTTTTGTATTTCCTACTTAGCGTACCAGGGCCATTTTTTGTTTTTTGCCTCTGGAACAGTCTGTAATGCTCTTTTTTGAGCCACCTCTACTTTTTCAATAAACTGTTTTGAAAATAATATATATATATATATATATATATATATATATATATATATATATATATATATATATATATATATATATATATAACTTGTATTAGAATTAGATGGTTGAGATCAAAATGTCTATACTCCACCACCGTTTAATCTTATCCACTCAATTCCAATCAAATCAATGTAATATAGAGTGGTTCCATAATATAAAACCACCTGGATGGTTCTATAATATGAAACCATCCGGATGGTTCTATAACATTGCCAAATATATATAATTTAAATAATAATAATAATAATGTCCTACCATGGCATTTTTTTTACACAAGAGGGGTTTTCTTTAATTTTTATTAGTATCATTAATGCCAACAAATGGAAAACTAATTCTCCAGTCTCAAGAAAAACGTCCTAACATAGAATATTTTAGTGCTTGTTTTACAATTTCGCAAAATTTTTATTCTTGAAACTCAATTTCACAAAACTTTAATATTTTTTATGAAAATTTCCGTTCCTTGGTAGAGTTTTGTGTAATATTTTTCTCAATACAACTTTTGGCATATCGTGAGAAAAACGTTCCACAATTAGACGTTTTAGTGCTTGTTTTACAATTTCGCAGAGAACTTTATTCTTTTAGCTTAGTTTCATAAAACTTTGATATTTTCTATGAAAATTTCCCTTTGTTAAATAATGTAGAGCATCGCCTATTCTTTGGATTTCGATTTCAGTTAAAAATAAAAACCGAATAAAACTTATGTAATACCCTCAATTTTATGCATATTTTATGATTTAAAATATGTATATTTTTTGTCGATTTGTGAAAACAACAATTCTATGTATGTCTTTTAAAACCAAATTTTGATAATTTAACAATTAGTCCAACTTTGAAATGCACAAACATATGTATCAAAAATATTTTTTTTTATATAATTTAACCATAATTGCAACTTTGGGCCATGTCCATTAAACAATAAAAATAGTTCAACCCAACAAATCGAATAAACCCAAATCGTTTATTAGTTCGGTTTCTGTTATGGCTAATTTTATTTCGATTTCGATTTTGAATTTTTATAATTTTGATTTATTCGATTTTGAGTATTCCAGTGATTGCTGTGATATTAGCACAGTAAATTGCCAACTATAATTAAGAGTATAATTCAAACTATCTTCCTTCAAACATAGGTTTAATGAAGGAATTGTTTTTATTGTCTGACATAAATTTTTTTTTTTTGACCAACTTTCCTTTTTTGTTTTAATTGTCGCACTTTTATGATGCTTCCCAATATTTTTGAGTCCACTGTTCCGATTTCCACCATGAAAAAAAAATACAATTTCATTCCGATTAGGACGGGCCTCCCATCTCGGACACTTCAGCTAAGGTAATTGTCAAGGAAAACCATCCAAGCTAATTACCCTTTGTGATGCATGCCAGACTGCCAGTACACAGGTAAGGTTGGTAACATATCATTTGGGGCTCAAAGTAACATGAACATTTTTCTTTGGAGCTTTTGGATTCTCTCTCCACAACAATTTTTTTTTTTTTCCCTCTTATTTATACAACTATATTAAATCATGAACACTAGAAATGTGAGAGTTTATGTACCCCTTCACTGTAGTACATATTTACATGGTCATTAGGATTGAGCGTTCGGTTTATTCAATTTCTACTAAACAAAATTAGTCAAACTAAATAAACCGAAATTTTAAAAATCCAAAATCAAAATCGAATCATATTAGCCATAACCGAAGCAGAGCCGATAATCAATTCAGTTTATTTGGTTGGTTCGGTTTGTTCACTTGGGCCTTTTTTATTGTTTGATGGGTACGATCAAAAGTTAGAATTTTGGGTAAATTATAATTAAAAAAATACATATGTTCGTTGT
Source organism: Iris pallida (assembly GCA_029216955.1). Classification (NCBI taxonomy): domain Eukaryota; kingdom Viridiplantae; phylum Streptophyta; class Magnoliopsida; order Asparagales; family Iridaceae; genus Iris; species Iris pallida. The sequence goes on from JANAVB010021997.1 coordinate 1,269,154, forward strand.
ATTTCAAAGTTGGCCACAAAGTTAGATTTGTTGTAAAAATTATTAAAGTTTGACTTTAATTCAGTTTATTTGGTTGGTTCGGTTTGTTCACTTGGGCCTTTTTTTTTATTGTTTGATGGGTACGATCAAAAGTTAGAATTTTGGGTAAATTATAATTAAAAAATACATATGTTCGTTGTATTTCAAAGTTGGCCACAAAGTTAGATTGGTTGTAAAATTATTAAAGTTTGACTTTAAAACACATGCATATAATTGTTGTTTTAAAATATACACAAAAATATATACATTTTTAATTATAAAATATGCATAAAATTGAGGGTTTTTTTAATATATAATTGCTTAAGTTTTATTCGGTTTTCGGTTTGGGACCGAAATCGAAATCGAGGAATTTTAGTATTTTCAATGAAATCGAAGCGATTTTTTCAAACTGAACCGAAACTCTTATTCGATTCAGTTCGGTTCTCGGTTTTAAAACCAAATAATGCTCACCCCTAATTGCAATTTTCATTAAAATGACTACTAGTCAGTCACACAGTTGCGTGTGCAAAATGATTATACATTATTTAAAATTTTTATTTATCTTTATCTTATCCAAATTATAAAATTAATATTTAGGATATTTTTCAAATTTAATCTCATCCAAATATAACCTTTAAAATATAATATTTGAAAAGCTTTAATCTTATTTGAATATAAAATTTATAATTTTAAAGTTAACATTTATATTTAAATATATTACTTATTAATGTAGCTAAGTAAGATATTAGATATTTTTTCGTCTTATTCAAATCTAAGATTCAATTATCCAAAACTCTAGAAATGAATATCTTTTCAGAAAAAAAAATCTTCACAAATCAATCAAAAAATCCTCACCTACGGGAACAGAAACCACGTCGTTCGCCTCCGACTTATCGAAAAAAAATTCCTCCTCCAGGTTAACAATAGGATTATCAAAAAAACTCCTTATAATATGTACCTAAAAATGTTCCCCAATAATGTGGCTTGAGTGCCTGGTGCCTGTCTAGGCCTGTAGCAGTGGTAGTAGTAGTTCTTTGAGTATCACTGTATCAGTATCAGTAGACAGAGTATCAGTATCAGACAGTGGTAGAAGTTGGTAGCAGTACTCCAGTACCAGTAGCTGCAGGTAGCTTCCAGCATTAGTTCATAGCCTTGCATCACCTCAGTAGCTTGCTCCCGTATCTGGATCATATTTGCGCAGGGCTAGGCATATAAATACTTATAGACTCATAGATACTATAGTAAAAGAAGTAAAAGAGGATAAGTAAAGTGAGATTCCAATTAAGAGAAAATTATTATCTCCAATTAATAACAAATTTAATATATATATTTTTTGAACTCAGATTTTTTAGATACACTATTGCTCCCGTATTAGTAGATGCACTAATATCAGTAATTCTAGCAGTAGCCATGTTCCAGTAGCTGCAGGAAGCTTCCAGCGTTAGAGCATCTCCAACCCTATTGTCTTGTTAAATGTTGTGAGTCTTAGGTGGCTCCTATGTGGCATGAGCCACAAGACAATGTCTTGTTTATGTGGCAAAATTATATCTCAAAAGACAATGAGATAGAAAAACTCTCTCCAATGCAAAAGTATTGAAATGTTACTTTTTTTGGAACTTGGAAGATAAAGTATTAAGATATTTTCTTTTGTTCCAACTTTTAAGACAACTACTCATCTTCTTTCTTTTTTCTAATATTTTTTATTCATAATTGATGATATGGAAGAGAAGACATTGTCAAGTGCATTGTCTAGAACAAGACAATCAACTTCACAATGTCTTCTTTAATTTTTGCCACATAAGCTTCACAATTGACTTGACAATTGCATTGGAGAAGAACTTTTGAATAAAATTTTGTCATTCCTATGTGGCAACAACTTTTTTCCAAAGTCACAATAGGGTTGGAGATGCTCTTAGTTCGAGATCGCAGTCACATACATCAGTTTGTAAGCTGCCTCATTTGAATAGGAAGGGGCATTCCAGTAACTAGCTGGATAGCCTTGAAACGTGTATAAATAGGGAAAGGGAGAAGTGTAATAAAAACATGAGAATGCTATGTCAATTTCAGTTTATTTTTCCTTGTAACAGAATTTCCCGCGAAATAGTCATTTGAATAAAACTTCTTTTTTCCCCAAATTTCTAGAATAATCCCAAGAAATTCTTGTCAATTTAGTTTCATCCATGGTGATCTCTACTAGATTCGCTAGCAATTCGAATTCTGCAGGTCAAGGTCACACCAATTTGGTATCAGAGACTCTCGAATCTATTGCGGAGACGAGTCGAGAGAGGAGCACGAGCGGCCAGAGTGTTCGCCGGGGATCGCCAGAGGCATCACACTGCCGTGTCGAGGAGCAGGGATTCACGACACTTGAAGGTACTGTGGTTGAACTCAGTAGTAAACTTGATCGATTCATGGAAGAAGTTGTTCGATCAAGGAGAGACAGTGATGAAGGATCGAGTCTCCCGAACATGACACCTTCTATGCCTACCCGAAATGTGTCACAACACCAATTTGCAGCTAATTTGGTGTCCTTTCCTTTGTCAAACTCTAATGTTCCCCAATTTGGAACAAATATGGGAAATTTCCCCCCATTTGTATCTGATAATACAAATGAGAGAGAGTGTGCCACATGCAAACTATAGAGGCAGTACAAATAATGCTGGAGGACACAATTTTGGTATGCCTTCACCCTCGATGCCTACTCCCATACAATTGGGATCACATCATAATTTTCAACAATAGGGACCAACTTGGGGACAGTCTTCAGTGAGACTAAAGGTTCCTGAGTTTGATGGGGACAAATATGTGGGGTGGCTATTACGAGTTACACATTACTCCAACTATTACTCAATTCCTGAATGGGACAGAGTTAAAATTTGTTCAGTCCAGTTACAAGGCACTGCAACATATTGGTTTGATTGGTTGCTTAAAATCAAATGAGGATTACTTACTTGGGACGAATTATGTCACTCTATTAGGATGGAATTTGGGCCATCGCAGTTCACATATCATGTTATTGATCTTAAACACGTTACACTTGAAACATGAAGGTTCGGTTCAGGAATATACCTTACAACTCTAGAAATTGTCAAATAAGGTGTATGGGTTCCTTAAAACTTGTTTGATCAGTCAATATATAGGGGGTCTCAAAGAGGAAATTAGATTTGAAGTTCAAACAGCTAGACCTGTCAGTTTACCTACAGCTATGCAAGTAGCTAGATAGTATGAATCTAAGTTTTTAGCAGTTAATAAGATTTACAAGAATGCTAGCTATCATGTTAAAAGCCCAGAACTTACCAACTCCCCTACAGCTTCAGACATGAGACTATGAAGAAGTATTGGTACTCACACACAGGAGCACAAAATAATCCAGCATCTGCACCAAATACTATATCACCAGCGAAAATATTAAGAAGGAAGAATTTAGGATTATGTTTTATGTGTGAAGACAAATGGACTAGAGGGCACAAGTGTAAAGAGAAGAAGCTGTTTATGCTTGTTTCTAATGATGACACCTTAGAAGCATAGATCAGTAATGAAGACACCACAACAACAGAGGATACAGATACTGGTATTGTTAGTAATCAGATTTTGTATGAAATTTCTTTATAGGCACAGTCAGGAAGTTTGAACCACTCAACTATGAAGCTAAGAGGTTCTATACAGCATAAGCCAGTTATCATCCTAGTAGACTCAGGGTCTACTCATAGTTTTATAGATGCAGGATTCAACAAGAGATTGGGCATCACTGTCCATGATAACAGGCCTTTTGAACTTCAAGTAGCTAATGGGGAGAAGATAATCAGCCAAGGCATATACACTACCAAATATGTCACATTAGCGACTCCAGATGACGTCGCTAAAGATCAAAAATGCGTCGCTAAAATAAATTGGCGACGAAATTAGCAACGATTTGACAATGTCACGTAAAACATGGTCGCTAACTATAGAAACGTCGTTGTTCATTGCTATAGCGACGTAAGTCTGCAACGCAGCACGTCGCTAGATTTTTTCACAAGTAGCAACGTTTACCGACATTGCGTTGCTAATCTGCGACGTACAAATTCGTTGTTAATTGTCGCTGACATTTCAACTGTTAGCGACGTAAACTGCAAAGTTTAGTGACGTTTAGCGACTCCATATCTGGCAATTTAGGATTGTCATGTCAACATTTTAGCGACGTTTGGCGACATCCAGTGACGTTACGATACTTGCATAGCGACGTATTGATACGAACTTAGCGACGATGATAGTGACGTTGCCTGACTAAAGTTGCTGACCTGTAATATTACCACGTCAGCATTTTTGCGACGTTCAGTGACGTTCTGATTCTCAGGTTTACAACGTTCCGGTACACCTTAGCGACATACGCTTGCGTCGCAAAGCATCGCTGAGCGTCGCTAAACGTCGCTAACTCCCAAAAAAAGTAAAAAAAATAGAATTCAGTATTCTTTTTATATAAATGACAGTTACATTATAAAGTATTGTACCTGCATTTAAAGTGACAGTTTGCAAATAATAGACCTGGAGCAACCCTCCGTAGAATTTCCTGGATTTGCCGACCCCTTCGGTGGAACACTCATCACCGGTAAACTAATATAGAGACAAATGATAAAAATGCACTACCAATAATCAAATAAATAGAATCTAACGATAAAAAAGACAGAAAATAGCCGGGGTGGGTACAAATTTACTACCAAATAGCTATAAAAAGTGTGTCCGATAATATTCAACATAACATAACACAAATTGTAAGTAAGAGTATAAAATAAATATATAAAGACCCAACAATAGGTCACCAACACAACAAATGAATAAGTCCAATAAAGGACTACTACGTCTGGTCAGGATGAGGAGGAGGAGTAGGCAGTCCCGGTATCTGGGACATCATGAACCTATACTGCGCCGAGGTCAGCATCACCGGTGACGACTCATCAGTAGAAGGAAGAGGAGGCAGTGGAACCGCTACAGTCGGTGTGGATGCCGACGCACGACCAGGAAGTGTCTGCTCCATGGCTAGCAGTCTGGAGTTGGTGGAATCAATAACAACTGCCAGCCTCGAAACCTGCTCACCAATGGCCACCTGCGACCCGTACAACGCGTGAACGACAAGATCCACCCACTACAAAAATTCATCGATTTAGCGACGGCTATATCCGTCAAAAATCCGTCGGTAAATGTATTTACCGACGGATGGTCGACGGATATTGGTTAAAAAAGGTCGTCGGGAAAAGCCTCGTCGCTAACTACAATCCGTCGGCAAGTTGTCGCCAAGCGACGAATTAGCGACGGACTGCCGTCAACCATACTCGTGCAGTTTGTGACGACTTGCCGACGGATTACCGTCAAATCACGTATCAAAAGAAGTAATGACGTATCACTTACCGACGGACATATCCGTCGCTATGTGGTCGGTAACTGCGTATCAAACAGTTTTTGATACGTTACTTCCGTCGCTAATCCGTCGAAATATACTCGGTAAATGCGTATCAGAGAGTTTCTGATACGCAAATTCTGTCGCCAATCAGTCGCGAGTGGTCGCTAAGTTTCTACGGATTCGCGACGGAATATCCGTCGACCCCGTTCTGTGAATTATTCATATTTCCAGAACTTTGGCGACGGATAATCCGTCGTTACTCTGTTGTGAATCGTCGCTAAACCGTCGCCAATCGGTCGCCTATTTAGCATCGGATTATCCATTGTCAATGTTTTACCGACTATTAGCGACGGCCATACCGACGAAATATCCGTCGGCCCTGTCCTGTGAATTTTTCATATTTCCAGAACCTTGACGACGAATAATCTGTCGGCTTTTAGTCGCGCATCCGTCGCTAACTGGGAATCCCCCAGTTAGCGACGGATCGTCCGTCAGAAATTGGTCGCCAGTCCGTTGGTAGCTGAGAAATTTTTGAAAAATAGCATAAAACTGGGCATTCCTAATATACACAATTCCAATCAGGCATCACACACAAAACGCACAAATAAACACACAAATTGTTCCCACAAAAACACAAATAAAATGAGCATTCCCAATATACACAATTCCCAATATCCAATATCCACCAACACAAATAAAATAATTCCAAGCATTCAAATTGTTCACACAAAACACACAAATATTCAATATTTAAACATTTTTCAAAATATCCAATATCTAGTAACACAAACAAAATAATCCCATAAATACAAACATCAACGACGAGGGGTGCGATCGTTCGCTGGTGGTGGTACTCCCTGCTACTCCCGACTCATATACTCGTCCACCAAGTACGGCAGAAATTCCTCGAAGACATGGCCTGGAAGTTGGCGCAACTGCTCTGGCGTCATCATGTCAAGGAGGGCCGTCAAAGTAGGAGACGGTACGATAGGGGCAGCAGGGTCAAAAGAAAGATGCCCGGCGGAAGAAGGACCGACAACACTAGAAGTACCGGCATCACCAGTAGACGGACTGCAGACGGACTGGCAGCACCAGTAGAAGGATGCAGGAACGTGGACAACTGCGTTCGAATCTCCGACACCACCTCGTTCAGATGTACAAGCTGAGACCTCACATCATCGTCTACCGGGGCTGCGGGAGGAGGGGGGAGGTGAAATCTCAGAATCGTCGAGTGCAAATTAGCCAGGGAGCCGACTCCGTACACGCGCCCTTTCCTATAGCCGCCGACGGTATCTACGAATAAGTCGTCATAGCGAGTGGCCGTAGAAGAGGGCGTCCCGATGGGCGTCGTTTGCCGACATCCTCGGAGCAGATGGCTGAATCCGACTAAGGGCCTCATGATACGCAGCCTATCAAATGAATGTGTTTATTATACAATAAGTTTACCTAAGTTATAATCTAAATCCTACGTTACCTAAGTTATAGTCTGAATCCTAAGTTTACCTAAGTTATTGTCTGAATCCTAAGTTTACCTAAGTTATTGTCTGAATACTTATAATTCTAACATAAATCCATAAACGTAAGTACTTACATCTGTCGCCTTGGCCCTTTCGTCGACGAAGCTCCCGTCCTTCCGCCTCTTGTGGACATGCTGGAATACATCATGCATGGTGACCGAGTCAGCAGGTTTTTTCTCCTTCAACGCTTGTTGGGTCGCATACGAAATATTGTAGAATTTAATTAATTAAGTATATTAATTGTACCGAATTAGATAGTGAATGAATTTGCGGTATCTCACAATCTGCAAGCATTGCTGCGTGGGGCTTTGATCCCCCGTATGTAGCCCCGCGGCCCGTCGGTTCGCTTTTGCTTTTCTCGATTTCCTTAAGGCAGGAGTATCCATCTTCTCCAACATCTGCTCATAGTAGTCCTGCCGGAGCCACTCCTTTTTCGAATGCGCCATTTGAAGGTCATGAACCGCATCCCGGATCTTCTTCCTGGCGGCGCTTCTATATGTCTTGCGGATCGCCTCCTCACGATGGGCAGGCCACCAGTTGGTCCTCTGACATACAAATTCAATTATCACGATATTAAAAAAATGTTTGATTAAAGTGTAACTAATAATTAACCACAATTATATATATATATAGATAGATATATATATATATTATATATATATATATATATATACCCTCATCTCATCGAGCCAGAGGTACTGAAAGTCTTGGGGCACCTCAGAGAAATTGACGTAGGGGCCATGGTAGTTGGTCCGGATAATCTGCCCTAGAAGCCAAACCGAAACTAATCCGATACAGCCTATACCAAACCGATAGACCGATACGGTCGATACTAAATTCGGTTCGGTTTCGGTTTCAATATACTAAATTTACTTATTCGATTTGGTTTCGGTCCAAAGTTTATATATATTCCTCTCTCTCTCTCTATATATATATACTCCTCGAATATATATATGTGTGTGTGTGCCGAATATATATATTATATATATATTATATATATATATAGATATATGTGTGTGTGTGTGCGACGAATATATATGTGTGTGTGCCAAATATATATATGTGTGTGTGTATTGTGTATGTGTGTGTGTGTGTTCCGACCCCCCGCGGCCAGACCCTAACCCCCCCACCCCCGCAGCCCACCCCCAACCCTCCACCACCCGGCCAGCCCCCCCCCCCCCCCCCCCCCCCACCACCGCAGCCCACCCCAACCCCCAAGGCCAGCCTCTCCGAGGCCAGCCCCCCAAACACTCCCCCACCCGGCCAGCCCCCCCGCAGCCCACCCCCCAACCCCCCGGGGCCAGCCTCCCCGCGGCCAGCCCCCCCAAACCCCCCCGGCCGCCCCCCCACAGCCCACCCCCCAACCCCCGAGCCAGCCTCCCGCGCCAGCCCCCATCGCTGATCGCTCCCTCCCACCACCCCCACCCCAACACCGCCAGCACCCCCTACGGCGACCCTACCACCACCGCTAGTACCCCCCACGGCACACCCCACCCCCACCCCCGCTGCCGCCCCCTCCCACCACCACCGTCGGCTCCCCTCATCCCCCACTGCCATCCAAGTGAGAGAGAGAGAGAGTTACCTCGATCGTACGCGTCCAAGAGAGAGAGAGGAAAGAGAAAAAATTGGGGGAATGAAATTTTTCCCCATCGGTTCAACTTAACTAGGCTTTTGACTTAGCGACGGACTAGCAACGGATAAAATCCGTTGCTACTCCGCCGTGAAATGTCGAATGGTCGACGGAATGTTCATCGCTACTTAAGCTTAATCTCACGCAATTTTTTTAAAATTTTCCATCCACTTATTGACCACTTAGCGACGGACGGTATGTACGTCGCTAATATCCCATCATCTGGGCACGGATTATCCGTCGCTAAGTAGTCGTCAATTTCTCTGCCAACTAGTGATATTTTCCTGCAATTTTTTAACATTTTTTCGCCAATTAGTGATACCGAGTGACTACTTGCCGACGGATTTTTATTCCGTCGCTGTTTTACCGACGGTTTGCCGATGGATAGGCGACGGATGTTCACCCTTAAAAAAAATTGGTACGCGATAAGCCGGAAAGTCGTCGTCAGGTTGTCGTGTCCTGTCGCTACTGACGATGGATTTATTCCGTCGCTAAAATGCCGTCGCCAATTTACTGTATTTTGGTAGTGACCCTCTCTTGCACCGCCTGAATGACACGATCCGTCCTCTCGCCTGTCTCCCTAATGGTGCGCTCGAGCATATCAATCGTGCGATGAGGTCCGCATCGTCCGTCTGATGCTCCGCAATCCTCCATAATAGTTCGTCATGTAGCTCAGTAAGCTGACGACGGAGTTCCTCCACTCGGACCGACTCTGTAGGGCTGTACGAAATGCACACTGGCAAAGGGGGCCCTGGATGATGCTATAACGCCCCAGTCCCAAACTACGTAGGACTAGGAACATAGACATGCCAGCTGTATTCATACGAAGTATACTCCAATATATGGAAACCTTGTATGAATACATAGCTGTAAAATGCAATAAAACCACTAATCTCATCCACACAAAAATAAATGAATAAAAGATATCATATAATGATAAAGAATTATCTTGATACAATATGTTGGGCGGAGACAAATCCACTACCAACAAGTAAAAGAAAATACATGGAAAATGAAATAAGTTTGGCGAGCAAAGCGAAGGCGATCCAATTGCAATCATCCTCGAAGAAATAGCGATGACCACGGCTAGAGCTAGAACACCTGCGAAAGATAATAGCACACCTGGCGAGATAACCAGGTCCTCAGAGGATGTAACAAGACACATAATATCATGCCAATAACTGAATAATAAAGCTCAACAGAAAAGTAAATGTGACTACATAAATAAAGGTCCTTAACCATTCTATGTGAAATGCAATTTGAAGACAACGTTCCACACAAGGGCTCTCGAGACTAGAAACACGGGCGTTAGCGTTTCAACCAAGGCACTAGTGGCATCTAGAGAAAAGTAAATGCACGGCCCATTAGCACTCGAGTGAGAGCTAAGGGGCATCTAGAAAAAAATAAATGCGGCCACTAGCTCTTGGATGAGTCACTAACGGCAGCTAGACGAGGGTAAATGTACGACACATTTGTGTTTAAACCGAGGCACTAGTGGCATCTAGAGAAAAATAAATAAATGCACGGCCACTAGCTCTTGACTGAGTCACAAATGGCAGCTAGACGAAGGTAAAGGTGTGAAAGCCCTGCGCCTAATAACTGTCTTCACCCTCTCCCTGCACTACTCGTGCTGAATCCACACCACGATTTTCCTAATAACCGCTAAGTTTCTAGGCAATTATATTAGCAGTTATACCCTAACGCTCGTCATGTACGCACTGATGTACGGTCGGTACGTAAGTTCGAATCTATATGAGACACGTGACATCGTGGTATACAAGTGTCGGCCCATGAATGCGGCACAAACAAAGGTGGTCCCTTAACTCTAGGCTAAATACATAAAGAAACTAAAATATAATAATTTGCAACTACATAGGATTTTGAAAGAACAACTTATAAGAAATAAAACATGCATGATATTGAGCAAAAATTAAACAGTAAAAGCAAGTGTTTGCCTGGTGTGTCGCCTGGCGTGGTGCGATGATCGAGATGTTATATTTTGTCCATTAGCCGAGGTCCATGCGAACATGGCCTGAATTTGCGAGAAAATAGGAACGCGTGAGTAATCGTGGTCAATGGTGATAATCATGGAGAGTGAGAAGTTGTAGAGATAGACACCTATAGTAATTTTTAGAAATTATTTACAATAATTGAAAACTAGATTTTATTTAGGAAAAATAATTTTTTTTGGAAAAAGTACCGTAAAAAGCCAAAAGTGATTTCTCTACAAAAACTCTAAGTTATGTCAAAATATTATTTTAGTAGTAGAATCTATGTTTTTATGATGAAAATATTTTGGGTAAATACAAAATATTCAAAAAATATTTTTGAGCAAAAACTCAGTTTTCTTAAACAAAAATTTAGTTGATCGAAATAGATTTCCTAAAAAATATGTCTAAACTTAGTTTAGAATACATATATGGGATCCATGCCAAATGATATAATTCTAGAAATAACACATATTTTATTCACCATTTGTTTTTGGGAAAATCATATATAGTATATTTTTATTTTATTTTTTTCCTATAAATATAATAAATTAATAATAAAAAATAATATCCACTGGTCATATGTATTCCTATATACTGCTAATATCCATAATATAAAACCATAAGTATAATTAAATTAGTAACATAGTATATAATACTAATTTAAACTATTAATCAAAATATTAACTTTGATTCGTATTAAACGAAAAACTCTGTTCCCAAGTGCACGAATTTTTTTTCCAAAAATTTTCATCCAACGGGATTAATTTAATAGTATTTGTGGGAGGGGGAGAAGCTTGGCAAAATTCTAGAAAATGGGACATCGCGCCAAGTAGGGTGGCGGTGGTGGGCGACGTGGCGGTTGGAGGGGGAGGATGGAGGGGGACCGCCAAGTAGGATGGCGTGTGGTGGGGGTCGCCACCTACTTGGCGCGATGGAGGGTTCTCGGAAGGAAGAGCAGGAGAGAGAGGAGAGAGAAAGGAGAGAGAGAAGAGAGATTGAGGCTTAGCAGAGCAGGAGAGAGAGGAGAGAGATAGAAGAGAGAGAGAGAGAGAGGCCGCCAAGTAGGGTGGCGGTGGGGGGGGGCGCCACCCCACTTGGCACGGGAGAGGAGAGAGAAGGGAGAGAGAAGAGCGGGAGAGGGAGAGGGAGTGAGAGAGAAGAGAGAGAGAGAGAGGCCGCCAAGTAGGGTGGCGGTGGGGGGGCGCCACCCCACTTGGCACGGAGGGGGGGGGTTCCAGAGGCTAGGGGGTGGGGGGGATAACAGAGTGAGAGGGAGGAGAGAAGAGGGAGGGGGCCTTTTCGGGAGGAGAGAAGGAAGAGTAGGAGAGAGAGAGAAGGAGAGTACGAGAGAGAGAAAATTTGTCAGAGAGAGGAGAGAGGCTAGAGAGAGGGAGAGAAGAGAGGAGAGAGGAGAGAGGCTATAGAGAGAGGGAGAATTTGTCAGAGAGGAGAGAGCGAGATTTGTCAGAGCAACGTTAACTGTCCTCGCAACGTTAACTTCACCGCCAAGTAGGGTGGCGGTATTAGTTACGTTACCCATTTATCCCTATAAAAAATATACATCTTCAACAATTGCATTCACTCATTCACTCACTCTCCAATAGTCTAACAAATTCTCCCACTCCAGCAACATCAACTCATTCACTCATACTCTCCACTAGTCCAACAAATTCCCCACTCCAGCACCATCAACTTCTCTCCAGCACATCAACTTCTCTCCAGTAACAAATTCTTCCACTCCAGCACCATCAACTTCTCTCCAGTAACAAATTCTCCGACTCCAGTAATATTTTTCCTCCGGCAGCAATAGTTTTTTCTTGATGGATCGCAGTCTAAGAATAATATGCTCCATGGAGGTAATATAACGGTTTAGAGTACGAAGGTGGAGAAACCCAAATTTTTTCTACTTATTCGAGTATTATTTTTGAAAATTTACGTAATCTTATTATCGAACGTTGTTCTATTAATTATGAATTTATTTTGAAATCTGTTTTTGGTTCTAGATGTTTTTTAATAGATGGCGACGAAGCAATGAAATTTTGTTGTTGAGATTAATTCACAATCACGATATATAAATATTTGTCATTCAAGTATCACAAGCATTCCATAATAGAAATAGTGAATATTTTTCTAATTACCAGCATGTTAGTCAGGGTGCTAGTTCTTCCCAACTCTTCCAATTTTACAAGAAAATCAGTCATCTGATGAATATGACCATAATGATGATGTTGATACTGAAGATGACGATGACGATGGAAATAGTGATGATTAATTGAAATGTAGATCATGAGGTAGATGATATTGATAATGCAATTACTTCTGAATTATTTATCGGAGAAGAATTTTCTAGTCGTTCTAAATTTAGAAGTTTTATAAGTAATGTAGCAATTCGACACAATTTTAGTTGTTCAGCCAATGTTATGAATAATGCTCGTGGAATTATATATAATTGTGATCAACCGAATTGTAATTGGAGAGTATATACCAAACCGAGATTGGATCTGATGAAATAGTTAAGATTGCTAAATTAGACAGTCGACACTCTTGTTTAGGTGGACTTACAATCGGACGTCATCGACTAGCTACGCTGCATGGGTGAAAACATGTGTAATTGATATAATCAGAGACAATCAATCTTATAGTGCATCACGAATTGTTAAAGATATATATAGGGAACATCGTGTGCATTACTTATTCCAAAGCTTGGAGAGCTAGAGAGATGGCATTAGCTGAAATAAATGGTAGTTACATAGAGGCATATGCTACTCTTGAGGAGTATGGTTTTAGAATTATGGAGACGAATCCAGGTAGTAGATGTTTTCTTAAAACCACAGAAAATAATAGGTTTCAAAGAATTTTTATTTGTTTTAAGGCGTGCATTGACAGATTTTTAAGGGGCTGTTTACGGTTATTAGTACTGATGCTACATTTCTTTCATCTAAATTTCAAGGTATCTTATTTATTGCTTGTGCTCACGATCCTAACTATCAGTTATATCCTATTGCTTATGTTGTTGCTGAAAGTGATGTTTGCCATGAAATAAAAGAACAGAACAATTATCGGAGGACTGGACTTTTACTTCACAATACAAACTCGCTTGTACAAAGAAAGCCTAGGGACGAAAACCTAGGTACAGCAATCTAATTATAATTGTTTATTTTAGATTCTGGGGGGTAGTGATAGGCTCGGGAAAGCGACGACAGCTCTGTCTTACTCCTTGGACGATCGGGTGCAGCCTTGGCTCTGTAGAAGATCTGCTTGGCGTTGGTAAAGAAATGCTCTCTCTTCAGGCTCTCTAGCTCTCTATGTCTCTCTCTCTATATATCTCTCTCTGTCTCTGTGTATGTCTCTATCTGTGTCTCCGTATATGTTCGCAAGGGAATGGCACCCTGCTACTTATAAGAGTGGGCACTACAACAGATATGGGATATGATAGCGTGCGCTGAACGCTGTAGAATGCATATTATAGCATATTCCGTCCGCTATATATGCCTCCGCTATAATAACCCCATGTACAAGAACGCTATAAAGTTATAGCGTTCACGAACGCTATTCATGGATTATAGCGTTCATCCATGCTATAGACGATGTATAGCATTTTGAAACGCTATATGGCAGTTATAGCAAATAGGAACGCTATAGAACTTTAATAGCATTCATGAATGCTATTAATATATTGTAGCGTTCATGAACGCTATAGACCAGTTATAGCACTTACAAACGCTATAAAATTTACATAGCCTTTACGAACGCTATAGTTCATTAATAACATTTGTTAACGCTATAAATGTGTTATGGCGTTCCTGAACGCTGTTTATTTTAATTGTGTTCCTGTATATTATTGTTTGTTAATAGCGTTTCGATATATATATGCTTTTTATAGCATTTCTTTCCTGCTATTATATGTGCAACAATAGAATGTCAGAATGCTATTGCAGAGTCAAAATTCTGTATTCGAAAATTTGCAGAATGCAGCACATCAGAATACTATTGCAGACCACAATTACACAAAATACAGGTATTCAAAAATTTTAATGCGAATCAATCACAGAATGAATTCCGAACATAAATAAATTCATTAATTTAACTGTCTAAATATATAGAACAACCAAGTAGTACCAAACATTCAAAATCCTTAATTTCTCCATATAGAACAACGAAGTAGTACCAAACATATGTCCAAAAATAAAACACTAACAGTGTAGTCAGCTACACATATCCCAAAATGTTGATTATCTAACATTTAGCTCCCTTCGAGCCTATCCACAACAAAAACTCCTAATAAGCATCCTCTTCCTTCATCCAACCTACACAAAATAGGGGGTAAATCATTAGTGTAAAGAAAAAAACTAAAAACAAAAAATAAGAGGTAAAGTTCAGTAAGTTGTCAAAAGAATTATTATTTATTTTTTAATGTAAATCATTATTTTTGATGGGTCTGGGTATGGATCTAGAAATTAGATAATGTCCAAGAATAGACCCGAATGCATCCATGTTGCATAATCTTACACCATAGTGAAGTGAAGTAAGAAACACGATAACCTAAGACATCATTCATGAGCAAGTAGGACAAATGGGTGTACTTATCGGTCTTATTGATGTCGCTTTGTAATTAGGTGGTTGCTGGTAAGGTAAGAAGTAAGAACGTAGTGTTTTTGCAACTATGACTAAATCATATAAACCCTACTTGCAAGAGATTGATTATTTATCTTCAGTGTCTGCACCACCAAGTCCATGCAACATATATAGTTAGTTTGTTATCAGTTGTCAAGCTTTACTTAGCTATGTTAATCTTTGCCTTTTTTCCTGAATGTACTACCTGCTACATTGCTTTCTAATCTATTATTGGAATAACAATCGATCACTTTTTTGAGTGCACAAGTGCACTTAAGTTTGTATTATTATGCAATATAACCTGAACCCTATCTTGATATTTGTTATTATTATTATTTTGCTTGGCTAGGTGGTTTGCTATTTATTTTTTTTGATCGAGAAGTATTGCGATACTTCTGGAAAGATCGCCATAACTGGAGGAAGAAAAAATGGAAAAACTTAAAAAGAAGCTCATGAGAAGCTAAAAGTAAGTCAAATATAAAGTATTACTTTAGCTACATTTGTGTCAGGAGTATATATTGAGAAATATATGCATGTTGGGGAGTAGATGTATGTTGTGGTTTTCTAGACGGCTAGCTTGTAATCTAATGCTTTTACCTATTTAATATCTTTAGAATTGGATATTAAAACTAAAATATGGAGAAACTAATTTATTACCTAATATAGTTGATTTTTTATTCCTGGGGTTTATTTCCTCTTAGAAGTAATTTTGGTCAACTCGTTTCAAATCTACTATCAACTTTTATGATAAAAGATTGAAGATTGTTTAACAGTTGAACTGCTGAATATTTCATCTTTTGAGAGTAACACTTCTTTTTTCAGAAATATTGGATAACATTGCCTAAAAATTTGACACAAATGTTTAGTTAAAGTTTCAACTACGTCGTATTCTTTTGAGGGTAACACTAATAAACGTTTATCTGTTTTTTATTGGTGGATAATTTATGCAGTATTCCCTTATTTGGTGGTGAACATAGACAATTTCCTATTATGACTTGGGATAATTTCCTTCCTTAGTTGTGTGTCTTTAGTCGATATTATCTATATGCTTGTTAGTATGGTTTTGTCATTTTCTGATTATTCCACTTGCTAATTTCAAATATCAGGGTCCTGGTTATACAAGAAACCTTTCTTCCTTGGAAACAAAGGTAAAAGTTTCTAATAATGACTTTCTTTGATAATTTGGTATTTTATATAAGCAACCTTTTGCATTTTATAGTTGATTAGCATTTTATGTCAAATAACATAACTTAATGGTCCTTTTTGTACTTTTTAGCATGAATAATTCAAGTCAATTAGGTGTCCACATGATGGCCGACTTGTTTTGTCATTTTTGCTATAATGAACTATGGACTAGTCTTTATTGTTTCTTACTTTTGTTGTAGAAAAATCAAAAGTTAGCTGGTAGTAGTGGTGGTACTGTCAATATGACCTTTATGAGGAAACTGAAACTGCTTGCTCATTGTATAGCATGTAGGAAAGTTTGCATTCTTTTGTGATGATACACATCAAACTTTCTTTCAGACGTAGTATTGTATATTAAAACTGAAATCTTGATAAATTAATTTACTGCCTACTTATTTCATTACATAAAGAATACCTTAAATTTCCTCCATGCTTTATCTCTTATCTGTTTGGCGTCCAAGTTTCAAGTATTCTTCTCATAAGGCTGCATAATTGATGGCTGAATTTGCTTCCATCTGAAAATTTTGGCTACCCATTTCTTGTATTGTTGGATGTCATGTAGAAGCCTTGTACATTGAAGCCTAGGCGGGCATGATAGTTTTAGTTAGCTTGGAACCATAAGGAAGATATTTGTAGGTAAGAGATAAATATGTCCAAAACAAATGCTAGTAATTTAAGAAAACATATTACTTATAGTTGTTATATAGAAATAATGATAATGGAAATTATAGACATAAGCAAGTAGTCTGACCTTAAGAAGTTGAGGCAACAGAAGCAAGCATTCTTTCAAACATTTCTGTAGGAAGAAATCATGGACTTGGATGACCTGGATCCAAAGGTAAATAAAAATCACTATTGATTGGCCTAGATATAAACACGTCACAAACTAAAAACAAGGATACATCTAAGTTTATGTAGAAACATTGAAATGCTAACCTCATCTATGCTTTTGGCAGTGCTAAGACAATCATGCATCAGATGCCAATTTGGTTCGAGAACCTGAATAATAATATAAGCCAAAAACAATTGCTCTATTTTCCAATAGAAGGAGAAAAAATAAAAAATAAAAAATAAAAGATACCTCAAAAGTTAAGTAGTGCAAATGGCTATTAATAAATTTCAGCATGCTTCTGTAGAGGATTGAAGATCTTGAGATAGCAGTGCCCATAGTGTTGAGGGCTCGAAATCCCTGTGAAAGAATTTTTGCTTAAATGGACAAAATACTTCAAAGCAATATAAGGTAGCAAAAGAGAATCATACTTGATGTATTTGCCATGCCATACAAAGTTGGGGTTGACATGCATACAATGGAACAGGAACCGAAATAAGAAACTGATATTTTGTCAAAGCCTTTCTTGAAATAATAAGTGATAACGGCCAATGACCTGAGATATTGAAACTTAAGTAAATTCTAAAATTTATAGAAAAATCATTAAAGTTAATAAAGTAAGAAAGTTCAGTACCAGACAACCTTGTAACCCAGGCAGAAAGTTTCTAAGACTGTTATGTTTACTGGCTCCAGCTGATCATCACTCTCGAAAATAGGATTTGTGTAGTTCGAAGAATACGAGCTTTCCAAGTCTTTAAATGTGGCAAGTCCCTTGAGAAGAGAGACTCTTTCTTGAGTGGATGAACAATATATTAATAGGAAGACCAGAAAAAGTTTCTTAAGGAACTTCAGCACTATAACATACCTCACAACATGTCAAGTCCTCGTGACATGGATCTATCGCAGCAACGGTGGTGCGTAAAGCAAGATCAAGGAGAGAGTGTCATATTTATACAACATAGATACTTAAATCTGTCTCCATATCGTTGTCAGAAACTTAAGGTAGGAAAAAGCTAAAACCTGCAACTTTTCAACTGAAATATCTTCAGGCCTCTTAGCAAGCTCATTTCGATCAATATCCGTGAAATGTACCAAAAATATCACCCTGAAACCAATTTTTCATAATAACTCAACCGACTATAGAATCACTGTCTTAAGAAGATATATGGCAGATGTAAATGAATTAGTCGAGTTTAATACTTTAAACGGTAGTAAAAGCACCCAACTTTCCAAAACCATTACAAAAATCTCGCTCAAGCATAAAATATAAGAACATAGATCAGATCACTACATACATTAAAACAATAATGTGAATATAGGGATGCAGAAGCAAATTGTATTAGAAAAGTCACAAGAATGATTTTGAAAGTTTCTATCATTTGTAACCCCTACCCTCATAGAAATGATCTAGCATTTGCAAGCACACAAAAGATTTAATAGTAGATAGATGTCACATGAAAATACATATACTCACATGAAAAATATATATAACTATAGGATATGGGAATACCAGTTTGAGATGATATTTATGGAGCCAAAGTTGACAGAAAACACCAAACAATTTGGATAATAGAGGTGCATAATTGCCAAGATAGCATACCTGATCCAAGAAACGTAGTTTTCCAATTAGGTCATATTGTACAAGTGTTAAGAAAATCTGTATAGTTAGCAAAAAGCATAACACTAATACTAGAAAGAATAAGTAGCAATATAAGATGACTGTATCAAAAAACAAAATTGTGGGATCTCCCATGCTAGAAATAGATTTTGCACCTTTTTTTGATGAGATTCAAGAGTTCACCACTTGCAAAGTCATAGGCAGCTTTGATGCATTCAAGATATTGATGGACCCGAAACATGTCAACTTTGAATTTTCTGATAGAGGGACCTAATCATGAGAAGGTTGTTTGGTTATTTTAATATATCTGCTTGAATTGTCTACCAAAGGTTCTTCTCATGTTCTGCATATTTGCGTTAAAGGAATTTGTACTATACCTGAACATTGTGCCCACATTCTCTCAATACATTTAAATACTTTCCAGTTGTAAAAATTGTCCCTGCAATGCTAGTGAGGAAACTGGGAATCCCATCTTTGAGGCTATAACACTGATTCCAATATTTGGCATCATAATCCTGACTAGGGCTTTCCTACAAATCATTAATCAATATAGCCTATCATTTTAGCATGTCATGATTGTTTTTTTTTTGCAATCATTTTAGCATGTCATGATTGTTTTTTTCAATCATTTAATTATATTACACCACATTTATTGTGTCCATACTTGCCTGCTGCTACAAATCTAATATTGTTGCACTTCTTATCCCATTTACTAACTAAAAGATTATTTGAAGTTTATTTTAAAGATTGAACTACATGATCCTACTCTATTGCATCATTTCCTTTGCAAATTTATTTATTCTTGACATGCCTGAAAAATATTCTTTTGGCTATTCACAAATTACAATCATAGTTTGTAATGTTTCTCGGTGCTCAGTTTTAATATCATCAAATTAAAATGATAGCATGAGAAGTGAGAATGTTTCTCAGTGCTCAGTTCCGGTACCAGTAAATTTTCTTTCTTTAGGTCCCAATAAAATGAGAAGTGAGAATGTCTTTTTGCAAGAAAAATGCAACCAAACGGACAAGTAACTAAACATTGAGAGGCCCGTTTACTAAAAAAATGAAGAATGGCATTGTGACAGACTTTCTCCTTGTAGGGGTTTTTTTTTTCACAAAATGGGAACATAGTACTTCAGAATTATTAACTTTTCAGAATAATTCTTGTTCCAATAACTTGCTGTAAATTTTGTATTTGAAAAATGAAACAAACAGAGACAGGCGTATTTCTCGATTGCTTAGGGGTATTTGCAAAAAGAAAATGAAAGATGATAGCATGACCTCTCTGGGATGGGAGGAGTAGGGATGGCTGGTATATATAGAAGCCTCGAGAGCCTCTCCAGGTCGAGGTGTCCGGCAACGGCATCCTTTCCGTTGCACTCGCTCACGACCACCCCCGCTGATGCCACGTCCAGGCCCAATTCGTCGTCCCATGCCATTGATCTCTCTCTAGAAGAATTCTAGAGAGAAGAAGAAGAAAAGAAATTCAACAGAGAGAAAATTTGAAACCCTATATTTTGGAGGAGGAAAATTTGGGACAGGTTTTGGTGGGAGGGAAATAGAGGCGGGCTGGAGAGGGATTTTTCAATTTGGGGGAACAACTGAGGGGTTTGGGAATGGGGTTTGCTCATGGGGAAACAACTGAGTGTTGTGTAAGTGGTAAAACCTAATATTATGGAGTATGGGTCCAGTTGGATTTTGGATTTTGTAACATAGTAGGTGTGATTATCCAATTAAATCGGTTTGAAGCGTACCGAATTTTCAAAATTCGTATTTAAATTTTTTTTAACCGAAACCAAACTAAATTGATTCGAAATAAATTTAAACTAAACTAAAATAATCAATTTTGTTTAATTGGTTTCTATAACATGACACTATGATATGAAGTTTCTTTGAAAAAATATTAAAAAAGTACACATTCAAGCTTGTTCAGGTGTCAAATTTTTTTAAAAATTTCATATGAAGGTAACATATTAGGGTTAATTGCGACAAAGAGGTAAATTTAGGCAAAATTGTAAAAGAGGGAGCCATCGTCAGTGAAGAGGGAGCCACCACCGGAACTTTCAGACTGGAGCACCATAGGCCATCGATCACTCGATCGAAATAAAGATCAGACTTCCGAGGAACTCGTCAACTCATAGTCCACCACCAAAGCTAGATTGTGCTCGTGGAGTTTGACCGCGACTCGGTGGAGTTTGACCACCTAATTTAGTTTTGTTGAGTATACGTGACAACCACATGGTTTAATTTTTATCTAATTTTTAATTTGGAACGATTTATATGTTGCAAAGTAAATAATTTTTATTAAAAATATGAAATACTATATTTGGAACATTTTTTTAATTTTGGCACAGTTTTTGTCCGTTCCAAATCCTAAGCATGGTAAATAGGCGTTCCAGATTGTAAAACATCTAGTGTTCCTATATGGCTAATTTGGTGTAGTGGAAGAGAGAGACAGAGAGAAGATGAAGGTGTTCGTGAGTCGTTCGGTCTCTTGAGGAAGTTGAGCACGGAGTTACCTTTAGGGTTTCTTGAGGAATTTTTTGAGAGAAGACGATAAAGGTTTTCGTGAGGGGAGCGTTACCTTTAGGGTTTCCTGAGGAAGAGCGGTTTTGTGACAGAGAGAAGGGGGGGAGGGTTTCCGGAAGGAAAGTTAAATTTTCGTACCGAACCAAACCGAACGGAATAAATTTGTTCGATTTTCAGTTTATTTGGTTTAACCAATATTTCATTTTATTTATAATTTTTTTTTGTTAATATATAGTAACTAAATATACAAAGATATATTTCGTATAATATTACTAAATTTTCTTATTCGGTTTACCAGGGGGGATAAATTTTAGATAAAATTTGTGAAAGGTTAGTGGGATTAGTTGAAGAGTATTCTGCGGACTTCTTGCCATGAATTTTTTTACGGTAACGATTTAATCCCATTACGACGTAGTAAATTATATAGCATCCAAAATGTGCTATAGTGTTTTTTTAATCATGTAAAATATATAGAATACGATGCTGCTCCTAATCGAACTGGATACCTTACTTTGACATATGAGCATAGCAACATAAGCAGCGTTCAGAAAAAAAAAACTATACCTTTAACGGCGTTCATAAAACGGTATATAAAGTTCTGTTAACAGCACTGCATAATGAACGCTATTGATAATGACATTCTAATAGCAGGGAGGCATAGACGCTATAGATAAACTGCTATTTTATGAACTTTTAATAGCACTTCATAATGAACGCTATGGATGATGATATAATAGCAGGGAGGCTCGAACGCTATAGATAAACTGCTATTGTATTTCCTTTTAATAGCACTGCAGAATGAACGCTATTGATGATGACATTCTACAGCAGGGAGGCTTGAACGCTATAGATAAACTGCTATTGTATGCCCTATTTGTTGTAGTGGGGGGCCTCATTAGGGTTTACAATGATTGCCCATTCTTAAAAGTCGGCGGCTAAGGATCATTGGATCTGGGCCGTTCATCGAGATTTGAGCAATAAATATGATTGCATCAATCTTTTGTGGGTAATAAATGCTGATTAACATAAATCCTCTTAATTTGTCATGCCAACCTCGGATTCCTCGACACGTGTCTTTAATTGGCTTATTTGCAAATGATCTGATTTGATCCCAATTTTATTGGGATTTGTTGAGGAATTTCGATCAATTTGATGCCACGTGCCCTGCTATCATGCCACGTGTCATAACAGCAGAAATCTGAGCCGCAGGAAAGTTGCTCCTTATTGGACCGCATAAGGCTGGCCACGTGTCAAGGCTGCCTAAGAGTGGCCCCCCTGAACATTTGGACCGCATGGTAATGATTTGAGCCGCATGAGTGTGGATGACCGCATGAGTGAACTGCATGGAGATATTCCTCGTGAGCCGCATGGGGATGGTCTTCGTGAGCCGTATGGAGCTAGTCTTCGTGAGCCGCATGGGGCTAGTCTTCGTGAGCCGCATGGGGGAGCCTCCGCTTGGGCCGCATGGGGGAGTCTCCGCTTGGGCCGCATACAACTGTCCACGTGTCAAGGCAGCATGGCAGTTTCTGAATCTTGGGGGATTGTGTCAGAGATTTTTTTCGCTTCCCTAGGAGTCCGTCATTATGAGGAGTCATAATGATATTTTTGTGTCAGAGCTGTCAGCCGTCAGGGTATTTAATATAGTAATGGACAAAGGGAAGAGCTGTTTGCAGGCCACGTGGCTTCTCTCTGAGCCGTATAGAACTTATTTGAGCCACATAGACGCTCGAGCCGCATGAATACTTGAGCCGCATGAACTCTCTGAGCCGCATGGGGCTCTCTGGCCGCATGGATCTTTCTTTATTCTTTTCCATGCTTCTACAAGACCCCCTTCAAAGTTTTCAATTTGCAAAATTGAAATACTTTGAATAAGAAGCATGGCCATGTATTATTCTGGCCACATATGATGTCTCGATCGCATGGATGTCTCAACCGCATGGATGTCTCAGCTGTCTTGAGTCAATCAGCCGCAGGGACTTTCGGTCCGCATGAGCTTCTCGCCACAATCCTGCCATGTGCGAAGATCTTTTGCATTAAATGCTGTTGATCTGCTGTCAGTTTTAAGGCTACTTTTCGGGGAAGGATCCCAGGAGTTTGGCCTTCATTTTAGGCGGCTTGCCTCGATAACCGAAGGGTCGATTTTTGTGTTATACGAGAATCGAAACGCCCTACTTTTGTTTATAAATAGGGACGAATTCGGTGGGAGGGATTTCTTTACTTTCTCTTTCGTCCCCAACTCTTGCAGTCTCCATTTTTTTTCCTTCTCCGACCGTCGAAAATGGCCCCCAAGTCTTCCAAGATCGCCTCTGCTGCTGCAAAAGGCAAGAAAACGGCTTCCTCGTCGGCCGCTGTGCCCGAAGTGCACCCTATTGTTCGCCCTGCTTTCAAGGGTAAGAAATGGATTTGAATACTTTGAACCCCAAAGACCCATGGCTCTGTTGCATAACATATGCACAAGCCTTCATCCTTCGTTTTTATTAAACCGCCCAAGCTCGACCATGATGGAGCCGTATATGTTGTATGGGCCGCATGACCCTCTCATATTCGAGCCGCATAGGGCATGCCCTAAGTTCTAGCCGTATTGAAAAAGATTTGAGCCGCAGGAGTGCCTCTGGATTTGAACCATATGGGACCTTCTTTGAGCGGAACCACATATATTCCTGACAAACTGGCTCGCATAGAATTTTGCTGAGTCACGCCGCATAAACTCCTCTGCGAGATAGAACCGCATAAGTTTTAATCCGAGCCGCATAAGCTATCGAATCAGTGTCACATGGAACTCCCAACTGAATTGGGCCGCATGAAGCTGTGTTGACCCGAGCCGTATAGGCTCTATTAAAGCCGTACCGCATGAAACCCAGCTGAATTGGGCCGCATAAGGCTTCGTCGATCCGAGCCGTATAGGCTCATAGAAACATCTTTTTGAGAAACTTTAAGTGGTTTCGTTTTAACCTATCTTTTAATCATGTTTCTTTTGTCCTTTTTCAGTGAACCTCCCAACCAATCCGGCCGGAGAGCTTCTGGTGGGTTCATCTCAGTTTGTCGTGGGGTGCCGTTGACGTCCTAATTCGACATATGACAGATCAACTTTCCCCTAATAAGCCTATGGAGAGGGTGGCTGCCATCAACAACCAGCATTTCTATTTTCTTTGCACTATGATGAATTCGGAGAAACTGGACGGAGAATATCTGAAACCAGCTTTTCTCTTTGGAGATGCTTTATCCATAAAGAACTCCCGAATGCTGGACGTTTCTGAGAACTGGGACTTCACTGTGGACGGGGTGGATATCCATGTTCCCGAGATGGAGCGACATTTTCCCCTCTCGTGGTTTAATATGGTGCCGTTGAGTAGGAAAATGGCGGGCTCTCTAACTCCAACCCAACAGGGGATGTTCGTGGGCAACATCCACTATAATATGAGTATTAGGTCAACATGTGCAAGTAGGGAGTCAGTCAGCCAGACTGTGTTGGGGCTGATTCCTGGTACTTTTATAAACGTGTCTGGTCCCAACTTCACTTTTACTCGAGCTGATACCTTTCTGAATCAGCTCGCTCGCAAGGGGTCTTATCCTGTGGGCAGGTTGTCGCTGCTGAATTGGATAAACCCCATTCCCACATGGGCCAATCTTTCCTCATGGATCCTGAGGAACTACGAGGAACTCCTTCGGGAAATTGACCTTTACTACGCCATCCTGGGCACCTGTTACGGATTGCCCATTAACAAGCCACTGTTCATGGCCCTTTTGGAGATGTATAGCCTGCGTACGGGGACTTTCTTCGCGTCTGAATGGGAGTTGGGACTTGCCCTCCATGAAATGCATGCTGTTTCTAAGCTGCCGTGGGGGACGAGGCCTTTGAAGTATACACCCCGACGAACGAGGAATTCGATGATCTGGATCGACGATTTTCTGGTTTCGTCGCTGTGTACCGGGAGCTGCTGTGCCACCATAGCATCTGTCACCAGACTGCTATCAAGAAGAATAATAGTTCAGAAGGGAACGCCCCCCATACTATGGCCTGGGTCGCGTATCTTTTCAAATTACGTCCTTCCGGCCGGGTTTCTTCTCGGGTCCTCAAACTCAGGCGGAGGTAAAGGACCTGATGTTGAATGTAAAAAGGTCGAGGTCCACCCGCGATAGATTTGGGAGCCGTACTGACTCCTTCAGTTATTTCCACTACGGTACCCGGCAGATGTCCGAGAATGCAATCTTGGCCGGGTTCTTGATGGTATGGCTACGAAATTGTGTAGTCTCGAGAGGGGCAGGTTCTACTGAAAGGATCAGCCGCCACTTCATTCTTCCGGCTGTGAAGCTGGTCTTCAAAGTAAGATTGGCCCTTCTTTCGGCTATGGTGTGTAGCATACACCACGGCCTCCGTACCTTTTCGTCAAAAGTCATTGCTCGCGAGATGACGCTGGACTTTAAGCGGATAGAGCTACCATACCACTATCTCATGGGGTGGTTATTGATGCATTACCGGTCATTGATGAGGCCCGGGACAGAGTGATGTCACCGCTGATGACGTCTTCCTTTTTCGATACCGCCATCAATTTGGGAGTATGACACCATGCCGGCTTATCGGAGGGCGTTGGCGAGAGTTGACAGGTCCGACTTCTTTGTGTCTCTTCCTCAATTTACCCATAGGAAGTGAGGGGGGTACACTTTGATGGCATTGAACCTCTCCAGCTCTTATCTGAGAAGATGCTTCTTTGGCTGCGCAACATTCGCCCTGCGTACCTGGTATATCGTTACCGAAATAACGTATACCTGGAGCCTTATTTGCCCAGCAGGTTTTCTCGTCAATTTGGGTATAGTCAGCTGTTCCTTGACTGCCCCAGTACTTGCCTGGGCTTCGAGGGCAATGTCCTTGACGACATCCGGGCGTGGCATTATTACAATGCTGTTCATACCCGGGCTAGCTTCTCGGTCCCTGACGCTAATACGCAAGGGATATTCTGTACATGGCAGCCCTTTATCATGTTGCGGCGAGCAAATCTCCCGTGAATTTTGACATGAACACCAGCTTCATTGTCGGGACCGGCTTGGCAGAGAAGCCTGAGGGTTCCATAAAGAGAAATAGAGGGGCGAATAGGGTTCCTGTGCCAGATTTGGAGTCTACTGCGGCGGACGAAGAGGATGGCGAACAGGACGCTGATGACTCGTCGCACTCTTCGGACGAGGAGGTGGGGGACCAGCCTCCTACTGTACCGAACGAAGAGGTGGAGGATCATCCATCTGCTGTGCCTGGTGCTTCGTGTAAACGAGGCAGGCGTCTGTCCACTGACGATGGCAGGACCTACTCCACAAAGCGGGCTGCAGTAAGACGTCGCAGGCTATTTATTGATGTTGACGCTGTTTCTGAGGTGATTGGAATTTCAACTGCCTTTTCCTTCTTTTTCTAAGTTATGGCCTAATCATTTTTTTGCTCTTTGTAGGCGTCAGGGGAGTCTGCTTCTCGGGACTCGATTGCTGAGGTTGATCCGGCCTTGTCCACTTCGATCAATGACATGTGCACTGCTATCACTTCTGCTGGGGTTCTTTCGGAGACGGCCGGGGAATCTCACCTTACTGAGACCTCAACCCATGGGGCGGAGGCTCTACTGCACCTGTCCCTGAGACAGTCGAATTTCAACAGGATGACACTGACCTAGCTGGCTCCCTTTCAGGGGTGGCTGGGGCAGAGAAACCAGTTGAATTTGAGTTGGAAGTCGCGGGTGGGGAGACCATGCCAGCTTCGAACGAGCTGCAGCCTCCGTGCTCTTCCCCTGGTAAGATAAACCAGCTTCTTAACTTGTGAGGAGGCCTATTTGCTCTATCATCCTGTCCTTCATGGATTAATGATTGCTTTGGACGTGCAGGTCCCACCCCTTTATTACCGGTGACGGACATTGCCGGGGCGGACTTTACCGGAGGGGATCTGATGGAAGTACATGTGCCTCCTTCTTTTCCAACCTATAATGAGGGGCCTCCAGCTGGGTCAAGTTCGGAAGCCCTGGTGATAGCACAGCTGGGGCAAGGGACGACGCTTTCCGCGCCCTCCTCTGCGAATAGGGTTTCGGGAGTTAACCTTTCCGCTCTGCCAAGTATCCAGACTCTTCGGGCGGCGGAAGAGGAGCTAGCTACCATTCATGCATCTTTTCGCATAGAATTGTTTCCCTGGTGGCAGGGACGGCAAGTTCTGAGGCTACTCCTTCGGTACTGCCTGCCACACTCCCTTTGACGCCGTCCTCTATAGAAGTTTTGGATGAAGTGTCCCAGGATGTGGTCGACAGTTTCCACCGCCACCTGGAGAGGGGGATTGAGGCAGCTGTGGAGAGGGGGACTCCCTTTATTATGGCCCGTCAATGCGCCGGTGGCCAAATTAATATCCTTTGAACACTTCCCGGTGGGACGGGACTAGCGGCGCTTCTGGAGCCTAAGCTGTTAGAGGCCGATCGTCTTGTGGCCCAGTTTTGCGTACTGCGGCAAGCTGATCTATCAGTGGTAATAGATCAAGAGCGTACTTTCCTCACAACCGCGATAGAGAAGGTGAGGATTGCTCGAGAATTGCTCAAGCCAGCTATATTGAAGGATCGCCGGGACCTGACTCAGTTGTACGATCAATAGAGCCGTCGCACTGAAGATTGCGCGGCTCGGGATGTGACTGCCTCCCGCGGGGTAACTGACACCCGGGAGCAGATTCTCGAGCTCCAGAGAAAGCTGGCCTTCCTGGAGTTCGAGCTCGAAGCTGCTCGTACTGAGAAAGGGGTTGCTATTCAGGAGGCTGACAAATTTAGTAGAGCTTCTGCCAATCTGGAACTTGCTTTGAAGAAGATGGAAAATGATTGGCAGGCATATATGTACTTGATTGATGCGGAGCAGTTGTCCCAGGCGGCCGAGCGCCGAGCTAGGCAGCGGCTGAGCGAGGGACTACCTTGGTGAGAAACCGCCTTTTGGAGTTGTGTAATGTCGAACTATAGTCGGCCTTTTCTTGTCTCTGTTTTCCTCTTCTTCTTTTTTGAGAGGGACATGGTCCCCACCATATGTAGTGCTTTTTCATCTTTCAAATAAAGAGTACTTTCCATTCTACCCTTCATTTGTATTGCTTGTTGTGCCTGTGGTATTGTGGTGATGTTTGCCCCACATGGGGGACCTGTTACCCATGGCATACCTTGGTTTTAGGTACGGGTAACAAGTTTGACTGGGGATACTTAGAACGGTTCCACGGCAAGGTGGTCGTGGGTGTTCGGGGTATCGGGAGATAGAATGCCATGGAGCAGTTGGGCTCCCGGGGCATGATGAGGAATGGTGGGCCTGTACTAAGAGACTTAGCAAAGGACATTTGTGGGCCTATTATCCTTGGCGTACCCTGACTTAGGATACGGATAATAGGATGAAGGGGAACCGACATACTTACTCAGAGGTAATGAGGACATGGCAAGTATGAGGGTTTTACTGTGGAGTCTTCCTACTCAGAGGTGATGAGGATATGGCAGGAGTGGACTCAACAGAGGATATTTGTGGTCAACAGAGGACAGTTGTGGGCCTATTACCCTTGGCGTACCCTGGTTCAGGGTACGGATAATAAGACGAGAGAGGACCAACATACTTACTCAGAGGTAATGAGGACATGGTAAGTACGTAGGTTTTACCGTGGAGTCTTCCTACTCAGAGGTAATGAGGACATGGCAGGAGTGGACTCAGCGGAGAATATTTGTGGACCTATTATCCTTGGCGTACTCCGGTTGTGGGTACGGATAATAAGTCAAAAGAGAATCATCATACTTACTCAGAGGTAATGAGGACATGGCAAGCATGGAGGTTTCTTCGACGGAGCCTTCCCATTCAGAGGTAATGAGGACATGACAGGAGTGGGTTCAATAAAAGAGGGTACATAGAACGACTCAGAGGTAATGAGGACATGAAAATTCTATGTAAAGGGGTAATTTGTTTTTGGCGGAAGTGAAACGACTCAGAGGTAATGAGGACATGGCCGTTTTGGAAATTTATAGATCGGTTACCCTTTTTGTGCACTGGGAGTGCGGGTAGTGGATCATGAGGGAGGATCTCTTCCAGGAAAAAAGTTCAGAGGTATGGTCATACATGACTTACTATCTGAAAGAGTGACCGAAATGTGAGTTCAGAGGCATCAGCGGGTACATGACTCGATAATTTGGAATATTGTGAAAGTGTGAGTTCAGCGGCACCAGCGGGTACATGACTCGATAATCTGGAATATTGTGGAAGTGAGTTCAGCGGCACCAGCGGGTACATGACTCGATAATCTGGATTATTGTGGGTGTGAGGTCAGCGGCACCAGCGGGTACATAACTCATTAATCTGGAATGTCATTCAGACATAATATTTCCTCAGGAACTTGCCGTTGACGGACAACATGAGCAAGTCTCTATTTTGTTTTACGAGGCGGTAAGCACCGTTGGAGAATACAGCCTCGATGATAAATGGACCTTCCCATTTTGGCTGGAACTTGCCGGCGGTCTTGTGAGTCATGACCATCGGCCTCCGGACTGCCAGAACGAGATCGCCCACTTGGAATGTTCTGATTTTAACCTTCTTGTTGAAGGCTCCAGAGATGCGTGCTTGGTATAGCTCGATCCGTTGCTGAGCCAGGAGGCGCTTTTCATCTAAGGCCTCTAATTCTTGTAGTCGGCGTCGGTAGTTATCATCCGTCGTCAATTGATAAGTGAGGGCGACGCGGAGTGAGGGTATTTGAGTCTCCAATGGAAGAACTGCCTTACTCCCGTACACCAGGGAGAATGGTGTATTCCCTGTAGCCGTTCGGACTGTGGTATGGTACGCCCATAGGCATTCACCAAGCTTCTTGTTCCAGTCGCGTTTGTTGGACGATACGAACTTCTTGAGTAACTTGATGATGGTTTTGTTGAATGCTTCTGCCAACCCATTTGCTGCTGGATTGTATGGCGTCAAAAAAAATATTCTAGATGTGGTGCTTGTCGCAGAACCGATAGAAGGCGTGGCTTACAAACTGCGGACCATTATCGTGGATGATCCTTCGGGGCAGTCCAAAGCGATAGATGACGTGGTGCTTAAGAAAGCTGATCACGTTTGGAGTCTTTACTTCTGCAAGCGGGACAGCTTCCGCCCATTTGGAGAAATAATCTATGATTGCGAGTATGAAGCGATGTCCTCGGGAAGAAGGTGGAGTGATTGGACCAATGATAGCCATCCCCCATGCTTCGAATGGCCAGGACGCCACTGTCGGATGTAAAAATTCGGATAGCTGGTAAATAATGTCCGCATGGACTTGGCAGGCTTTGCACTTTCTCGTATATTCTATCGTATCTGCTACCATCGTGGGCCAGTAGTAGCCCATTCGGCGAAGACGGTCTTGCAATTTAGGGCCAGGCTGATGGGCTCCGCAGACACCGTCATGAGCTTCTCGTACGGCTTCTTTGGCTTCTGTGTTTGACAGACACCGAAGCAATAACCCATCGTAGGATCGCTGATACAGCATTTTTGTCTCTGTATCGTAGAAGAATCTGAGAGAACGCCGTCTGATGGAGGTGACTTCTTTTGGGTTCTCGGGCAGGATATCGTAGACGACAAAGTCAATGAATGGTTGTCTCCAATCTGGGACATCGTCGATCGTCTGAGCGGAATAACTCGCCACGAATTGAACGTTGTTCTTGGGGCAGACCAGCTCGTGGCCTATCACATCTACCGATTGATGAGTATGATTTGGCACTGCTAGGGAGGCGGCCAGGCCGGCTAAGGCATCGGCTTCGATATTTCGGAGTCTGGGAACATGCTCGATGAAGAATCCCTCGAATGACGAGATGATGTCGATCGTTATTTGGTGATAGGGGATCATGTCCTCGTGGCGGACTTCGTATGAGTCCGGAATCTGATTGACGATTAACTGAGAATCGCCGTATGCTTCAAGGTATTCTACCCCCAGCTCTCTTGCAAGTTGGAGGCCAATGACTAAAGCGTTGTACTCGGCCACATTGTTAGAGCAGGGTTCTGTGAGAGAGTAAGCGCGATTGATCACCAATCCGGAAGGAGAAACCAGCACCACCCCGACTCCGACGACGATGTTGCCCTTGGGTCCAGTTCTCGAAGCACCGTCGAAGAACATTCGCCATATATCATCGTGAGAGGTTGCATGCGAGTCGACGACCTCATCTGGGATCTCTTCATATATTCTGGATGACTCCGAGCCCGGGTGGGCTGCCAAAAAGTCTGCCAGGGCTTGACCTTTGACAGCCTTTTGCGGGACGAAGATCATATGATAAGGGGACAGCAATATTGCCTATATAGCGAGGCGAGAGCTGAGTGCCCCTGGTTTAGTCATGAGGACCCTGAGAGGGTTGACTCGTAAGATCACATGTATGGTTTGTCCAGTAACATAGTGCCGCGTTTTCTGAATGGCGAACACCAGGGCAAGGCATTCCTTTTCCACGACGGTGTATCGGTGCTCTGGCCCAATCATCATTCGGCTGAGGTAATATATGGCTTATTCATGGCCTGCATCGTTGTTTTGTGCCAGCAGAGCCCCGAGGGAATGTTCTATTGCTCATACGTAGAGCAGGAATGGTTTTCCAGCAACCGTAGCCACCAGGACTGGAGGGTTTGACAAATATTCTTTGATGCTGTCGAAGGCCCGCTGACATTCTTCGTCCCATACGAATGAGACGCCATTCTTCATGAGATGGGTAAATGGTTGACATCGCCCGGAGAGGTTAAAAATAAACCTCCTGATGTAAGCTAGCCTCCCTTGAAGGCCTCTGAGTTCGCGGAGATTTCTCGGGGGACCCATCTCTATAATTGCCTTTGTCTTCTCAGGGTCTACATGGATACCCTGGGCGGTGATGATGAAACCCAAGAAATTCCTGCTGGATACGCCCAGGAAGGACTTTGTAGGGTTCATTTTTAAATTGTGCGCTCGTATCAGGTCGAATACCGTCCTCAGATCCTGCAGATGGTCTTCCTTACAGCGACTCTTGACGGCGATGTCATCAACATAGCACTCTACCGTCTTGCGTAAGTGGTCTCTGAAGATGATGCTCATGGCTCTTTGATATGTGGCGTCGGCATTCTTCAGACCGAAAGGTATGACTGTGTAACAGTATGTGCCAATCGGTGTTCGGAATGATGTATGTTTTTCGTCGTCAGGAGACATCTTGATTTAGTTGTACCCCGAGAAGCCATCCATGAATGACATACGTTCGAAGCCGCATATATTGTCGATCATGATGTCTGTGATAGGGAGGAGGAATTCGTCTTTGGGACATGTCTCGTTCAGATTGGGGAAGTCGATGCAGATTCAAAATTTTCCATTCTTCTTGAGGACGGGTACTATGTTGGCGACCCAGTCAGGATGTTGCTCTTCATGTATGAAGCCACTGGCTATCAGTTTGTTGACTTCGGCCTCGATCGCATCTATGATGCCCGGGCGGAAGCGTCGCTGTTGTTGCTTGACTGGCTTTGCATCCGGCCGAATGTTGAGTTTGTGAAGAGCAACCTCGGGATTTAGTCCTGGCATGTCTTCATAGCTCCAGACGAACACATCAATATATTCTTTGACAAGTTCTAGCAGCGATTCTCGCTCTTCGTCTGTCAGGCTTTTACTGACGAAGATTGGTTTTGGAGAAGATTCGCTGCCGAGGTCGACATATATAACCTCATCTTCAGTAGGAGGTTCTCTCTGTTCGAACCGCTTTTCCCATTGTGCATCCAACTATTGGGCCCATGGCTCTAGCTCGAGGATTTTAGGAATGTCTTCATCTTCTTCATAAGCGTCGGCGAATGCCATGTTGACTGACAGGACTTGTCTGAATACGTCTCCGATGCTGGTATCCGAGTCAGAAATTGGTGACCCGGTTGAATGTGAATGCCAGTCACATTCTTCATCTGAACTCTCAGGGGTCGTTGTGGGTGTTACATACCCTAATCCATATCGAGTTTTGCTATAGTAGTCCCATGGTTTGCCAGCCAGGACCGGTGGCTTCAAAGCTAATCGTCGCCCGGTGCCGTAGTTCAAGCCTGGCATAGTTTCCAGATCATACCCCTATTTTTGCATGAGATATTTGTATTGGGGGCTATAAAGATATAGAGGCAGTTTTTCGGCATCTGATTCAAGGTCGACTTCTTCTACGGTGAAGGGCTGCGGATCGTCCTTCCTGTCGCGCCCTGATTCGTAGAGTCATTTATTGATATATTTTATCTCTTGGAATCGATCGTCCTCGCTTGGGCGTGATGCCGTACAAGTCTGGTATTGCACTTGTACAAGACAAAGATGGTACATAGGTGATAATTCTTCAAATAGGAACATATTGCAGCGGCAGAAGCAGACAAATTGAAGTTAGTGAGGACAATCTTTCTCATTGAATAGAAGTACATCACTTCTTTATGGCAGCAGAGATAAAAGGATAACTTGAAGTCACACAGAGATATATAGAACTATATTCTCTTTATTGATAATTGAAGAAGAGTACAAGACTTGTATTGAAGTACAATGTTTACAGCACATCTCACTTTACATTGAAAGCCAACTGAACAATGCTATACAGCTTACATTTGATATTTGGATACATTTGGATTACAACTCGATATACCGACTTGGCTTACAATCTCACTGGTACAACTGATTTCAATGTTCCATACATTATGCCCTTTATAAACAGAAGACATCATCTTGTGCAAGGAGAGCTTCTGTATGCCCAACAAATCTTCGATGCCGCGGGGCCAATCAAGCCAATCTTCGTGTGTAGAATATCCCAAGCACGAGCACCTGCCCACAAAACGTGGGTCAGCACATCATCTATGTACTGGCGAGCAGAATCCAACCCACTCTCATAAACCAACATTAAAGTGATCATTTAAGCAAGCATTTATTAGTATGATCTTTCTACTTGGGGCCTAGCATCGGTTTACAGTTCATGGGTAAAAATCAGAGTGAAGCATGTAAACATATTCTTAATAGCATTCATGTGGACATATCATTTTAGCATTCTTGGTGTTATCATGCAAAGGCATCATTGAGGCATACTAAGTATTATCATGAAAAGGCATCATTGAGGCATCGTTAACATTAACATCTTAAACATGTTATAACAGTTCTCACTTCAAGCATCACTTAGCATGTATATTGTGTTTGAGCAATGATTATAGCATGGCATCTTTCTAGCATACTTAATTTAACATGTTAAGCAGGATCTCATACTGAAAGGCTACATCCAGCATCATTTACTTATTTGGAACGTAAGCACGCAAGTTAAACCAACACATATATTGAATTATCACATTTAAGTGATTTCTTACCGATAGCCGACTCCCTCGTACCTGCATAAAATACAGGATAATATGATATTCTTACTCTGTCTGCACAAAACATTTATTAGCATGCATCCTGACTACATGACCACTGGTGGTTGTGCACCATGTCGACGTGCCATATAGGACTTCATAGCGTATGGGATGTGCCCTTCACCAGGTTGCGAGCCCGAATGAGGATCCCAATACCGTGCTACCAAAGCACCAATTCCTCCTAGGCCGACTCGATCCCACCGCCGCGGGTACCGTTCGAGAAAATCCTTGTATACAAGTACGTCTATGGTCATACGAATGCGTGTCCGACCCGATCGTGTTCGAAGTCGCATGATACAATAATAAGATAAGAAAAGGCAACAGTTCATCATCTCATCTTTCCAATATTTCCACATGTTCACTTGGTGATCTCAATGATCCCAAGTCTCATCATTTCTCATTGTATCAATCATTGCAACATTTCTCATATCATTCCTTTCTAAGAGGAACAAATAACATTTCATTCATATCGATAGGACCTGCATCATTTCGTTTATATCATAGGGACAGTATTCTTTCTTTCATTGCTTATGAGGAAGCAAGCAACAGTAACAGTTATACAGAAAGTACATGATTGAGGTGTTTCTTTCAATTCTTTGTGTTAATAGTATAGCCAGTTCATTACTCGTGTATCATTCTCATAGCATCTCATTACTCAAGTATTCATTGCTTATACATTATTAACCGAAGGGACGTTATCAATTCATTTCAAGCATCAAGTCGCATTAGCAGTTCGAGTGTGATTCATTCAGCAGCTCAATAATTCTTAACATAAGCATCTCTATTATTCGACAACCAAAACAAGGGACATTTAGGGACAATTCATAGTATCACATTATTCCATTTATTAAGCATGCAGGAATAAGGAGAAAGGAGGACAGTTTCACTTGCCTGCATAAAAGGGTCTTCCTGCTCCAAATCCCGCTAAGCGTAGCTCCCCCAGCGAGCCACATTCCAATACCCATTCCGTCTAGCCAGCTAAAAGAGACTGCATCAGTCTCAATTCTCCTGATTCCCAACATAAGTCACGGTCCAACATTCTGATAGCATCCAACAAGCCAACCCAAATGCCTCGTGCGGAGCGGGGCATTACACTTCCGGCCGAAGATGATTGGATGGTCCCCTCCCTCGATTATGCGGTAAGCGTCTTCCACTGGAGTAAGCTGGATTGCGGTGTATACATTTGTCACCTGTGTGTGTAGGTGAGTGCCTATACCGTGTTCCATAGCATACATTGTACAAAGCTTATTAAGCTCGAGGTAGTTCAAAGATAGCCCTTTATTGATAAAGCAAGGTATCTTTTCTAGCGGGATTACATCATCTGTGAAGGGAACATCAGTGTGGGCAGCCACATACTTGGCTAGCTCCGGTTCCTCTTCGGCTACCCCCTGTATAAATGAAGACTGAGAGGACGACCTGGGCAGCTTGATCGTCAAGGGTTCAGCAGGTGGAGCAGAGCGTGGAGTTGTTGGCAGACTAGCGACCCCCAGTCTGGTGCTCGATGCTGGACGGGGAGTGGTTGGTTCGCTAGAAGTTCCAGGCCTTGCATCGGGGTGACGACCCTTCTTGGGAAGGCGTATCGTCATTGGTTTGTCGGAGGGATTGAGCTTCTCCGTTTGTGGCTGGCCGACTCTTGGCAGCCTGATTGTCAGTGGCTCCGTCGTGGGTCTTGGAATTTGGCTGGACCTTGGCAGCCGGATTATCATTTGCTCTTCTTGTGTCGAGAGGCTGATCGCGTCCTTACGCAGAGTGGCGGTAAGGGGTGCGGACTTGCCAGGTTTGCGAGCTTGGAGATGGATCGTCAGAGGCTCTTCTGATCATGTGGCTGACTCGGTATGAGTTTGTACATCTCCTTCACCAAGGTGCCTCTTCGACTTTTCGTACAGGCAGGAGTCTGAGTAGTAGGATTCGACCCCTTTGAAGGAATCGATATCAGCAAATTCTGTCCTCACGAAGTCGTGTTTGTCGACATACTTGAAGCATTGGTGCAACGTTGAAGGCACGATCATATAATCGTGTATCCAAGGGCGTCCCAAGAGGATGTTGTAAGAAGTGTCTGCATCTATGACATAGCAGGTGACTTCTGATTAGAGATCACCAATCTGACACTTCAGACGAATCTTCCCAATTAGGTAGCTCCTGCCCGAATTGAAACCGCTGATGGCGGTGCTTGTAGGCGTCAGGCGATGCATAGGGATTCGAAGATGATGTAACAGACCCTTCGGAATAATGCTTATGGAAGAGCCAGGATCGATGTGCATCCGATCCACCTTTACGTCGCCAATGTATCCAGTGTTGTATAACGGGCGATCGTGCAGGTTGGTTTTGATGAGCATGTCCTGCGGGGTGAAGACAATGTTGGGCATTGCTCCCGTACAAGCGCTGTCTTGGAGATCTGCCGGAGGGTTCTCTCCCGTGAGGTTGACCAGAGCCAGGTATGCGTCGACATTTTGGAGTGCATCGCTCAAAGCCGCCTGCACATCCTTTGAGAGTCTCAGAAGCTCGTATAATGACAACTTGGCCGGTATGTTGGCCAATTGTGCCAAGATGTCGAAGTTGTAGGGCTTCTCCAGCCCCTGTGGTGCCTCTTTTCGGAGGGATTTGTCAAAGCGAGTCTCTCTCGGCCTAGGCTTGTCGGTCGTCGGAGGCTGAGCCGGTCCCGGAGCGTTAGTTATAGCGGGCTGATGATCTCCAGCTGAGTTATCAGCCACGGGTTGGGATTGTGCCCCAGACCGCGTGACGACGGCTGTAGCTTCTTCGATATCTGCCGAGATTGTACGGCAGGACCTGACTTTTCCACTCTTCTTCTTGCAGATGGAAGATGATGTGGGCCGAGTCACTTCCGATACCAAGTCTGGATGGATCCACATGACCTCCCCTCGTAATGTGGTGAGGGATACTAGACCAGCAGCCTGATCTCGGGAAGGTAGAAGATTAGCAATCTCTATTGTCGCCAGGGGGATGGGGACCATACCGTCTTGAGTTTCCGTTGGAGGGAAGCTGCCAAATTGTACTGACACCATATTGGCTGCCACAGTTACCTCTTCGAAGTCGATGGCCAGAGCATTCGAATCGATAAGATTTTGGATGTACCATTTTAGTTGGTAGCAGTCGTGTGTGGCATGGTGGACGTAGCGGTGGTAATGGCAGTACTTTGGGTTCTCCATGTCTGTCGGCTGAGGTTCCCGTCTTGGTGGAGGAAGCTGAATTCTGTCTCCTTGTATGAGCATGTCCAAGATGGGCTTGACGTGACCGTCTTCGAAGGAGTAAGTGATTTGCGGCCATTGTTTGTCTGCCGGCGTTGGCTAAGGTTTCTGTGTTGTATCGGCCACCATAGCCTGCTTACCCCTGCTGTCTCGATTGTTGGAGGGGCTACCCCCATTGTCGTTGTTGACATTAGGATGCTTGCCCTTGTTCTCTCTGTCCGAGATGTACAATCCCAATTGGTGAGCCTTCTTCAACCGTTCTTCGGCACTTGTAGCACTGATGATAAACGTCTTCCAGTCCTTGAATTAATTTTTGCCCATCCAGAGACTGATTGTTGGGAGCAATCTCTTTTGGAAAATTTCAATCAGGGAGGAATCCGGATTTCCAGACGGCAACTTCATTGCGGTTTGGCGAAACCGCTCAATGTAATTCCTTGTCAGCTCTTTCTCCCCTTGGACGACGTCCATGAGGGTGGATATTGTGATGTCCTGCCCTACTTCGTAGAATCTCTCAAAGAACATGCGTTTGAAGCCGGCGAAGGAGTGGATGCAGTTTTCTGGTAGGTTGCGATACCAGTCGAAGGCGACTCCTTCCAATGCCCCAATGAATAATCGCGTGAGGATGGCATCGTCATGGGGCAGATGGTCGGTGGTGTCCTCAAAGTAAGTGATGTACCGACTTGCGGAGGTCTTTCCATCATAAGGATTGATATTGAACGGCTTATATCTTGGTGGGAAGGGGACATCCCTCCATGCAGCAGGGTACGGTTGCCGTATTCTGAGGTCTTGAGAGTTTTCTCGAGCATGAAACATGGCTTGGAGCTCCTGGATCTCTCTTATTGCTTCTCAGGCCTCATCCACAGCGGTAGGGGCCGTTACTTCAGGAGGATTGTTGCCCGGGTTCGGTGCCGCTGAATTCGAGTCCGCATTGACCGGGGGACCCGTGCTTGTTTGGCCAGGCATCCCTCCTTGCAGAGTTGGAAGGGCCACTTTGATCTCATCCACAAACTTGACCAAGGCAAGCAGTATGGCCTCCAAAGTGTCGATGCGTTGACGATCACTGGAACTACCTTGGTTGCTGTCCGTCATGAATACCGTCCTTATGTGAGGAGAGATGGATGGCACAGTGGAGGATGTGTCTTCCGAGTCGTACCCCTGTAATAAGAAATCATTGGGGTATGTGGGAATGTCTTCCTCTGGTTCGGACTCAGAA
This sequence comes from Iris pallida, assembly GCA_029216955.1. Lineage (NCBI taxonomy): Eukaryota > Viridiplantae > Streptophyta > Magnoliopsida > Asparagales > Iridaceae > Iris > Iris pallida. Next base: position 1,308,210 of record JANAVB010021997.1, read on the forward strand.
GGAATAGTACCCCCAGTTTCCGAGTTCGCATCGTCTTGGGAGTTGTGGACGTCCTCGGGGACGTCAGGGTTTGCTGCATCTGATGGGAGAGTTGTTTCCCCCGGCTTGTCTTTTTGGAACATCAGATTATCGTGGAGGTTCGGAGGAGTGCTACTCCCAGTCCTAGCAACCCCCAGTGGGGTGGACGACGAATCTTCTACTGTAGCAGATTTCGTCTTAGAACGGGTACCTTGGAAAACTCCGGTGGTGGGCACCCGCTTAGACGACAGTCTCTTAGTCATAGTGGTTGAAATCTTCAGGCTGTGAACATTTGGCTTCTTCCCTCTCCCATCGGCAGGGACTTTCTGAGCAGAGTTGCAGGAGACGACGGGAAGTGCCTCGTCTTCTGAAGACGGCTGTTGCAGTCTTTGAAAGACGGACTGTCGGTCTTCTCGCACCGTCGCGTTATTGCAGCAGCAGTTGATGATGACTTGGGTGCAGTAACGTCCTTGGGAGGACTTTTTGCACCCCGATGCATCTTCTCTTTCTTTGTATTTATGGAGGATGGCTTCACGCAAGTCAGATGGGTCTGGATCGACCATGTTTGCTCCCTGAATTTTGGGAGACTTTTGCGAACCTCTCTGTCCATTTGCCGCCTGGGGCTGGACTCGAGTGGTTCTGTACAACTTCCCATCTGAGGCCCGCATAACAGTATGCGACACGCTCAGATGGTCAGAGATCGGCTCAGCGGATCGAGCTTGCCAAGCTCGCGCTGCCTTAGACTTCTTCACTCTAGTGCGTAAGGGCACATAGTAGGAAGAGTCTAAGTGATGCTGGAGAGAGTCAGACATATCTTCTTGGGAGCATAAGAGATCAGGACCATAAGAGAGGCGGTCGAAGACAGAGCCACGCGGAGTAGGTTTCATGCGGCTGTCATCAGTAATCTTCATGCGGCTGACAGACGTAGCCGCATAGGCTTTCTTCATGCGGCTGGGAGTCTCGGCCGCATGAGTTTTCTTCATGCGGCTGGATGATCTGGCTGTATAGACCTCTTTCATGCGGCTGGCCGATTCAACCGCATGAGCATCCTGCATGTGGCTGGCAGACTTGGCCACATGAGTGTTCGGCTTCTTCTTGGGGCACATAGAATCACTCTTTGTCCCTGTAAGTCCAGCATCGTAGTGCATTCCTCTGCCTGACTTGGGGACAGCAGAGTCCTCTACGGCTCAAAGTGGAGCCGTATGAGAGTCGCCTTCGCCGTCTTGGGTAGCAGAGAGTATCCTGTCCAGAGCTTGTGGAGGAGCAAATGATTTTGGCCTCCACTCGCAGCGAGCTTTCTTTGTACGGGTTCGCTTCTGGACCGGGCCAGCGCTTCCCTTAGAGAGCATTTCTTCAAACGCCTGTTGGTCGAAGTGGACGACCATCTTCTGTTGCGTGGAACCAAGTTTGGCTGCATCCGATTGCGCCACCAACTCCTCAGCCGTGGAGAAGTTTGTCCCCAGCAGAGTCGCCAGTGTGTTTGCCATGAAATATAAAAAAACAGAACAATTATCGGAGGACTGGACTTTTACTTCACAATACAAACTCGCTTGTACAAAGAAAGCCTAAGGACGAAAACCTAGGTACAGCAATCTAAGTACAATTGTTTATTTTAGATTCTGGAGGGTGACGATAGAGGCTCGGGAAAGCGACGGCAGCTCTTTCTTACTCCTTGGACGATCGGGTACAGCCTTGGCTCTGTAGAAGATCTGCTTGGCGTTGGTGAAGAAATGCTCTCTCTTCAGGCTCTCTGGCTCTCTATGTCTCTCTCTGTATATCTCTCTCTGTCTTTGTGTATGTCTCTATCTGTGTCTCCGTATATGTTCGCAAGGGAATGGCACCCTGCTATTTATAAGAGTGGAGGTCTCATTAGGGTTTACAATGATTGCCTCATTAGGGAATGGCACCCTGCTAAGGATCATTGGATCTGGGCCGTTCATCAAGATTTGAGCAATAAATGTGATTGCATCAAATCTTTTGTGGGTAATAAATGCTGATTGACATAAATCCTCCTGATTTGTCATGCCAACCTCGGATTTCTCGACACGTGTCTTTAATTGGCTTATTTGCAAATGATCTGATTTGATCCCAATATTTCATTGGGATTTGTTGAAGAATTTCGATTAATCTGATGCCACATGCCCTGCTATCATGCCACGTATCACAATAGCAGAAATCTGAGCCGCAGGAAAGTTGCTCCTTATTGGGCCGCATAAGGCTGGCCACGTGTCAAGGCTGCCTAAGAGTGGCCCCCCTGAACATTTGGACAACATGGTAATGATTTGAGCCAAATGAGTATGGATGACCGCATGAGTGAACCACATAAAGATAGTCCTCGTGAGCCGCATGGGGATGGTCTTCGTGAGCCGCATGGAGCTAGTCTTCGTGAGCCGCATGGGGCTAGTCTTCGTGAGCCGCATGTGGGAGCCTCCGCTTGGGCCGCATGGGGGAGTCTCCGCTTGGGCCGCATACAACTGTCCACGTGTCAAGGCAGCATGACAGTTTCTGAATCTCGGGGGATTGTGTCAGAGATTTTCTTTGCTTCCCTAGGAGTCCGTCATTATGAGGGAGTCATAATGATATTTTTGTGTCAGAACTGTCATCTTGTCAGAGCTGTCAGCCGTCAGGGTATTTAATATAGTAATGGACAAAAGAAAGAGCTGTTTGCAGGCCACGTGGCTTCTCTCTGAGCCGTATAGAACTTATTTGAGCCGCATAGACGCTCGAGCCGCATGAATACTTGAGCCGCATGAACTCTCTGAGCCGCATGGGGCTCTCTGGCCGCATGGATCTTTCTTTATTCTTTTCCATGCTTCTACAAGTAAAAATACTGATTCTTGGTCTTGGTTTTTAAACTCTTTTAGAACATCATTTGAAAGTTATTTTAATGAATGGAGTAGAATTTCATTTATTTCTGATAAGCAAAAGGGCTTAATACATGCTATGCGTGAAACCTTTCCAGAATCGTCTCACTTTTTTTGCATACAACATTTTAAAAAAATATGAAACAAGTTGCGAAAGAAAGAACATTTCAAAACTTGTTAGACTCGCTTGCTAGATCATACAATCAAACAGATGCTGAGATCTTGTTTGAAATAATTAAAGCCGAGAATGTAATGGTGTACAATTGGCTTATTGGTTTGAATGATGAAAATCGTCGTTTTGAACATTGGATAACAGCGTATGCTCCGTGCCCTAGATTAGATATTAATACTTCTAATCTTGCTGAATGTTTTAACAACTGGATTAAGAGATTACGAGATAAACCAATAACAACACTCCTCGATGGTATCAGAGCAAAGATTATAACACTTCATGACAAGAATAGGAACATTGCTGAAAATCTAGACACATATTATTGTCCGAAGATGTTAAATACTGTGGCCGTATCAACAGAGAAAGGAATCATCTAGAAATATTAGGAATTGATAGCAATACATACGAAGTAGTAGATCGTTCAACAAGTAGAACATATATTGTACGATTAGAAGACATGACTTGTACATGTTGTAGGTGGTACCATACTTATATACCATGTGTACATGTATTTTTTGTGTGTAGATATTCTAATATAAATATTCAAAGTTTTTATCATGCACTATTTTCTACGGAGAACCTGCGAAGTGTATATGAACCAAAAATGGAACCAATTCCAATTCCCTACAAGATTCAAGCACCTTTGGTAAGAGGAGAAATTGGAGTGCCAGACGTACGACGCAAAGCCGGAAGACCGAAGAAGAACCGCATCCAATCCCGGGAAGACAGGACTAGAGAACTTCGTTGCGGTAATTGTGGTGTGATGGGGCACAACCAAAGGAGATGTACAAGTCAGCCAAGAGAGTAAAGTATAATTGCAAATGTACTGAAAAATATTGTACTGGCCTAACATTGTTACAAATTATACTTACAAATAATAAAAGTTGACGAACTTGGTTTCATTCCAAACTTACAAATATTGCCTTAGCCAAACATTGTTACAATTCAGACTTGCAAATAAGAATAAAAACATTCTATCTAGACCCCCGGCCTCTTGCGGTAAGTCGTTTGTAATTTACTCGTTCTCCAGGTCTATGGCCTAGTCGGCTTCTCCGCCCTGCTGTATCTTCTAGCTCCTGCTCGTCTTCCTCCTCTTCTTCTTCATCCTCATCTCCATCCTCATCCTCCTCCATCTCTTGAGTTTGGGTAGGTATCGGGGCTGATGGGGTGGAATAAATTTGTGTAAAGAAATCCATGTCTGGGTAGACATATGCTGGTGCTGGTGAGTATTGCTGGTGAGTACTGCTATCTCCAGCGTACTGGTGAGTACTGCTCCCTCCAGCGTACTGGTGAGTACTGCTCCCTCCAGCGTACTGGTGAGTACTACTATCTCCAGCGTACTGGTGAAAACTGCTCCCTCCAGCGTACTGGTGAAAACTGTTCCCTCCAGCGTACTGATGAAAACTGCTCCCTCCTGCGTACTGGTCACTAGCCTCTCCACCAACAGCCTCTCCACCACTAGCCTCTCTACCAACATCCTCTCCACCATGCCTCCTATGACGACGGGAATGTCTCCGTCTAACGGTGCCGGTCGGATAATCGGGTGGAAGATGTGTATGTAATAGAGGCATTTCTGGTTCCCATCCAAGACCCAAACGATGCACACGACTCACAAGTTCCTGCATAAGCACTAGGCTATGCTGCTCCGGGTATCTCTGGCGTTCGTGAAAATATTGTTCGTACTCACCACTCTGAATTATGAAATTTACAAATTGTTAGACCACATACCAAATAATATGAATATGTAATTTTAAACATGTAACGAAGTCATACCAAATCAGATATGCCATCGACAAAAGCACGCAAACTAGCATCATCTATGGCTCTACATTTGAACCTTTGTTCCTCAAAAGCGTAATGTCTGTTGCTTACACGAGGGCATCCCCACCATTGCCTATAAGCAACAGTACCAGCATCTGTAAATATATAGACGAACTGTTAGCAAACAATTTATACTTATTTTTGACAAACACGTAGTACGTTAGAACTTACATTCATCCGTAGATGCCATTAGGGGCATATTTCTCACACTATAATTCTCCTCCCGACTATTCCAATATGCAATTACACCATGGATTCTACTAATTGCATTGCCTGTACCGTAACTCATATAAGGTGGATCATCGGGAATTGTTTGTCTCCTCCCAAGTTGACGAAGAACACGGTCAGCCGGATGGTACATGGTGTACCGGTTGTATATAATATATGATCTATGCAAACTAAGATCATACGCCAAACCCTTCAAGTCTGGATCATCATCTCCAAATGTGTAGGGAATCCATACAACCTATTTAATGACAATCTATCAAAAAGTCTAGTAATGGCATAAGTTAAATGAATTAAACAGGTAATAAATTAATTACCTCATGATGTTCCAGTATGTCAAATTGAGAACGATATAGTGATACAGCCTTATACTGACAATGTTGTTGATCCACTACATCTATGGTTCATCGTAAAGCAACTGGATAGACTCCAACATCACTAATAATGCTAGTGACGGGTCTACCAATATAGAAATGCTCGTACGACCAAACCTGTGATTCAAAAAACAGCCACAAATGTATAGTATGATACCAAAGCTCTAATTAATCTACATTCAAGGACTTAATGTTTACCTGAAGCAGTGACATACATCCACAAATATTGGTATTAGGTTTTGAAAACACATAATCCGTCAAACATCCGTATAAATGTGCTAAAGTGGCAGCACCCCAGGCATGTCGAGTGGGTTCCTTCAAATTATCCATAAATTGAAGAAGTCGCACATTTATTTGATTTTCCGATGCATCTGGAAACAGAACTGCACCACATAAACAGAGCAAAATGCTCTAGTGCAACTAATCACCTGTAAATATTATATTTTTTATAAATATTAATATTAAAACAAATTAAATCATGAATTAATTTTACTTTAAAATACGTACCCGCAATTCATCTACAACTACCTCGCCGTCAATTGTGCGATCTAGATCCATAAAGTTGCCGCGCAACCATGTTATCTTCACATAAATGGCATTTCCCATATCAGATGGAGGCATAATACCTAAATAACGTCGGATTAGACTAGCTGGAGTCTATTGCGGATCAAAATATATAGGGTCCCCTGTAATAGGTAACCCTAATATATTTGCCACATCCCATAACGTGATAGTCATCTCGCCAACAGGTAGTTGAAATGTGTTTCGTTCAGGCCACCATCGCTCAACAAGACTTAAAATTAGATGCACATCATGTGTTAAAAATTTAATCTCATCTAAATAATGCAACCCAAATGAGCGCACCAAAGCCTTCTGTGCGCTGTTTAACTCCTAGTGCTATAGTTTCTCTCAGTCCGCCAATTTCCATGTTCCCGCGTTCGTAATTTAAGACTATGATCATATAACTACAAATAAAATATTTAAATTATGTTACAACTACGTTTATGTAAAATATTACTTACTAGCAAGTCAAACATTTTCAAATATATCTTTTAATTAAATATTTACCTTTCCATCAAATATCTGTGTAGATATGTGATTTATCCGTTCCTGTCTGATTTTGTCAGTCGTTGGTCCACCTGGGATGCATCCGTCGTTTTGATTAGCCATCTGAAAAAATAATAAAAAATCTACAAATATATCAAACATATTTGTTACAAAATATTAACAAGAACTAAGAGGAGAAGCTGTTTGCTTACACAAAGAAAATGAGGTTCTGCTTGCAAAGAGAAGGTTGGTTACACAGAGGAGGAGGAGGAGAAATATTTGGGAGGGAAGAAACTCTCGGATGTGCTTGCTGGAGTGAAGTGAGGAGAAGGAAGAAGAAGAAACTTGCATTTTATTATGGAGATGGAACGGTCTCCAAAAATGTGCACAGTCTACGAACAACACGGTCTTCCAACACATTTTCAAAGTATCATGCAAAACACGGTCTCCCACCTCTCCCTATTTCACACTTTTTTTCGGTATCCACCACCAGCTATTAACTCTCCTCCTACTAGCCTATCTGACAAATCCCTATGGGTCTAGCCTCTCTCCTCTCTCTCTCCCTCCCAACCTAGCCATCCTCCTCCCCCCTCTCTCCCTCTCTCTCCCGAAATCCAAACACCTCCCTCTATCTCTCCTCCCACTCACTGTGTCAGCCCCCATCCGCCCCGTCTCTCTCTCCTTCCACTCTCTGTGTCAGCCCCCACCCGCGCCAAGTGGGGTGGCGGGCCCCCCCACCGCCACCCTACTTGGCGGCCTCTCTCTCTCTCTCTCTCTCTCCTCTTCCGCTCTTCTCTCTCTCCCTTCTCTCTTCTCTCCCGCGCCAAGTGGGGTGGCGGGCCCCCCTACCGCCACCCCACTTGGCGGCCTCTCTCTCTCTTCTCTCTCCTCTCGCCTGCTCTCCCTTCTCTCTCTCTCTCTTCTCTCTCCTCTCTCCTGCTCTCCCTTCCCGAGAATCCTCCATCGTGCCAAGTAGGGTGGCGCCCCCCCACACCGCCACCCTGCTTGGCGGTCCCCCTCCATCCTCCATCTCCGTTCGCCACGTCGTCACCACCGCCACCCTACTTGGCACGATGTCCCGTTTTCTAAAATTCTACCAAACTTCTCCCCTCTCCCATAAATACTATTAAATTAATCCCGTTGGATGAAAATTTCTGTTTTTTTGCTCAACAGAACATAACATAAGAAGGAGAAAGAGAGAGAGAGTGAAGTCAAAAGCTACAGAGAGAAAAAAAAGGAAAGGGAAAGTACAAGCGGAAGGAGAGGACGAAGGGGTCCTTACCGGAAGCGAGGCGGCGGCCGGCGTACGCGGAGGGGCGGCGTCGACGGAAGGGGAACGGGAAGCCGGAGGACGGAGGACTGACGCCGGCGGTTGGAGGAACGGCGTGCGGGCTCGCCAGAGCGCGGCGGGGTGGCGCTCGGCGCGGAGGGGAAGGTCGGTCGTCGAGCTCGACGGACGGGCGCGGGGCATTCGAGATCTGGTGTTATGTGCGGCCCTAGGCGCAAAGCTGGAGGCGTGAGTCAGGTTGGACACCGGCAGCGGAGTCGACGCATGGGGCGGTCAACCTCAGCGACGCATGGTGGTTCGGCATCTCGAGTATAGTCAGGCGCTCGACGCGGTCGACGAGCAGCGAAGGGGTCGATGCGACGGATGGGGCGCTGATCATTTAGTGGGATGCTCGCGGTGCGAGGCTATGCACGGAGGTGAGAAGGAGAGACCAGAGGATGGAAGTCGGAGGGGTTTGGGCTGTGCGACAAGGGGCGGCATGGTGACGCAGCATGCGGCGGTCGGAGCGGCCTGCGGTGCTCCGGTGTTGCGGGGGATTGGCGCGGGTGCGGCTCCGGACGGAGCTTGCGGGGAGACGCGACTCGACGAGGCCGGCGCGACAAGGTGGCTCATTGAGTTGGTCGGAGTGAAGGTTAGGTTTTCTTCCTGTTGTCTTTATGGGTTGGTGGTTTGGGTGTCGTGTGGTGGCGATGGTGGTTTATGTGGTGATGATGGTGATATACGGTTGTGGCGGTGCTAATCCTAAAGGTGACGGCAGTATATGTGGGCAGGAGAAGAGGAGGCGGTGGTATTATCGATTTGACAGGGAGGAGGTCGGGTGAGGGTCGAGGCGATGATGACAGGGGGTTTTGGGGAGACGGTGATGGTGCTCGTAGTGGCTGGGTTTACTGGGACGTTGATGGTGGTAGGCTGTCGGCCAAGGTGGTCGACGGGGTTGTGTGGGGAAGTCGGTGAGGGGAGAACTGTGGGATTCCGGCGAAGCGGCCTGAGGAGGCAGCAGCCTGGTGTAGCGGCCATTGGCCGGAGATGGGCTGCGGCTAGGTTAGGTTAAGGTTAGGATTTGGTGTCGGTGTTGTCGACATGGAAGAGGATGAGATGTATGCGTATAAGATGGAATAAGATTATGGATATGGAAACACGGACACGATACACATTTTTGTGGAGAATTTGTGGATGTGAGGAATTTATGGAGGAGTACCTGCCTATTTATAGGATGTGGGAATTCCCAGTTGGATAAGTATTAGGATTTTATTTAAACCCATTTAGATAATTCAAAATAAATCAAATCCAAATCCAAATACAAATTTAATTTAAATCTAATTAAATTTTTAGTTTAAAATCAAATGGGACAAATCAAATTTCAAATATTAACTATTTAAATAAATCCATAAATTCAAATCAAGATTTAAATCGCCACAATAATTTCGAAATATATTTTCCAAAAATTACCAATAATAATAATTTTGAAAATAATAAATATTTTTAAATATCTTTTCGAATAATAAAATATTAATATTAATAGATTTCAAAAATGGAATTATATATATAAATTCAAATTAATGTATCTCATATGCAAGGAATATTTGTATAAAATAAACCTTAAGTAAAATACAAATAATTATTATATATATTATTTGAACTATATATAAAAAATAGAAAAAAAATGTTTTACTAAAAATATGTACGCTCGCACATATTCGCACTCGTCGAGCAATTACGAAAAATAAAATTTCGCGTACGACGTAAAATACACGACGTACAATACAAAATTTTAAATCCGTACAAATTTTTTAAAAAAAATATAGTAGAAATTTAGAGATTTTACATCCTATCCAACTTAAAAGAATTTCGTCCTCGAAATTAAGAATTAGTAGGGGTGAGAAGACACAAGGGATATCGATGGGGAACAATCAATAACAAAATCATGCCGTAAGAAATTGCGATCTAGATCATAGAAAATAATACGGTATGGTCATGGGTAATGAATGAGGGTCACGATTAAGATAACGAAATAGATTCACTTAAATTAAGCGATTTGAGGGTCATGGTAGAAAATATAGGGCCGAGAAGGAGGACGAGGAGTTTTAGGATTAAGACATAGCAATATTTGAGTGGTGATGGTCATAATTTATAGGAAAGCTAGAGGAAGTTCTAGCACACGCCTTTGTCCTTCTAAAATGGTTGAAAGCGAAAGCAATAAGGAGTGCAAGGATGAAATTATTGATTACGAATACGTGGTTCGAAGGCGGCCATATAAATTTCAAAAGAATCGTCAAGGCAGTCGTGGATGGAATTCTAAGGGGAAAGTTCAACTACATCCCATCCACGTAGATTGATATATAAAAAAAAGACGAACCAAAGTGCACTCGGTTGATCAGACCATCACGCACCGGTTCTGATTAGACAATATGTTAGTGAGCGGTCGCTCAATATCACATGCCTTGATCAAGCTCGATAAAGAATTAGCTTGCAAATACTAGGCTATATTAGCATCATTAGTCTAGATAGTAAAACATAGGCACGAGGGTAGATAAAATAAGAACCAATATGATTAGTCTAAGGGTCATGAGACTCTAAGTCTTGTTTATTCTTATACTATCATTCTACGGTTTTATTGACCAAGGCTTGGTTGACCAAATTGGTTAAATTCCTCTAGTCTCTATGGTCTAGATAATACTATTTGTATTCCCTTAATGGTCAAGGGTGTGTCAGGTCGTGGGATATTCTACCCAACTTAAAGAATTAAGCTAAGGGTGTTTGGGACATCTAACTAGTAGGATCAATCTCTAGCAAGTACGAAGGGAAGATAAGAATAATGATAGGGGAATCAAGCAAGATGCAATCGAGGAGTCGAACGGTAGTTCGAATATGGAATCGAGAAAAGAGGTCAAGTATGTGGATGAGATCCTAGACTTTTAATCCTATACGCAGGCTTCCTTGGTACAGTAAAGTAACTAAACAATTTATCTTGACCTGCATGGGCCACCACAACTACATCGCCACAAGGACACCGTATGATCCCATACTGTAGTACGTACCCCTCTGAAGACCACCAACGACGATTTTCCAGAGATCGTCCAACGTCCGAGATAGATGGGGCTGAGAGAAAGTACCAGCCCCTCCCTCCGTAGTTGTGTCACTCCCATTTTCTGTTATACGTATTTCTAGTATATGTGTACGGATATTCGACCCGTATTTTGACTTTTCTAGCATGGCTTGGCTTGTTTGGTCTTGGTTTAGTTCGACCTGGTTTATTTTGGCTTGATTTGGGCCAAGTGGTTCATCATGATTAACCCCCTTTATAACCCAAATGCACTCTCTCTCTCCCCATTACTCTTTCATTTACTTCTTTCATCCACTTTCTTCTTTATTTATTTCTCCCAACCCTTAGGCAAGTGTAATCTTGCTTCATGAGAGATCTCATATTTTATGGTTCCAATGTCTTCACTACTTAGTTTTATGACTCTTTAGTACTTAGCACTTTTGGTTTTGGTGGATTAAATCTTGTAGATCTAAGTTTTTCCTAAATCTTAGTTTTTTTGGGTTTTGATCTATCAAACTTCTTTATTTTCAAGTTTTGATTGTTCTATGTTGTAGAGAATTTGATTTTACTCAAAATAGACCTTTGAAAACCCGAATTTCAATTTATTTGAGTGATTTGTGAACTTGGGAAGTTCATGGGTTCCATGAACACAAGTTCTCGGATTGGGAAAGAAGAACAGTGTTGGGCGCATAGCATTTTCATGCGCCTACAGCTGCCTTCCTTTGGGTGTAAAGCTATTTGTATGCGCCCAAGGCCCCATGCTCCCTGCTTGGGCGCATAGCCCTATATATGAGCCCAAGGACTCCCCTGTCTGGGTGTATAGCCTTTATATGCGGCCAATTGCACCCTGTGTTCCCTGCTTGGGCGCATAGTTTTCCTTATGCGCCCACTTGCCAAGAAAGATGGTCTCCACCCCGTGGGCGTAGAGCTTTTGTTATATGCCCACTTGCCATGAAAGATAGTCTCCTGACTTATCTTTCCAATGCACCATGTCTCCACCCTGTGGGCACATGCATATGGGCGCATAACTCTTGCCGCATGCCTTCCCTAAACACTTGACTCTCCATGAAACGACTAGCCCTAGGCGCATAGCCTCAAGCGCATAGACCATGGGCGCATGCGTGTGGGTGCATAGCCTTGGGCGTATAGCCCTGGGCGCATGCTCTCCATGCTACCCCATTGACCCCTTGTGCCATCTCTTGCAAGTATCCATGTTTGTCCTCATGGTCCATAGTGTGAGTTGTGACTTTGCTTGTACTCTTTACTTGACTAGTCCTATAATGTTATTTTTCATGTTGCACATGTACTCTGAGCTTTAAACACGATCTTGGTATGGCACATACACTCTCTGATAACTCCATCAGTGGCTTGTCGTGGCGCACACTTGACCAGTAAGTTATTGGCATACAAGTGCACTTAACATTAACACGACATGACAATGTGACTTTACATGATAACTCTTGATAGTGACCCGTCGTGGTGCACTCTTGACAAGCAACTTGACATGATAATTTCTTGATAGTGGCCCGCTGAGGCACACTCTTGACAAGTAATCTTGATAAGTAACCTAACATGATAATCTTGATATACTGTTGCTACGGCTATCTTGACTTGCTAAGTAACTCTTGTCTTGATATCGTGGATGGTTGTGCCCGTACAAGCTACATGTCTCGTCTTGCATCATGTCTAGGACATGAATGCCTGATTTTTCTACGGTCAGGGATTCATACTGAATCTGACTAGGATAATGACTAGATTAATCAAGTAGTTCATGAAGAGATTTTTTCAGCTACAGACAGTCCCGTTATCTGGGCGCTTTAATTGGACTTGTAGCATGTCGTCGAGTAGGGCATATTTCCAGTACGCTGTCATATGTTGCACCCCCAAGTCACCTAATCTAATTCTCTCAACTTGCAACTGGATAACCTGGATTAAGTCTGCAGGGCTTGTGGCTGTTGGAACATCTCAATGCATCTTGTTAGTAACTAGGCTTGTGATACCCTAGTTAGTTAAAGTATCAATATGTACTCATTGCTTGGCCGTGATTGATGGATGGAGTCCCGTCTAGTCTAGTCTAGTCTTGCCTAGAAAGTGTCAGCCAATGATTACTTCAGTACATTTACTGTGTATGCTTACTGTCACTCCCGTTTTCTGTTGTACGTATTTTCAGTATACGTATACGGATTTCTGACATTTGTCAGGTGGACCGTAACTAGACTTGTCTTACTTAGCCTAGTCTTGGTTTAATCTTGACTTAGTTTATTTTAATTTGGTTCGGTTCAATTTGACTTGGCTTGGCTTGGTTTGTTTTGGTTTGAGATGGAGAGATTTTGTATAAAAATCAACACATTCTCTCTCCTCCATTATTTACATTTACTTCTTCATCTTCTTCATTTACTCCTCCCACCTACCAAGCCCTAGGCAAGTACAACTTACTTCATGATGGATCTTAAGTTTTATTGTTCCATTCTCTTCCTTACTTGATTCTAAGCCTCTTTAGAACTTAACATTTTTGGGTTTGATGGATGGATTCTTGTAGATCTAAGTTTGTAACTTTTTTGGTTTTTCCTTGGTTTGATCTCTGAAACTTGGATATTTTCGAGATCTAATGCTTCCATGTTGCAGGGAATTCAATTCTACCCAATTTTAGCTTTTGAACCGCTTGATTTCGACTTCGTATGAGAAAGTTATGCAATTTTTGTGTTCATGGGTTCCCCACACCTTTTGGTGTTGTCGGGACGATGAACAGTGCCACGCGCTGCGCACCGTGCTTACGCGCAACGTGCGCCATGGGCATTTTTCTCATGCGTGCAGCGCAACTTGCGCGTCGCGCAACGTGCATCATGCTTGCACGCAACGAGTACCGTAGGCATTTTTGCTCACGCAAGTAGCGCAACTTGCGCACCGCACACCGTGCTGCCGTGCAACGTGTGCCGTGCTTGCGCGCAACGTTCGCCGTTGGCAGTTTTTCTCGCGGCGCGCAATGCAACTTGCGCGGCGCGCTGCCACGCAACGTGCGCCTTGCTTGCGCGCAACGTGCGCCGTGGGCGGTTTTGCTCGCGCGCGCAGCGCAACTTGCGCGTCGCACATCGCGCACAATTTTCTACTGCGCAACGTGTGCCGTGCTTGCGCTTAACATACGCCGTAGGAAATTTTGCTCGTGCACCAGTGCGCAAATCACTCCAAATAACTATTTTTTCCCGTTTGAGCTATTTGTTGCTAAAATTTTGAAAAACTCAAACATGAAAGTTGTATATTTTTGTCTTAGCTTCAAGAATCTTCATGTCTCACTTTAATCAGAATTCATATGTGACTTATGGTTTCAGTTACACTTGGGTGCTCTCGATCTTCTTTGTAAGTTTTCTATACTTGGCCTAAATTACGATGACCCGACTTAACCACAAGTTGGCATTGAACTAGTGACTTGGACTTAGCATGATAATTCTAGCTATGAATCAGAACTTGACATGAACATGATAATGTAATCTACCTTGACATAATAATTCTTGATAGTGGCCCGTCGAGGCGCGCTCTTGTCACGTCCCGTACCGGCTTTTTGGATGCAAGCACGTGAGCAAGCCAGCTACGCACCAAGCGGACTCTAGCCCGACTCGAATACGTAAACGCTGTCACGGCTATGTATCCTGCGAAATCATGGAAATGTAATCTATATCTCAAATCCACAAGAGTAATATAAGTATGAATAAACAACTATGGGTCGTGGTCTACAGCCCACTATTATAATTTTCGATAAGACTCCAAAGAATATAACGAGAGTCTACAAACTGAATCAATAAATAGGATATCTCATGATAATGAAAGGAAAGCACGAGCTGGATGAGCTGGATAATAGACATGTTATCAATACCTGAATCTCGCAAGCAATACCGTAATCATCTGAAACCCACAAGTGTCATAATCATCCGCCATCCAGAACTGCTAACTAATTCCATGCAATAACTAACCTGAAGAGATCATTAGGTCCTCAGGGGACATAGCAAGATACATAAAACATGCCTATCTAGTAGTATAATCATGCATAAACTATAAACAGGATATAAACGGGAAAAGACATAAACATGGCAAGAGACTACGACCAAAACTGCTAACAAGTGACTATCGACAAATGGCTACTGACAGGTGACTATGGACTGGAATACAAGAACAACTACACATAACTGAACTGGATGAACAAGTGAACACGAGATCAATGGAATACCAAACCCTCGCCCCGAGTGGACTCGCAGGTTTGAACTAATCACTAACCCTCGTCCCGAGTGTGGACTCTCTGGTTAGTTCAAGGCAAGGCACCCTTGTCCCGAGTGTGGACTCTCTGGTGCAAAAAACAAGTCAACATCCTCGTCCAGAGTGTGGACTCACGGATGTAAACAGATCAAGACAATCACCCTCGTCCCGAGTGTGGACTCTCTGGTGCAAATGGTCAACCCTCGTCCCGAGTGTGGAATCTCTGGTTGAGAAAAACGATACAAAGAAAATAGCAGTTCAGCTTAGTGTACTTGTTTATGACACAACTCAAACAATGTATAAGTGAGACAAGGTACAACTCAGTCAAGACACAGTTAAAGATAGCTCTAGCATGAACTATGATGTGAACAAGTCCAGTATAACTACACTATCAGTCAAGCAAGACAATAAACTGGTGAACATGGTATGTAGAAAATAGATAAATTACGTCAACTAGAAAGCTATGATAACATATAGATCTTTAGCAAATAGAGTATCAAATGATAATACAATAACAACATTGAAACTATAAACATGAAATTAAACTATAGAGGGAGGCAAGGTATCTTGCTTGGTGTTTGTCCAATTCATGCTGAGAACTGAAGGCGTCAAATCGTATCCAGTTCTGTGAATGTTCTAGTACCGCTAGGATCCATACAAAATCTACCATGTCAAAACAGACCACCAAGAATCATTACACAACTATTTATGCATACCCATTAATCTAATGACACAATTATAGTCTTTGATACAAGAAAATAATCTTTCTTTTTATATATATATATATATATATATATATATATTTTAGTCAATATATATAGAATAAACAAATCCATTTTATTTTAGAGAAAATTTCTCAAAATATATAAGTATAAAAAGTAAAAATCCATAACACATATATCTAATCATATATAATTATACCCTTACAAAAACTATTTTATCATATAACCTTTATCTCCCAAATAGCATTTAACATATATTAACCTATATCCTTCATATTGATGTAATAAATTTTGAGATACCTATCCCAAACTCATAGTATATACTGTATACTCAGTATTCACATGGACAGAGAGGGAGTCATAAAGGTGGTTTTACCTATAGTTGTGGCCGCTCACATAAACGCGGCTGCTACTGTTGCGCTTCTCCTTCTTCGTACAGGAACGAGGGGCACACACTCCTCTGCAGTTCGCCAAGAGTGCGTCCAAGCTCGACGCTACGACGGAGACTCTCCCGGCAAAGTCAGTCCCCCAAATATGCCGCACACAACACTACTATTTACAGCGCCTCGACATCAGAGTGCAGCAAGGCTGCACGCGAGACATCCGGCCAGACGAGGAGGCCTCTCCTGGCCGTACAGGGTGGTACGGTCTGCCATTGGTAGGTTGTTGACGTCCGATCTCAGCGTGGCGAGGACGAGCGTGTGCCGGAGGGAAAGTACGACAGCTACGAGAGTGTCGGTCACGGTGCCTAATGATGGGTGGTTTCGACTGCTGCCACCAGTGTTGGCGTGGTCATTGGCGCCTCTTGAAGGTGGATCGGCCAACGATGGCTCGAGAACTGGCCGACAAACAGGCCCAAGCTTGGGGTCGACAACGGCTCGTCTGGCTTAGGCGTTGAGGGTCGTCGAGAAACTCAGGCGCGGGGTCGGAAGTTCAAGCGGTGAGGGAGGTGGCGCTTTGGCCTGGCGTGGAGACAGTGATGGTGGTGATCAGTAGTGCTTGGCCCCACGAACGAAGGTGGCTCACGAGGGTGCTCGGCATGTGAGAAGAAGAAGAAGAGAAGGCGGGGTGGCGGCTTAGTATGCATGGAAGGAAACCTAAAGTTTAGTTTGCTATATATAGAGGTGTGGCTGCAGTAGTAACGGGTTGGGTTTGGTCGAGTTGGGCCTTTGGGTTGCTGCTGTAGCACTTCTTCTCCTGTAAGTATATGAACATTCATGTGTGCATACAAACCTATTTATTTATATATTAAAGCCCATGTATGGATGTACATTAAAATAATATGTACATAAAAAATTAAGCAATATTTATCACACTATTTTATACTAGTACCCAAATAAATCATCATATAATAATTCTATTTATATATCTATACTTCCAACTTTATAACTATTTTTGTAATAAAATAAAATACCCACCCCCTTTAATTATATATAAACAACCCAATATTGCATATACTTTTTTTCTAGCTTATTCTAAAAGAATCTGAAATATTTAGCAAGTTATCGTATTTTCGAAATAACATATCCAAACAGAATTAATAATATATATATATATATTATATATATATATATAACAAATATTTTAGGAAAATATTTATTAGACCGTTTAACGGTCTAATAAATATTTTCCTAAAATATTTGTTATATAATATATATATATATATATATATATATAATATATATATATATATATATAATATATATATATATATATATATATATATATATATATATATATATCGACATGGACGTCTTTGGATGTACTATATGTTTACAGGGGTTTGGGCTCGGTTCGGGCCAAGTCCGAGCTAAATTGGTACAGCCGGGCCTCCTAAAAGTCAATAATCAATAATAATTGAATAATTAGATTATTTATAGGGTCATGCTACAACTTAGCCTGATTTTTCTAGTTAGGACATCGCTATGGCTCGGCCTTCCCTACCATAGTTAAAATACTAGTCAATGCACGCCCTTGCACTATCCGTGCCACGATTTCTAGTCATCTTGTACTCCAAAACTCCACTATGACTTGAAGCATTCCACCGTATTAATTATTGAAAATTAATTCTTTTAAATCCTAATTCTCACCATTTTAAATCAAACGAAAAAATATTTTCAAGGTTTCCGGGAAGAGGGTTTACAAATCTACCCACCTTAAAATAATTTTGTCCTCGAAATTCTAACTCATACTTATTCCAAAAATTTCAAAAACAAGTCCACTCTTTCCTTAATTCCCCGAATTTGATGTCTCAAAGTCTTTTATATTTTCTCCTAATTATTTTGTAACTACGAATCTTTGAGGACTTCTACCCACCTCAGGTCACACTACTCCTTCAAGTACCAGTCATTAGAAACTTTTATAACCGCCCAACTAGTTGTTAAACTTACTACCAGCAGCTGTCTAAGGCATATGGCATCTATAATTCTTCATATCTATAAACAACCACAAATTGATAATCAAACTGGCATATACTATGGTTTAAGAATTTCTGATCTAATCAGTACGATCATTCGTCACTCCGGAATAGGAAGTAACGAGAAGTAATAGCACATGAAGGCAAATAGGAATAATCGAAGGCAAATTTGAAGTTTTAAGGACGATAAAGAAATTTCTAAGAGAATTTTTCAAGTCCATGTGGATTGAGATTTCTAAGGGTAAGTCGAATTCGCAGGCTCGTACCAGTACAGTAACGTAACCGGTACGATATGCTCTGACCTGCATGGGCCACAAAAAAAATTGTCACGACCCGCACCCGCTTTTCGGATACAAGCACGTGAGCAAGCCAGCTACGCACCAAGCGGACTCCAGCCCGACTCGAATACGTAAACGCTGTCACGGCTATGGTATACTGCCAAATCATGGAAATACAATCTATATCTCAAATCCATAAGAGTAATATAAGCATGAATGAACAACTATGGGTCGTGGTCTACAGTCCACTATCATAATGTCCGATAAGACTCCAAAGAATATAACGAGAGTCTACAAACTGAATCAATAAATAGAATATCTTATGATAATGAAAGAAAAGCACGAGCTGGATGAGCTGGATAATAGACATGTTATCAATACCTAAATCTTACAAGCAATACCGTAATCATCTGAAACCCACAAGTGTCATAATCATCCGCTATCTAGAACTGCTAACTAACTCCATGCAATAACTAACCTGAAGAGATCATCATGTCCTCAGGGGACATAGCAAGATACATAAAAATATGCATATCTAGCAGTTTAATCATGCATAAACTATAAATAGGATATAAACGGGAAAAGACATAAACATGGCAAGAGAATACGACCAAAACCGCTAACAAGTGACTATCGACAAATGGCTACTGACAGGTGACTATGGACTGGAATACAAGAACAACTACACGTAACTGAACTGCTGGATGAACAAGTGAACACGAGATCAATGGAATACCAAACCCTCACCCCAAGTGGACTCGCAGATTTGAACTAATCACTAACCCTTGTCCCGAGTGTGGACTCTCTGGTTAGTTCAAGGCAAGGCACCCTCATCCCGAGTGTGGACTCTCTGGTGCAAATAAACAAGTCACATCCTCGTCTCGAGTGTGGACTCACGGATGTAAATAGATCAAGACAATCACCCTCGTCCCGAGTGTGGACTCTCTGGTGCAAATGGTCAAACCTCGTCCCGAGTGCGGACTCTCTGGTTGAGAGAAACGATAAAAAGAAAATAGCAGTTCAGCTTAGCGTACTTGTTTTATGACACGACTCAAACAATATACAAGTACGACAACGTACAACTCAGTCAAGACACAGCTAAAGACAGCTCTAGCATGAACTATGATGTGAACAAGTCCAGTATAACTACACTATCAAGTCAAGCAAGACAATAAACTGGTGAATATGGTATGTAAAAAATAGATAAATTACGTCAACTAGAAAGCTATGATAACATATAAGATCTTTAGCAAATAGAGTGTCAAATGATAATACAATAACAACATGAAAACTATAAACATTAAATTAAACTGTAGAGGGAGGCAAGGTATCTTGCCTGGTGTTTGTCCAATTCATGCTGAGACTGAAGACGTCAAATCGTATCCAGTTCTGTGAATGTTCTAGTACCACTAGGATCCATACGAAATCTACCATGTCAAAACAGACCACCAAGAATCATTACACAAATATTTATGTATACCCATTAATCTAATGACACAATTACAGTCTTTGATACGAGAAAACAATATATATATATATATATATATATTTCACGGAAAAACCTGAAACTTTATTAAAAGAGAAGGGCAAAATACAAAGATAATCGTCCTTTTACAAAAATTTAGGTTTTCTTCTTCCCATGCGAGCATGCAATAGTAGCTTTGGCTATTTGTCTCTGGATCTCATAACAGACCTGTCTCCCATTGTATTTATACTGTTCATATCTCTATTTGTTACGGTTTTTCCATAAAACCCAGCAGATCGCCTCGACTATAATTTGCTTGAAATGAAGGTTGTTTCTCCTCCACCAAGAGAAAGACAGTCTTCCAGGCTGGATACCCGACCAAGGATCCGAAGGAGAGATTGGGAAGTGCTCCAAGCGTGTCTAGCCAACTTTTTATCAAAGAAAATATGATTGATAGATTCGAACATAGGGCTCGAGCAACAATGGCAACTCGAAGCAAGGTGGAACCCTAGCTTTTGAACATAGTCATCAGTAGGAAGACGATCAAGGAGTATTCGCCATAATAGTACCGACCATTCTGAGGGAATGCAGGAGCTCCAGATGTTCTTGAACCGATTATCTACAGGGAAAGTAGGACGGATAGCCTTCCATGCTGAAGAGACTGTAAAACGAGGATCAGGGAGCCAGTGCAGGCCAGACCTGTCCTCCTCGATCAATTGGAATCTTTCATCGAGATCCCTTCCCGCTAGGATGCGACGCCATATATGTGAGGAATTAGACTGAACTAAAGCTTGAGTTGGGTGACACCGAGGGAAATATTTCATCCGCATGAACTGAGTCCATAGTAAATCCTGAGATCTCAATTTCCACCAAAGCTTAACCGTGAGAGCGTCAAAGACATCCTTAAGTCTCCTAAACCCAAGGCCCCCCTCTTTATGGGGTCTAGCAATATGATTCCACCCGATCCATGCATGTTTGCGATTGCCATCCTTCGAACCCCATAAGAATTCGCTAAACATGGCTTCGATTTGAGTAAGGACACTCATAGGAGGGTTACTTGCAGCAAGACAAAATATTGGAATTGATGACAACACAGACTTAATGAGAATCAGCTTACCCCTAGGAGACAGTATCTTATTATGCCATCCCTCGAGTCTGCTATGAACTTTGTCCTTGAGATCTTCGAACATGGCAGAGTTTCTTCTACCAGTCATAAGTGGGCATCCAAGATAAGTAATAGGAGGAGATTTGGTCTGATAACCTATCAGCATACTTAACGAGTTGGCCCTGTCCATCGAAAAATCCGAAGTGACACAGATCGCAGATTTAGATGAATTAACAAGCTGCCCAGAGACACGCTCATAGCACTGAAGAACAGACATAAGGAGTTGAATAGAACGCCTATCACCCCCCAAAAATATAAGAATATCATCCGTAAGCGAGATGAGAGACTCTCGGGCATCTACTAGGAGAGTAATATGGTGTATAACCAGGAATTAAAGCCAATTTCTGTAGGTTCCTACTCAATGACTCAGCTGCAATCATAAACAACATAGGAGAGAGAGGATCACCTTGACGCAGGCCTCTGAAAGCTTGGAAATAACCTGACATGCTGCCATTTATCAAAGTAGAAAACCACACATTATTCATTAAGTGAAGTACCATTGTAATCCAAGTTTCATTGAAACCAAGCCTGCGAAGAGTAGAGAGTAGGAATCTCCAATTCACCCTATCATATGCTTTGCTCATATCAAGCTTGATAGCCGTATTTCGTCCCCAATTGTCATGACCCAGCATGCTGAACATCTCCTGAGCAAGAATGATATTATCAACTATTTTTCGACCCTTAATGAAGCCGCTTTGCTCCGGAGAAATGAGCCGTGTCATCATAGGGGAGAGCCTGTTAGCAAGAAGTTTGGAGAAGATCTTGTTGACAAAATTACATAGGCTAATCGGCCTATAGTCGGATATAGAAGGGTGCTTGTTCTTGGGGATCAATACGAGAAGAGTGTTAGTAATAACCTTCGGTAAGGAGAACCCGTCAAAGAACATATGAATCGCAGCCAAGACATCATCTTTGATAATGTGCCAGTACTTGATAAAGAAAATCCCAGTGAACCTGTCCGGCCCAGGGGAACTGTGTCGATCAATCGATTTAATAGTTTTGTATACCTCATCCATGTTGGGCTTCATGGTCAGGACTGCACTCTCTTCATCACTGAGGATCTTAGGTAACACAGACATGAACTCCTCATCAGCTATGACCGGCTCGGGAAAACAAATTTTCATAGTGAGTATTAGCAATCTGTTGGATGCCCTCAAGCTCACTGGCAGTGGTACCATCATCGGCTCGGAGTTGGTGAATATGTAAACGACGACGCTTATTAGAAACACATGAATGAAAATACCCCGTGTTTCGATCCCCTTACAAGTCCCATTTAAGCCGAGCCTTTTCTTTCCAGTAGGCTTCCTCAATCTGGATCCTTTGTTTGAGATGGGCCTGTGCTTCTAGAAGATCGGGACGGGTTGAAGGATCATTATCAAAAGCGACCTCAGCAGCGACAACTCTGTCCTCCGCAAGTTTAATTGCCTGGAATATATCATCGAAAGTGGTGTGACTCCATTTAGATAGAGCCCTTCGAGTAGCCGTAAGCCGCAAGCCCAGGCTAGTGATAGGGTTGTGATGATGAACCGAAGCCCAGGCCTGATCAACTGTGGAAAGAAAGGAAGGATAGACAGGCCAGAAGGACAGCAACCGAAAAGGTTTCTTAGGAACAGCAGAGCGAGCGCACAACTGAATGAGGATGGGGGAGTGGTCTGACTCAGTTCGATTCAGATGATCACACAACGTAATAGGAGCCCAATCCCACCACTGCCTGTCCATGAGCACCCGATCAAGTCTGGATCCCTGTCGCTCTGGTCCAGTGTCCGTCTTGATCCACGTGAAGCAGCTGCCAGTGAATGGAGCCTCCGTGACACCAGCAGCAAGCTGGAATTCCCTGAACTCCCGCATGGATGCCTCGTTAGGGGGCAGACCACCAAACTTCTCCTCCGATCATGAGATAGCATTGATGTCGCCACCGATCAGCTAGGGGCAGGAAAAGAGATTCAGGAGTCTAATCAATGAATCCCAAAGCAAGCACTGTCCCTCCTTGGTGTTACTGCCATGAACAACAGATATTAAAGAAGTAGCTGGAATAAGAGGATGAGAGAAAAGGAACGATAAAGACTGAACTGTAGACTCAGCCAGGTTAATCCGTCCTTCCTTGTTGCAAAAATCTAGATATTTCCTTTAGCGTTAGAGATCGCCATTTGAAAGCCAAGCTTAACCTGATAGTACTGTAATTGTTCAGGGGAGACTTTTGGTTCAATAACAGCAAGGAGCTGAACTTTATGCATGTGGACTAAAGTTTTAATTATCTTAAGAGTCATGGGATTGGCTATTCCCCGAACATTCCATAACAGGATGTCAAACATTAGAGGAGGTAGAGGTGGAGGGGTTTGGAGTGAGCTTAGTTGCAGATCGTAGAACGCAAAGACGGCGGCGACGGCACCTTCTTAGGATGGCCGGCTGCAGTCTCAGTTGGGCCCGAACGTGCTTCTTCTTCCTCGACTAGCTGAGCCCATGATGTGTTGAGAGTGTTGATCTCGCCTTCTTCGAGCTGGTCGTCATGAACCGCGTCGCTGTTCTCAGGTGGGACGAAGGATGGTACAGAGGGAATGATGGCAGAAGGAGGGGCCTTATTTGAATCTGGCATGGCGGTGGTAACCAGGGCTGTCACGTTGGTGAGCTCCGCAGAGGCCTCGGATGATGCGATGATGTGATTGTTGCAACCGTCACTAGGAGGCTTTAGTGTAGGTTGGGCGTCAGGATTGGCTGGGGCCTGCGCAGGTGATGAATGGGGTGCCAGTTTGGGATTGGTTTGGACTTGGGGAGCTGTGGAGAGAATCACATGTAGGGGAATCATATTTAATGCTTCATTGGGATCCGGTGTCTCATCATTCAAGGAAGGAAGAGCCTGGACATTAATTGAGCCTCCTTCTGTAAGGGCTTGAGTAGAGCATTCGCCTGCAGCCTGTTTGTCCTTAGATGAAGTTATAGGTTCACGCATGCGTTGTGTAGGGGGATCCCTCATAGGCTGATTCTCCTTCTGGATAACTTTGCATGTACTCCGTGCATGTCCTTGGTGCTTACAAAAGGTGCAGTACAAAGGAGAGGACTCATACTCTACCGTTTGTGAAATCTTTCTACCATTAGATAACTGGATGGGTAATATAGGTGGAGGAGTCTTCCTAGCCTCTAATTCAACAAGCACGCGAGCCACGCTGGGGCGTGTCATCTCTTCAGTTGCGCGATTAAGTCGCAGGGGGTTTCTGATGCCCATGGCTAGAGAGAACAAAGCATTTTTGTTGAAAAATTGGATAGGCAGTCCTGGGAGAGAGACCCAGACCGGAGCTAGAAGGGATTCCTCCAACGGTGAAAATTCTTTATGCCATCTGAACAATCTCATAGGAGCCCTTGTGATGAACCATAGGTCCTTCGAACGGAGACGGAGAAAATTCACTTCTTCCTTTGGACGAATAAGGATGTGCTTCGGGTCTATAGATCCGACTTGGACAGGACTAGCGAACTTGAAGTTGATGAAAGCCTTCCTGATAACATCCATGGAGGGACGTGAGTGGGAAAACTTACCAATAAGGGCGAAGCGGAAAGGATTCGCAAGGATGGTTTCCTCCTCCTCAGAGAAGGATATCACCGGTATCCCTCGTGAAAACGAAAGAGCACGGATTGGAATCGAGAGGGTCGGCACAGGTTGGACCCCCACGACCGCCTCGGCGAACGTCTTAGCCATGGTGGAGGGAAGCCGATGGAGCGGGTGTCTCCACAGGCGTGGGACGCCGGCCCGGCCAGAGGACAAGCCGAGGTCGTGGGCAAGGAGGCACGGCTAGGGTTTAGGCGATCGCCAAAACGAGAGCTCTCATCTTTACATATTAAATATATATATGATATAATTATATATATATATATATATATATTAATTATATATATATAATATATATATTATATATAATAATAAACAAATCCATTTTAGTCATTTTAGAAAATTACTCAAAATATAAGTATAACAAGTAAAATATCCATAACACATATATCTAATCATATATAATTATATACCCTTACAAAAACTATATTTTCATATAACCTTTATCTCCCTGATAGCATTTAACATGTATTAACCTATATCCTTCATATTAATGTAAATAAATTTAAGATACATATCCCAAACTCATAGTATATATTGTATACTTATTATTCACATGGATAGAGAGGGAGGCATATAGGTGGTTTTTCCTATAGCTGTGGCCGCTCACATGAACGCGGCTGCTACTGTTGCGCTTCTTCTTCTTCGTGCAGGAACGAGGGGCACGTACTCCTCTGCAGTTCGCCAAGAGTGCGTCAAAGCTCGACGCTACGACAGAGAGTCTCTCGGCAAGGTCAGTCCCCTAAATATACCGCACACAACACTGCTATTTGTGGTGCCTCGACATCAGAGTGGCAGCAAGGCTGCACGCGAGACATCCGACCAAACGAGGAGGCCTTTTCTGGCCGTACAGGGTGGTACGCTCTGCCATTGGTAGGTTGTTGACGTCCGATCTCGGTGTGGCGAGGACGAGCGTGTGCCGACAGGAAAGTACGACAGCCACGAGAGTGTCGCTCACAGTGCCTAATGACGGGTAGTCCCGACTGATGCCACCAGTGTTGACATGGTCATTGGCGCCTCCCGAAGGTGGATCGGTCAATGATGGCTCGAGAACTGGCCGACGAACAGGCCCAAGCTTGGGGTCGACGATGGCTCATCTGGCTTAGGTGTTGAGGGGTCATCGAGAAACTCGGACGCGGGGTCGGAAGGTCAAGCGGTGAGGGAGGTGGCACTTTGGCCTGGCGTGGAGACAGTGATGGTGGTGATCAGTAGTGCTTGGCCCCGCGAACGAAGGTGGCTTACGAGGGAGCTCGGCATGTGTGAAGAAGAAGAGAAGGCAGGGTGGCGGCTTAGGATGCATGGAAGGAAACCTAAAGTTTTGTTTGTTATATATATAGAGTGTAGCTGCAGTTGTAATGGGTTGGGTTTGGTCGAGTTGGGCCTTTGGGTTGCTGCTGTAGCACTTCTTCCCCTTTACGTATATGAACATTCATGTGTACATACAAACCTATTTATTTATATATTAAAGCCTATGTATGGATATACATTAAAATAATATCTACATATAAAATTAAGCAATATTTATCACACTATTTTACACTAGTACCCAAATAAAGCATCGTATACTAACTTCTATTTATATATCTATACTTCCAACTTTATAACTATTTCTGTAATAAAATAAAATACCCACCCCTTTATTTATATATACATATAACCCAATACTGCATATATTGTTTTTCTAGATTATTATTCTAAAAGAATCTAAAATATATTTAGCAAGTTATCGTATTTCCGAAATAACATATCCAAACAATATATAATATTGAATATGTATATATAACAAACATTTTAGGAAAATATTTATTAGACCATTTAAAATAAGGTACGAAGTATACACTCAATATATATATCGACATGGACGTCTTTGGACGAACTATATGTCTACAGGGGTTTGGGCTCGGTTCGGGCCAAGTCCGGGCTAAATTGGTACAGCCGGGCCTCCTAAAAGTCAATAATCAATAATAATTGAATAATTAGATTATTTATAGGGTCATGCTAAAACTTAGCCTGGTTATCCTAGTTAGGACATCGCTATGGCTCGGCCTTCCCTACCACAGCTAAAACACTAGTCAAGGCACGCCCTTGCACTATCCGTGCCACGATTTCTAGTCATCTTGTGCTCCAAAACTCCACTATGACTTGAAGCATTCTACCGTATTAATTATTGAAAATTAATTCTTTTAAATCCTAATTCTCACCATTTTAAATCAAACGAAAAAATATTTTCAAGGTTTCCGGGAAGAGGGTTTACAACTCTTGATAAGCAACCTTGACATAAAAATTCTTGATAGTGGTCTGTTGTGACGCACTCTTGACATGATAAGTAACCTAACATGACATGTAAGCCATGAATGCAGTTGCGACGGCTATCTCAACTCACTAAGTAACTCTTATCTTGACACCGTGGATGATTATGTCTGTACAAGCTACATGTCTCATCTTGCATTATGTCTAGGACATGGATTCTTGATTACCACGGTCAGAAATTCATACTGAATCTGATTAGGATAATGACTAGATTGATCAAGTAGCTCATAAAGAGATTTTTCAGTCACAGGCAATCCTGTTATCTGAGCGCCTTAAGTGGACTTGTAGCTTGTCGTCAAGTAGGGCGCATTTTTAGCACACTGTCATGTGTTGCACCTCCAAGTCACCTAATCAACTCTCTCAACCTGCGTCAGGATAACATGGGTAGTCTTCAGGGCTTGTGACTGTTGGATCATCTCATTGCATCTTGCTAGTAAATAGGCTTGTGACAACCCTAGTTAGTTAAAGTATCAAGCCGTACTTATTGCTTGGCCGTAGATTATGAATGGAATCTAGTCTAGTCTTGTCTAGATAGTGCCAGTTATGATTACTTCAGTGTATTACAGTTTATGCTTTACTTTTGTCGATAAATGGTTAGAGTCTAAGCTCTGTTCAGGTGAAGGGTTATAACCCCAGTCCTTGTTTGGTTTATGGGTTGTAACTTGGTTATCGGAATAGTTTCTTAGTTATCTTATCGTTTATCCCCCTATTTTCCTAACTCCAGTTTTTTTTTATTATTTATGTCTTGTGATCTAATATGTTGTTTAGTTCCTAAGAGAAGCCTCCCTTGTGGCACTTGCTCTTCTGGGTTCTGATCCAGCTGGTTTTGTATGGCCAGATTTCAGATTAGCACCCAAGAATCTACCTGCCTTCCAGCTAGATAGTGAACACCAGACGTAATCCTGACAACGAGTGGGTTTCTTATTTTGCTCTTCCACTTTATTGTAAATTATTCTTTTGAGGCGTTTAGCCGCCGAGCAAGTGTTAGCTCGTGTTGAAACTTTAATTTCTGTCTATCTACGGGCTGTTACATGATTGAGAAATCCTAGGATTGATCATGCATGACTTAAACTCTTGCTAATCTTCTTATTTTGTATGACTAGCTTCATGATCATCTGAATATGTAATATTTGGGACACATTACTTTGTATGTCTGATGATCTTACATCTTGTAACAATTACTTGCTTTTTGAGATTGAGACACTAGGCTTGTTCATGACCATAAGATACTGTTGGCCTGTAGATAAACCCTCATGCATCTAGACCGCCGTGATCGTATATCGAGGTGGATTATAATTCAATATACATTGCTGGCTGTGTCTGTCCCCCGCTTTCCAGTATTCTGGTTCTGGGGTGTGATACGGTTTAAGTGGTGGCCCATGCAGGTCATATAAATCAAAATATGAGGTTTTTACCAGATAGATGTCTCAATTAGCACTCGCCCTTGATCTCTACTCGTGTCTTCTAATCTTTCTAAAATCTTGACCTGATCACATACTTATATCCTCGATCTATCTTGGTCCTTCCTTATTGTTCCCCATGTTATTTCTTCAGTGGCATTGCTCCTGGTCCTACCGATCAGCCCGGCAGAGCACCTCCAGTGAACCAGCAATAACCTGGAGACCAAGCCTAGCACTCAGGGGTAGCCTCCAGTGTCATGCCTTCTGGGGGTCAAGAGCCACCGATTCAGCCCTTCCAGCCTGCAGAGCCTGACAATGGAGTCCTGGTAGGGCTCATCCAAGAATTGCTTGCATCACAAGATCATCGGGGCGATGTCCTGCACCAGATAGTACAAGATGTGGGCAGAGTTGGTTATCAAAGGAATAACACGGCCAACAGCTTCAAGCGTCTGAACCCTCCCTTCTTTGATGGTAGTGAAGATGCTATTGCTGTCGATACTTGGCTTTAGGACATAGAAGTTATCCTGGAGGCAGCTAGGATTCCTGAGGAAGAGAAGGTGGCTGTTGTGCGCCAACAATTATTAGAGTTAGCCCGCAGCTGGTTGGCGATGCTAGTAGTTGGATTAGCAATGCCTATTTTATAGACGGTAATCAGCGACAAGTTCCAGACGAAGTATTTTGATGCAGTAGCTCGATATGATCTGCAGACGAGATTCACTAATCTCAAGCAAATGGGAAGGACGGTTGATGGATATGCGACCAAGTTTTCTAGACTTAGTCGGTTTGCTCCTACCTTGGTGGCAACCGAATTGGACCGAGCACAGCGATTCCAGCAGGGATTCCACCTAGAGATCATTATATCAGTGAGCAGTTTGAGTACCAGACGTTTGATGTCGCCTTGCGAGCAGCGAAGAGGCATGAGTATACTTCGCAGAGGATTGTAGATAGAAGCGACGGAAGAGGTCTCATGGGTAGATGTCCCAGTCATCAGCACCAGTCCCGGCAGCTAAGGCTTTGACTATTGGAGCTCCTAAGAGGGAGACCACAGTCTCGTCGGTTCAGCACTCGACACACCGACGTATTCTCAGCAGCAGAAGCAGAAGCAGTCTTCCGTAATGGAATGCACTCATTATGGGAAGCCAGGACATATAGTATTAGAGTGTCGCAGAGCACATGGATTATGCTTGGCTTGTGGGGGCACCGGACCACACGATAGGGTCCTGTCCGAATATAGCCAGTTCATCGTCATCAAACCTAACCAGTCCGTGTCACGACCCGCACCCATTGTGAGGGTACGAGAGCGTAACAACGCCCAGCCTACGCCGCAGTGTCGGCGGTAGAACGCTGTTCTAGGTCATGAACTATAACTAACATAATATGAATGCTCTCCATAAGGAGGCCAACACAGAGGTACAACTCAATCACAATCTAGAGATAGAATATGGCACGATAAAATATAAAGAATCCTCAACCGAGGTACAACAGAAATGAAATACAAGTCTCAACATCTCTATAATATACAAACTCTGAATCAAGAAAACAACTAAGCATAAAAGGAAAACAGTATAAACTATCTATAATAAGCAAGGTATCGTCCTCAGCAGCTGCCTGAACCTCCCCTGGGTCCAGGTCGCGAGTGTCAACTAGGCAAACTCCAAGTAAGGGTGCAGGGTTCCTCATCATCCTCTATAAAATTTTCAACAGGTCCAGTCAGGACGGGAGCGAGCACAAAACATCTCACGCAGTTCATATCATGTTAGAAAATATAAAGCACGCAATAGAGTAAGGTACATAAAATGCTGAAAGTAAGAAGTATACGAAAAACAGTAGAGATTTGATAACAGTAAATATCTAAATATGATAAATAAGAACTGTAAGCCTACTGTGATTTAGAGTACAATATGGTTATGTAAACGGTCTAGGAAAATGCAATGGTAACTCCATTGTACGTGGGTGTACAATAGACATATACAATAGTTATACAATGTTGTACAATAGGATTTGATTATATAACCAATTCTACTCCCCCTCCCCAAATCAATACACAAGGATCTACTTCGGTTACGTTATCTTGCACAATAGTGTACAATGTTAAACAATAGATGTACAATATTAACAATAGATGTACAATATTATATAATAGATGTACAATGTTATACAATGGATGTACAATGTTATACAATGGATGTACAATATTATACAATAGATGTACAATGTTATACAATAGTTGTACAATAGTCTATCCCTGGGACTCATGTGATACTGAGAGTACAATATGCACAAGGAGTATACAAGGATATGGGTATTCAATAAATACAATATGTAAGTGAAACGCACATCACAATATGTATTAGTGAATACAAGGAGATAACATCTCAGAAGAAGATCCGTATAGTACCAATCCGTGATAATGATCGTGTCAGCATCAAGTACAGTAATCTAGAGCAAGAATATAAATCCAGACAAGTATAAAACGGTCAGAGAATGTACTCGCCTCGTATCTGAATGTCTGAAGTAAATGTACTGTCCGAGATGAGGTACCTGACTCCTAGTTAGAGCAACACAAGTCAAGATGTACACAGGGAATGATAAATATAATCTATAATGCATCTGCATGCTGTCTAGGTCAAACTAGACTAAAGTCAACACTTGGTCAACTCCAGTCAACTAGACTAGTCAAACTAGGTCAACTAGGTCAAATCCTAGCCCAACAAGTCTAATAAGTCTCACTTGGCCTAACCAAGCCTAGTCTAGCAATCACACACCAATCATAAGGCTATACAAGCCAAACACAAGCCATCACATTCAATATTATACATAAGAGAAAGGAAAGCTAATATGTAAAGCTATGTGTGTGTGAACATGGAGGTGTACATGAAAAGAGAATTCAACACTAGGCCCTATATCACATATATGTATATATAACTATAGGAAAACTCTATTTACCACATTAACACATTTAGCCATGTATAGTATATATATATATATATAGAGAGAGAGAGAGAAGAGCATGTGTATGTGTTCATGGGTGTGTGTGTGTGTCATGAAAGTGCACAAGAACATGTGTGTGTTATCATGGAATGAGTGTTAGGCAATGTGTGAGTGAGAGTGTCAATGAGTGAGGGTGTGAGGGTTATATAGTATAGTGTGCATTGTGTGTGGAGTGATAGTAAGGCATGACAGTTGTGTAGCAAAGTGTCAATAGGAAGTTAACATTCACATATATGAGTTCTCATGTATCTCTTATTTAGTGAAACAAAACTAAATTCTAGTTTTATTCCTAACAAGGCTACATATATTACATCTATTATTACATTACATTCATGCTGCATTCATTCATCATTCATTTATTCTCTTGCACCACTATATGCACCATACATTACATACTATAGAACCTACATATTCATTACAAGCCATACTTATACATGCTTACATTAGATAGGATACTTACACCTCATAAATCATTATTTAAACATTTACTCATGCTTGTATTCTCTATTTAATTACATAATGTATATACATTAACATGGGTTAAAATCAAATAGAACATTATATTACACACAAGGGTGCACAAAATGCATATGCCGAAGAGTAACTCCTACTAATAATCAATACTGTACCATCTCAGCATGAATTAAAATCTAGGATTAAATTATGTTATAGATCTATGTGTTAGCTTTCTGAAACTTCAAACGGATCGCATTTTCGTTTCCGAAAACTCCCGAAATCGCAAAAACACCGAGAACGCGTTTGTCTTTCGTACAACTGACACTCAAATAATTCTCCAGAAAGTTACAGAAAGAATTAGGCCTATTAATACATGTTTTGGAAAGGTAACTTCAATACTCTTCTTTTAAAAAAAAACAGGAGATTAAACCGAGCTTTGAGCTAGAAGTTATGACATTTCTAAGTTAGGGCTGAAATTAAAAATGTGGATAAAAATCATGACGGATTTGGGTAGTTTGAGACAAAAGAACACAAGTATATAACATAATATATCAAGAACTCACTCTCTACACTAATATATATATGAGACACTATAAAACATATCTCCAATACAAAATATGAGATTAAACATGTAATAATTCATTCATACATAACAACAACACATAGTGTGTCCAAATTTGGGATTTTTCCACATGGACACAACCACAACACAAAGGACACTCCTATGACCTCCAAATAGACACAAAATGGACACAAATGGAGATACAACCATGGGGGTCATTCCTATGGGTTAAAAATAGACCTATATGCATGAGAAAATGAAAAGGAGAAGGGATTTATACCTCCCGGTAGATCGAATCGAAGAAAAGCCTTCCAGGAGCGACACCGACACGTAGAGATTCCAAAAGGACACGAACGAGCTTCGAATCCTCCCAAACTTGGGTAGCTTCCTCCTTGGCTAGAATGGAGAAGGAAAGAAGAAGATTTGGTGGCAAAATGGAAGGATTTGGTGGAGAAATTGCTAGGGATTGCTCTCTAGAAATTTGGAAAAGAACAAGAGAGAGAGTGTGGATGAGAATAATGAAATGAACTTGAGCCTATCCTCTCCCAAAGTGGCTGGCCATATGGGGCTATTTGTCCTATTATGGTAAGGTCCAAAATGCCCCCACTAACCTATTCTATGAGTATTAGGAAAGGGCTAATTGGTTGGGGCTAAATTAGTCATTCTAAAGTCTCTAATCACACTAACCTTATCCATAATAATTAGTCTAACCTCTAACTAAAATATTTCTATCATGTGAACTAAATTTAATATCATGTGGGCCATGCCTAACTAGTGTGTGGGTCCCACTAGAGTCAAACTACCCCCGGGTCCCCGTTTCAAGTCGGATTGAGTTGAAATTCGAACCCGACTCAAATAACCCCAAAACAATATCATAAATAATAAAATAATATCAAAATAATTCAAAGAGGTCAAATGCAAAAATATCCTTAGGCCAAAAATGACATTAAATATCATAATCACATGGTTCGGCTCTAGGTCAAATAGTCTCTAGGGTTTCACTAGCAAAACGTCAAAACCACAAGTCATGAATTTAAATAGTTTAAAATAATTTAAAAATCACTAAAAATCATAATATAAAATAAATATCATTAAATAATAATTATAATTATAAAATTTCAAAATTACCCTCATCTGGAAAACTGGGTGTTACAATCCTACCCACCTTATAAAAATTTCGTCCTCGAAATTAAGATGATCGCACCCTTTTCTAGGCCGAACATAGACAAGGGTCAATCACTAGTCAATTTCCTCAACATCCTAGTACTTGGTCATCAGCTGGTCAACTTCTTAGGACTTTTACCTATGCTAGCTACCTAGTGTTGGCAACTAGGGATTAGCAAAGAAAACTCTATAATAGACTAGCTCTTAACTTCCAAATCCTATCAAGTCACCCATAACTAATTACCCACAAGCTAAGCACACCAATCCCAGATACCACATATATATAATATATATATATATATATATATATATATATATATATATATATATATGCTCAAGAACAATAACCCATCACATATATCCTAAGTATATCATATATATAGACCTCTTAGTCCTAGGTGAAACTACAACTATGCTCAAGGGCAGGCTCTGGTTACTGGGTGCCTTACTGGAAGGGTAAAGGAAAACAATAAATAATCATCAAGGTTGTATGGCATACTAACATCCTATACGTAACTGGTTGGTATCATAATAACAGGGAATTATCTGCAATGGGTTACTATTCTAGCACCAATACTAACTATCACCTCTAGGGTACAGACACTCTACAAGTCACCATATCTATATACTATGAAGGAACTACCTATGAACAAGCTCTACAATCTAAATATCCCTACTCCTAAGTCATTTATAACAACAAAAAGGGTATGATGTTTTAAACCTTCTCAAGATACAATCTGCTAATCATATGCGTCTGTCCAAAATCATGTTGTCCAGAGTCTTCATCATGCTAGTGAGCAAGGCTACGATAATCACAGAGTCCTTGACTAAGGTACGTACCTCTAGGTTCATGGTATTTAAAATTTTCGCACTGTCGCATGCGACGGCGAAAACCTTAAATTCCTATACCCGAGAATACATCCAAAATCTGACTACATATCCTCACTATGCCAACTAACACGACTATCGAGGATTCTAGATTCCATGATTTAGGCGACCTAGCCCATATGATTTTCTCAGAAGAAAAAACAAACACAACAAAAGAGTAACATGACAAAATTAATCAATCAACAAGGAACAGATGGAATCAGATTTCAAGGTAATTATAAAAGACAATTGCAGGAATGGAATTGAGAAGAACGAAATTTGTAGCAAGATCTCCAATGGTCTGTACATCCTTGACTGTCCTGACGATAGCTCGCCCTGCTAGTTTTCCCTGGTCTGCTGCTGATGCTGCATGAATCACCGCTGCTGAGAGAAATCAGAAATGATGGGAGAAAATCTCTGTACAGATAGAGGTGCACCTCCAATGTAGCAGAAACGCCAACCTGAGTCGGCACAACAGAAGCTGCGGTCTCGAGGCCCTGATGAACAGGACGAGAGGTGGCCAGCCTCTCGATAGTATCCCCCGAACCGAAGCGATGAGATCGTGTCTTCATAACCATCATAAAAACTGATCAAACAAGAAGCAAGTTCTGAGAATGAAGCAAAAATTCAAAGGAGGACAGTTTATATTCAAGGGAAGTCAATAAGCAACAATTTTTGACAAAAATGAATCTGATTAAGAGTTTTTCCTAATGTGATTGAGTACCTCCAAAATATCCTAATCCTACTGCAGGCTGTAGTGATACTCTAGTTCGAATACCACTACATAAACTCGACCTGTATGGGCCACCACTAAAAACGTGTCACGACCCGCACCCATTGTGAGGGTACGAGAGCGTAATAACGTCCAGCCTACGCCGCAGTGTCGACGGTAGAACGCTGTTCTAGGTCATGAACTATAACTAACATAATATGAATGCTCTCCATAAGGAGGCCAACACAGAGGTACAACTCAATCATAATCTAGAGATAGAATATGGCACGATAAAATAGATAAGAGAATCCTCAACCGAGGTACAACAGAAATGAAATACAAGTCTCAACATCTCTATAATATACAAACTCTGAATCAAGAACAACAACTAAGCATAAAAGGAAAACAGTCTAAACTATCTATACTAAGCAAGGTATCGTCCTCAACAGTTGCCTGAACCTCCCCTGGGGTCCAGGTCGCGAGTGTCAACTAGGCAAACTCCAAGTAAGGGTGCAGGGTTCCTCATCATCCTCTGTAAAATTTTCAACAGGTCCAGTCAGGACGGAAGCGAGCACAAAACATCTCACACAGTTCATATCATGTTAGGAAATATAAAGCATACAATAGAGTAAGGTACATGAAACGCTGAAAGTAAGAAGTATACGAAAAACAGTAGAGATTTGATAACAGGAAATATCTAAATATGATAAATAAGAACTGTAAGCCTACTGTGATTTAGAGTACAATATGGTTATGTAAACGATCTAGAAAAATGCAATGGTAACTCCATTGTACGTGGGTGTACAATAGACATATACAATAGTTATACAATATGTACAATAGGATTTGATTACATAACCAATTCTACTCCCCTCCCCAAATCAATACACAAGGATCTACTCCGGTTACGTTATCTTGCACAATAGTGTACAATGTTATACAATAGATGTGCAACATTATACAATAGATGTACAATATTTACAATAGATGTACAATGTTATACAATGGTTGTACAATGTTATACAATGGATGTACAATATTATACAATAGATGTACAATGTTATAGAATAGTTGTACAATGGTCTATCCCTGGGACTCATGTGATACTGAGAGTACAATATACACAAGGAGTATACAAGGATATGGGTATTCAATAAATACAATATGTAAGTGAAACGCACATCACAATATGTATTATGTGAATACAAGGAGATAACATCTCAGAAGAAGATCCGTATAGTACCAATCCGTGATAATGATCGTGTCAGCATCAAGTACAGTAATCTAGAGCAAGAATATAAATCCAGACAAGTATGAAACGGTCAGAGAATGTACTCGCCTCGTATCTGAATGTCTGAAGTAAATGTACTGTCCGAGATGAGGTACCTGACTCCTAGTTAGAGCAACACAAGTCAAGATGTACACAGGAAATGATAAATATAATCTATAATGCATCTGCATGCTGTCTAGGTCAAGCTAGACTAAAGTCAACACTTGGTCAACTCCAGTCAACTAGACTAGTCAAACTAGGTCAACTAGGTCAAATCCTAGCCCAACAAGTCTAATAAGTCTCACTTGGCCTAACCAAGCCTAGTCTAGCAATCACACACCAATCACAAGGCTATACAAGCCAAACACAAGCCATCACATTCAATATTATACATAAGAGAAAGGAAGCTAACATGTAAAGCTATGTGTGTGTGTGAACATGGAGGTGTACATGAAAAGAGAATTCAACACTAGGCCCTATATCACATATATGTATATATAACTATAGGAAAACTCTATTTACCACATTAACACATTTAGCCATGTATAGTATATATATATATATATATAGAGAGAGAGAGAGAGAGAGAGAGAAGAGCATGTGTATGTGTTCATGGGTGTGTGTGTGTCATGAAAGTGCACAAGAACATGTGTGTGTTATCATGGAATGAGTGTTAGGCAATGTGTAGTGAAAGTGTCAATGAGTGAGGGTGTGAGGGTTATATAGTAGTGTGCATTGTGTGGAGTGATAGTAAGGCATGATAGTTGTGTAGCAAAGTGTCAATAGGAAGTTAACATTCACATATATGAGTTCTCATGTATCTCTTATTTAGTGAAACAAAACTAAATTCCAGTTTTATTCCTAACAAGGCTATATATATTACATCTATTATTACATTACATTCATGCTTGCATTCATTCATCATTCATTTATTCTCTTGTACCACTATATGCACCATACATTACATACTATGGAACCTATATATTCATTACAAGCCATACTTATACATGCTTACATTAGATAGGATACTTACACCTCATACATCATTTATTTAAACATTTACTCATGCTTGCATTCTCTATTTAATTACATAATGTATATACATTAACATGGGTTAAAATCAAATAGAATATTATATTACACACAAGGGTGCACAAAATGCATATGCCGAATAGTAACTCCTACTAATAATCAATACTGTACCATCTCAGCATGAATTAAAATCTAGGATTAAAGTATGTTATAGATCTATGTGTTAGCTTTCCGAAACTTCAAACGGATCGCGTTTTCGTTTCCGGAAACTCCCGAAATCGCAAAAAACACCGAGAACGCGTTTGTCTTTCGTACAGCTGACACTCAAATAATTCTCCAGAAAGTTACAGAAAGAATTAGGCCTATTAATACATGTTTTTGGAAAGGTAACTTCAATACTCTTTTTTTTAAAAAAACGGGAGATTAAACCGAGCTTTGAGCTAGAAGTTATGACATTTCTAAGTTAGGGGCTGAAATTAAAAACGTGGATAAAAAATCATGACGGATTTGGGTAGTTTGAGACAAAAGAACACAAGTATATAACATAATATATCAAGAACTCACTCTCTACACTAATATATATATATATGAGACACTATAGAACACATCTCCAATACAAAAATATGAGATTAAACATGTAATAATTCATTCATACATACAACAACATATAGTGTGTCCAAATTTGGGATTTTCCCACATGGACACAACCACAACACAAAGGACACTCCTATAACCTCCAAATAGACACGAAATGGACACAAATGGAGATACAACCATGGGGGTCATTCCTATGGTTCAAAATAGACCTATATGCATGAGAAAACGAAAAGGAGAAGGGATTTATACCTCCCGGTAGATCGAATCGAAGAAAAGCCTTCCCGGAGCGACACCGACACGTAGAGATTCCAAAAGGACATGAACGAGCTTCGAATCCTCCCAAACTTGGGTAGCTTCCTCCTTGGCTAGAATGGAGAAGGAAAGAAGAAGATTTGGTGGCAAAATAGAAGGATTTGGTGGAAAAATTGCTAGGGATTGCTCTCTAAAAATTTGGGAAAGAACAAGAGAGAGAGTGTGGATGAGAATAATGAAATAAACTTGAGCCTATCCTCTCCCAAAGTGGCTGGCCATATGGGGCTATTTGTCCTATTATGTAAGGTCCAAAATGCCCCCACTAACCTATTCTATGAGTATTAGGAAAGGGCTAATTGGTTGGGGCTAAATTAGTCATTCTAAAGTCTCTAATCACACTAACCTTATCCATAATAATTAGTCTAACCTCTAACTAAAATATTTCTATCATGTGGACTAAATTTAATATCATGTGGGCCATGACTAACTAGTATGTGGGTCCCACTAGAGTCAAACTACCCCCGGGTCCCCGTTTCAAGTCGGATTGAGTTGAAATTCGAAGCCGACTCAAATAACCCCAAAACATATCATAAATAATAAAATGATATCAAAATAATTCCAAGAGGTCAAATGCAAAAATATCCTTAGGCCAAAAATGACATTAAAATATCATAATCACATGGTTAGGCTCTAGGTCAAACAGTCTCTAGGGTTTCACTAGCAAAACGTCAAAACCACAAGTCATGAATTTAAATAGTTTAAAATAATTTAAAAATCACTAAAAATCATAATATGAAATAAATATCATTAAATAATAATTATAATTATAAATTTTAAAATTACCCTCATCTGGAAAACTGGGTGTTACAGTCCATCGGTTAGAGGTCCAGCACTAGTTCAGCAGCAGTACCAGCCTTCGAGGTCATTGTCGTCTCAGGCTCAGCAGTATATCCAAGCTCAGATTCAGAACTGGTAGAGAGGTTTCCAACAGAGGGAACTAGCACTAAGAGGGCAAGGTCAGGCTATGGCTCTGACCGTGGCAGAAGAATTGGCATCAGGTGAGGTGGTGGCAGGTACCATTCTCGTCAATTCTTTTTCAGCATCAGTATTATTTGATTCGGGTGCATCGCATTCATTTATGTCTACACGATTCACAACACGGATAGGACTGGAGCCCGAGTCATTATCAGTAAAGCTCAGTATACTTACTGGTAACAGTCTTATGGGGGTGAGCCTCATGTCGAATCGTAGTTAGCGGTAGAGAGTTTCCTGCTAGATTGATAGAATTTTTGATGGCCGACTATGATGTGGTCCTAGGAATGGATTGGTTGAAGGATCAATACGTAAGAATAGACTGCCATGTTGGCAGGATTATTTTTGGTATTCTAGGTGAACCAGAGTTTTCATTTTCCAGAGGTGACGTAGAACGTTCTCCACCAGTATTGCAGATGGCAATAGCAGAAGCAGTTCAATTTTCCAGAGTTGTAGAAGAGTTTCTTGATGTATTTTCCAAAAAGCTTCCAGGCATGTCCCCAGAGAGAGAGATAGAGTTTACCATTGATTGCTTCCACGGATGGCACCAGTGTCAGAGAGAGTCTACAGAATGGCACCTTCAGAATTGGAGATCTTGTACAAGATGATTGAAGAACTCAAAACCAAGGGATTCATTCGTGCTAGTGGATCGCCTTGGGGAGCCCCGATGCTTCTTGTGAAGCAGAAGGATGGTATGTCAAGATTATGTGTTGACTATCGTACCTTGAACTCTGTAACAATCAAGAACAGATATCCTCTACCAAGGATAAATGATTTATTCGATCAACTCAGTGGAACGGCAGTATTCTCGAAAATTGACTTACGATCAGGATACCATCAGATCAGAGTCAGAGAACAAGACATCCCGAAGACAGCATTCAAATCTAGATATGGACATTATGAGTTCCTTGTTATGCCATTTGGAGCAACAAATGCACCAGCCGTATTCATGGACCTCATGAATCGTATCTTCATGCCCTATTTGGACCAGTTCGTGATAGTGTTTATTGATGACATCTTAGTCTATAGTAAGAGTGAGGCCGAGCATGAGCAGCATCTCCATGTAGTTCTTCAGATTCTCAGGGAGCACCAGTTGTACGCGAAGTTCAGTAAGTACGAATTTTGGCTTGATCGTATTTCATACTTAGGTCACATCATCACCAAAGGTGGAGTAAAAGTTGACCCCCAGAAGATAGTGGCTATAGAGACATGGCCAGTATCCAGAACCGTCGTAGAAGTTCAGAGTTTCCTAGGATTGGCCGACAATTACCGACGGTTTGTATCAGACTTTGCTCGAATTTCAGCACCATTGACGCAGTTGACCCGCAAGGATATGCAGTTTGCATAGACAGTAGAGTGTCAGAGTTTATTTGAGAAGTTGAAGCAAGGATTGATGATGGTCCCCATTCTCACGCTTCCAGATGGGATTGAAGGATTTTTAGTTTATTGTGATACTTCCGACAGGGGATTGGGATGCGTCTTGATGCAGCATGGTAAGGTAGTAGCTTATGCATCACGTCAGCTTCGTGATCATGAGAGGAATTATCCAACCCATGACTTGAAATTAGCAGC
This sequence comes from Iris pallida, assembly GCA_029216955.1. Classification (NCBI taxonomy): domain Eukaryota; kingdom Viridiplantae; phylum Streptophyta; class Magnoliopsida; order Asparagales; family Iridaceae; genus Iris; species Iris pallida. Next base: position 1,349,168 of record JANAVB010021997.1, read on the forward strand.
GGTGGTTTTTGCACTTAAGTTGTGGAGGCATTATCTGTATGGAGATCTGGTGGAGATTTTTACCGACCACAAGAGTCTTCAGTACGTGTTTACTCAGAAGGATCTTAATATGCGTTAGAGAAGATGGCTAGAGTTACTTATGGATTACGACATCAACCTGCAGTATCATCCTGGAAAGGCCAACATTGTTGCAGATGCATTGAGCAGAAGAGCCGGAGTTTATTTTCTAATAGCACAGCCGGAGTTGTTATCAGATCTTCAGAAGATGGGATTGAGGTAGTTCTTCCTACCAATGTGGCATTGATGGCCAGTATGCAAGTTCAGTCAATATAGTTGAGAGGATCAAGATAGCATAGTCGACGAATTCTAAGCTTCAGCGGCTTAGGACAGAATGTGTAGCAGAACGGAGAGCAGAGTTATGTATTCATAAAATATATAAGGATGGTACACTTCGACATGGGAGGCGCCTTTGTGTACCCAATGGCAACATCAGACGAGAAATCATGGCAGAGGCTCACAGTTTACAGTATTCAATTCATCTCGATGGTACGAAGATGTATCGTGATATCCGTCAGCATTTTTGGTAGAATGGCATAAAGAGGGAGTTATCCCGTTTTGTCTTTCGTTGTTCAGTTTGCCAATAAGTTAAGGCTGAACATCAGAGACCAGCTAGACTTCTTCAACCTTTACCGATCCCAAAATGGAAATAGGATCACATTACCATGGATTTCGTATCTGGGTTACCCAAATCCCCAGCTGGGAGAGATGCTATCTGGGTTATAGTTGACCGACTCACGAAGGTAGCTCATTTTTTACCTTTCAGAATTGGTCAGTCGACGGATCAGCTTGCAAAAATGTACCTTAGGCAGATATTCAGGATGCATGGAGTACCAGTCAGTATTGTATCAGACAGAGATTCAAGATTTACATCGCACTTTTGGCGGAGTCTGTAAGAGAGTTTGGGGACTCGTCTCAAGTTTAGTTCAGCTTATCATCCGCAGACAGATGGTCAGTCAGAATGCACGATCCAGACTCTTAAAGATATGCTACAATCATGTACACTTAACTTCGGTGGTTCGTGGGAAGATCACCTGCATCTCGTAAAGTTCTTCTATAACAACAGTTTCCAGGCTAGTATCCAGATAGAACCTTTTGAGGCACTGTATGGCAGAAAGTACAGATCACCTTTAGCCTGGGATGATGTAGGCGAGAGACAGATGCTTGGTCCAGAAATGATTACGCAGACTATCGAGGTGGTCAGATAAGTCAGAGATCATCTCCGAGTTGCACAAGATCGTCAGCGCCATTGGACCGATTCTCATCGACATCCCCTTGAATTTTCTATCGACGACCACGTATTCCTTAGGATCTCACCTACCCATGGTGTCATTCGATTCGACGTACAGGGAAAGCTTAGTCCTAGGTATACAGGGCCGTTCGATATTCTTGAGCGAGTAGGTGATGTGTCCTATCGTCTCGCTCTTCCGTCGTCGTTACATACGGTACATGATGTCTTCCATGAATTTTAGTTATGACGGTATATCCTGGATCCGAGTCATGCCCTTGATCATTCAGAATTGGTTGTTGGTACCAACCTTTCGTATGAGGAAAAACCCGTATCCATATTGGACCAAAGAGAGAAGGTACTCAAGAATAAGACTATTAGTTTAGTTCGTGTTGCTTGGGGTCATCACTCTTTGGGATGAGTCAACTTGGAAACGTGAGAATGATATCCGATCGCGATATCCCTACCTGTTTGACTCATAAGGTATAATGTCTTCCTTATGCCTTATGCTTTTACTTCCTTGCTTGCATGAATGATTGCTTGGTTGACTGCTAGTCATAGATTGCCAGTATTAGTATATCTTGTCCCGACACCTCTATCCTCTTGATTTAATTTCGAGGACAAAATTATTTTAAGGTGGGTAGAGTTGTCACTCCCATTTTTCGTTGTACATATTTTCAGTATACGTATACAGATTTCTGATATTTGTCAGGTGGACCGTAACTAGACTTATCTTGCTTAGCCTAGTCTTGATTTAATCTTGACTTAGTTTATTTTAATTTGGTTCGTTTTAATTTGACTTGGCTTGGCTTGGTTTGTTTTGGTTTGAGATGGAGAGATTTTGTATAAAAATTAACTCCTTCTCTCTCCTCCATTATTTATATTTACTTCTTCATCTTCTTTATTTTCTCCTCCCACCTACCAAGCCCTAGACAAGTGCAACTTGCTTCATGATGGATCTCAAATTTTATTGTTCCATTCTCTTCCTTACTTGATTCTAAGCTTCTTTAGAACTTGACATTTTTGGGTTTGATGGATGGATTCTTGTAGATCTAAATTTGTAACTTTTTAGGTTTTTTCTTGGTTTTGATCTCTAGAACTTGGATATTTTCGAGATCTAATGGTTCTATGTTGTAGGAAATTCAATTCTACCCAATTTTGGATTTTGAAACGTTTGATTTCGATTTCGTATGAGGAAGTTATGCCATTTTCGTGTTCATGGGTTCCCCACACCTTTTGGTGCTATCGGGACGATGAACAGTGTCACGCGCTGCGCGCCGTGCTTGTGCACAACGTGCGCCATGGGCATTTTTTCTTGCGTGCGCAGCGCAACTTGCGCGTCTCGTACCGCGCTGCCGTGCAACGTGCGATGTGCTTGCGCGCAACGTGCGCCATGGGCATTTTTGCTCACGCGCGCAACGCAACTTGCGCACCGCGCTGTAGCGCAACGTGCGCCGTGCTTGCGTGCAACGTGCGCCGTGGGCGGTTTTGCTCGTGCGCACAGCGCAACTTGCGCGCCACGCTGCCGTACAACGTGCGTCGTACTTGCGCGCATCGTACGTCGTAGGCAGTTTTGCTCGTGCACAGCACAACTTGCGTGCCGTGCATAATTTTCTGCTGCGGAACATGCGCCGTGCTTGCAAGAAACATGTACCTTGGGCAGTTTTGCTCGCGTACCAGTGCACAAATCACTCCAAATGACTGTTTTTGCCCGTTTGAGCTATTTGTAGCTAAAATCTTGAAAAACTTAAAACATGAAAGTTGTAGATCTTTGTCTTAGCTTCAAGAATCTTCATGTCTCACTTTAATCATAATTCATATGTGACTTATGGTTTCAGTTACACTTGGGTGCTCTCGATCTTTTTTGTATGTTTTCTATACTTGGCCTAAATTGCGACGACCAGACTTAACTAGTAGTTGGCTTTGAACTAGTGACTTAGACTTGAGCATGATAATTCTAGGCTGTGAATCAGAACTTGACCTAAACATGATAATGTGATCTACCTTGACATGATAATTCTTGATAGTGGCCCGTCGAGGCGCACTCTTGATAAGCAACCTTGATATGAAAATTCTTGATAGTGGTCCATTGTGATGCACTCTTGACATGATAAGTAACCTAACATGACATGTAAGCCTTGAATGCTATTGCGACGACTATCTCAACTCGCTAAGTAACTCTTATCTTGACACCGTGGATGATTATGCCTGTACAAGCTACATGTCTCATCTTGCATCATGTCTAGAAAATGGATTCCTGATTACCACGGTCAGGGATTCATAGTGAATCTGACTAGGATAATGACTAGATTGATCAAGTAGCTCATAAAGAGATTTTCTAATCACAGGCAATCCTGTTATCTGAGCGCCTTAAGTGGACTTGTAGCCTGCCGTCCAGTAGGACACATTTCCAGTACACTGTCATGTGTTGCACCTCCAAGTCACCTAATCAACTCTCTCAACCTGCCTCAGGATAACATGGATAGTCTGCAGGACTTGTGACTGTTGGAACATCTCATTGCATCTTGCTAGTAAATAGGCTTGTGACAACCCTAGTTAGTTAAATTATCAAGCCGAACTCATTGCTTGGCCGTGAATTATGAATAGAATCTAGTCTAGTCTTGTCTAGACAGTGCCAGTTATGATTACTTCAGTGCATTACTGTTTATGCTTTACTTTTGTCGATAAATGGTTAGAGTCTAAGCTCTGTTCAGGTGAAGGGTTACAATCCCGGTCCTTGTTTGGTTTACGGGTTGTAACTTGGTTACCGGAATAGTTTCTTAGTTATCTTATCGTTTATCCCTCTATTTTCCTAACTCCAGTTTTCTTGTTATTATTTATGTTTTATGATCTAATATGATGGTTTAGTTCCTAAGTGAAGCCTCCCTTGTGGCACTTGCTCTGGGTTCTAACCCAGCTGGTTTTGTATGGCCATATTTTGGAGTAGCACCCGAGGATCTACCTGCCTTCCAGCCAGATGGTGAACACCAGACGTAATCCTGACAATGAGTGGATTTCTTATTTTGCTCTCCCATTTTATTGTAAATTATTCTTTTGAGGCGTTTAGCCGCCGAGCAAGTGTTAGCTCGTGTTGAAAGCTTATATTCATGTCTGCCTACGGGCTGTTACATGATTGACAAATCCTTGGGTTGGCCATGTATGACTTAACCTCTTGCTAGTCTTCATATTTTGTATGACTAGCTTCACGATCGTCTGAATATGTAATATTTGGGATGCCTTGCTTTGTAAGTCTGATGATCTTACATCTTATAACAATTACTTGCTTGTTAAGATTGAGAGACTAGGGTTGTTCATGACCATAAGAGACTGTTGGCTTGTAGATAAACCCTCATGCATCTAGACAGCCGTGACCGTATATCGAGGTGGTTTATACTTCAATGTACGTAGCTGGCTGTATCTGACTCCCGCTCTCCAGTATTCTGGTTCTGGGGCTGACACTTACCCTTATCGATAATCGATCAGAGACTAAGTTCTGTTCAGGTGAAGGGTTACAACCCCGATCCTTGTTTGGTTTACGGGTTGTATCTTGGTTACCGGAGCAGTTTCTTAGTTATCTTATTGTTTATCTCGTGAATTCTTAACTCCAAGTTTCCTTATTATTATTATGCCTTGTGATCTAACATACTGGTTTTAGTTCTTAAGTGAAGCCTTCCTTGTGGCACTTGCTCTTTTTGGGGTCTGACCCAGCTAGTTTTGTATAGCCAGATTTTGGAGTAGCTTCCGAGGATCTTCTAGCCTTCCAGCCAGATTGTGAACACTAGACGCAACCCTGGCAATGAGTAGATTTTATTTTGCTCTCCAACTCTATTATAAATTATTCTTTTGAGGCATTTAGCCGCCGAACAAGTGTTAGCTCGTGTTGAAAGCTTACATTCCTGTCTGCCTAAGGGCTGTAACATGATTGACAAATCCTAGGGTTGATCATGTATGACTTAAACTCTTGCTAGTCTTCGTATTTTGTATCACTAGCTTCATGATCGCCTTACTTTGTATGTCTGATGATCTAATATCTTATAACTATTATTTGATTGCTTGAGATTGAGACACTAGGCTTGTTCTTGGCCCTAAGAGACTAATGGCTTATAGAAAAACCCTCATACATCTAGACAACCGTGACCGTATATCGAGGTGGGTTATACTTTAATGTACGTAGCTGGCTGTGTCTGTCTCCCGCTCTCCAGTATTTTAGTTCTGGGGCATGACACGGTTTAAGTGGTAGCCCATACAGGTCTTGAAAATCAAGATGTGTGAGGGTTTCACTGAATAGATGTCTCAATCAGCACTCGCCCTTGATCTCTACTCGTGCCTTCCAATCTTCCTGAAATCTTGACCTGATCACATGCTTATATCCTCGATCTATCTTGGTCCTTCCTTACTGTTTTCTATGTCATTTCTTCAGTGGCATTGTTCCTGGTCCTGCCGATCAGCCCGGTGAAGCACCTCCAGTGAACCAGCAGTAACCTGGGGACCAAGCCCAGCACTCTGGAGCAGCTTCCCGAGTCATATATTCTGGGAACCCAGAGCCCCCGATTCGACTATTCCAGCCTGAAGAGCCTGACGATAGAACCCTGGTGGGACTCATCAGGGAATTGCTTGCATCACAAGATCGTCGGGGCGATGCCCTGTACCAGACAGTATAAGATGCCATGGGCAGAGTTGGTTATCCAGGGAACAACACGGCCAACAGCTTCAAGTAGCTAAACCCTCCCTTCTTTGATGGCAGTAAAGATGCTATTGCTGCCGATGCTTGGCTTTAGGACATAGAAGTTATCCTAGAGGCAGCTAAGATTCCTGAGGAAGAGAAGGTGGCCGTTGTGTGCCTACAGTTATTGGACTTAGCCCGCAGCTGGTGGACGATGCTAGCAGTTGGATTAGCAACGCCTGTTTTGTGGGTGATATTCAGCAACAAGTTCCAGACGAAGTATTTTTATGTAGTAGCTCGGTATGATCTACAGCGAGATTCACCAATCTTAAGCAGATAAGAAGGATGGTCGATGGATATGCAGCCGAGTTTTTTTTAGACTTAGTCGGTTTGCTCCCACCATGGTGGCGACCGAATTAGACCGAGCAAAGCGATTCCAGCAGGGACTCCACCTAAAGATTATTATATCAGTAGATCAGTTGAGCACCAGACGTTTGATGCCGTCTTACGAGCAGCGAAGAGGCATGAGTATACTTCACAGAGGATTATAGATAAAAGCGGAGGACGGATGAGGTCTCATGGGCAGATGTCCCAGTCATCAGCACCTGACCCGACAGCTAGGGCTTTGACCATTGAAGCTCCTAGAAGGGCGACCACAGTCTCGTCGGTTCAGTATTCGACACTGACGTATCCTCAGCAGCAAAAGCAGAAGCAGTCATCCGCAATGGGCTACACTCATTGTGGAAAGCAAAGACATGTAGTATCAGAGTGTCACAGAGCACAGGGATTGTGCTTGGCTTGTGGGGCACCATACCATAAGATAGGGTCATGTCCAAATAGAGCCAGTTCATCATCATCAAACCTAACCAGTCCATCAGTTAGGGATCCAGCACCAGTGCAGTAGTAGTACCAGCTCCGAGGCCATTGTCGCCTCAGGCTCAACAGTATGCCCAAGCTCAAATTCAGAACCGGCATAGAGGTTTTCAGCAGAGGGGACCAGCACCAAGAGGGCATGGTCAGGCTATGTCTCTGACCATGACAGAAGAATTGGCATCAAGTGAGGTGGTGGCAGGTATCATTCTCGTCAACTCTTTTCCAGCATCAGTATTATTTGATTCGGGTGCATCGTATTTATTTATGTCTGCACGATTTGCGACACGGATAGGACTAGAGCCTGAGTCATTATCAGTAAGGCTCAATATACTTACTGGTAACGGTCTTGTGGGGGTAGATAGAGTCTTTTCCTCGTGTCGAATCGTAGTTAGCGGTAGAGAGTTTTCTGCTAGATTGATAGAATTTTCGATGGCCGACTATGATGTGGTCCTAGGAATGGATTGGTTGAAGGATCAATATGCAAGAATAGACTCCATATTAGCAGGATTATTTTTGGTATTTCCAGTGAACCAGAGTTTTTATTTTCCAGAGGCGAAGTAGAACCTTCTCTACCAGTCTTGCGGATGGCAGTAGCAGTGGCAGTAGCAATTCAGTTTTGCAGAGTAGTAGAAGAGTTTCCTGATGTATTTTTCGAAGAGCTTCTAGGCATGCCCCCATAGAAAGATAGAGTTCACCATTGATTTGCTTTCAGGGACGGCACCATTGTCAGAGAGAGTCTACAGGAAGGCACATTCAGAGTTAGAGATCCTGTACAAGATGATTGAAGAACTCAGAAGCATGGGATTCATTCATGCTAGTGAATCGCCTTGGGGAGCCCCGATGCTTCTTGTGAAAAAAATGATGGTATGTCAAGATTATGTGTTGATTATCGTACCTTGAACTCTGTAACAATCAAAAACAGATATCCTCTACCAAGGATAGATGATTTATTTGATCAAGTCAGAGGAGCGGCAGTATTCTCGAAGGTTAACTTGCAGTTGGGATACCATCAGATCAGTGTTAGAGAGCAAGACATCTCGAAGATAATATTCAGATCTAGATATGGACATTGGGAGTTCCTTGTTATGCCATTTGGAGCGACCAATGCGCCGGCCGTATTCATGGACCTCATGAATCATATCTTCATGCCCTATTTGGACCAGTTCGTGATAATTTTTATAGACGACATCTTAGTCTATAGCAAGGATGAGGCAGAGTATGAGCGGCATCTCCGTGTAGTTCTTCAGATTCTCAGGGAGCACCAGTTGTACGCGAAGTTTAGCAAGTGCAAATTTTGGTTTGATCGTATTTCGTACTTAGGTCATATCATCACTAGAGGTGGAGTAGAAGTGGACCCCCAGAAGATAGTGGCTATAGAGACATGGCCAGTACCCAGTATCGTCGCAGAAGTTTGCAGTTTTCTAGGATTGGCGGGTTATTATTGGCAATTCGTATCAGATTTTGTTCGAATTTTAGCACCATTGACGCAGTTGACCCGCAATGATGTGCAGTTTGCTTGGACAGCAGAATATCAGAGTTTATTCTAGAAATTAAAGCGAGAATTGATGAGGGCACCCATTCTTACGCTTCTGGATGGGACTGGAGAATTTTTAGTTTATTATAACGCTTTAGGCAGAGGATTGGGATGCGTCTTGATGCAGCATGGTAAGGTAGTAGCTTATGCACCACGTCAGCTTTATGATCATGAGAGAAATTATCTAACCCACGACTTGGAATTAGCGGCGGTGGTTTTCGCACTTAAGTTATGGAGGCATTATTTGTATAGAGATTATGTAGAGATTTTCACCGACCATAAGAGTCTTAAGTATGTGTTTACCCAGAAGGATCTTAACATGCGTCAGAAGGAGATGGCCCGGTTTGTCTCTCGTTGTTTAGTTTGTCAGCAAGTCAAGGCTAAACATCAGAGCCAGCTGGACTTCTTCAACCTTTACCGATCCCAGAATGGAAATGGAAGCACATTACCGTAGATTTTTTAACTGGGTTACCTAAATCCCCAACTGGGAGAGATGCTATCTGGGTTATAGTTGATAGACTCACCAAGGTAGCTTCTTTTCTTCCTTTCAGAATTGGCCAGTCGACAGATCAGCTTACGGAGATGTACCTTAGGCAAATAGTCAGGTTGCATGGAGTATCAGTCAGTACTGTATCGGACAGAGACTCAAAATTTATATCGTACTTTTGGCAGAGTCTTCAAGAGAGCTTGGGGACTCATCTCAAGTTCAGTTCAGCTTATCATCCGCAGACAGATGGTCATTCAGAACGCACAATTCAAACTCTTGAAGATATGTTGCAGTCTTGTACACTTGACTTTGGTGGTTCTTGGAAAGATCACCTGCATCTCGTGGAGTTCTCCTAAAATAACAGTTTTCAGGACAATATCCAGATGGCACCCTTTGAGTCCTTGTACGGCAGAAAGTGCAGATCCCCATTAGCATGGGATGATATCGGCGAAAGGCAGATGCTTTGACCAGAAATGATTATGCAGACTATCGAGGTGGTCAGGCAAGTCGGAGATCATCTTCGAGTTGCGCAAGATCGCCTGCGTCATTAGGCCGATTCTCATCGACGTTTCCTTGAATTTTCTATCCGCGACTACGTATTCCTTAGGATCTCGTCTACCCATGGCTTTATTCGTTTTGGCGTACGGGGAAAGCTTAGTCCTAGGTATATAGGACCGTTCGATATTCTTAAGCAAGTAGGTGATGTGTCCTATCATCTCGTTCTTCCGCCGTCGTTACGTGAGGTACATGATGTCTTCCATGTATCCTAATTGCGACGGTATATTCCGAATCCGAGCCATATCCTTGATTATTCGGAATTGGTTATTGATACCAACCTTTTGTTAGGGTTATATACTAAAAGCATCACTTTTGTAGTAACCTTATTTCCTTAAATTTTGAATGAAAATTATATGGGCAAATGTTTGCATATTGTATTTGTTGCAAATGTTAATGCAAATATCTGATATTCTATATTATAGATAATATGGTGTGTGGTGTCACACAGAAGATCATATTATCAGTTCCCTATGGAGTATATAAATAGTTCACAACCTAGATGAACTTGGACAATCTATTGGAAAGATTGTAGTGTAATCTGGTATTAGTCTATCTTGACTATAGGTTTATACTAGTACACTTTATGTGTATTGAACAGGACCACTTGAGGATGTTCTCTTGGTACTGACTACATAAGAGAACAAACACCTCTGTTATTATGGATGCTTGTGCTCTTAATCCGAATATAATAACAGACATGTATATGCAGTGTGCATTACTTTGACTCATGAAAGAGTGAGATTCATTAATATGGGTCAACAACCTCTATGAATTGGGTAATAGCATTGTATGTATGATGGACTGTTGATTATAAATGGAATCCATGTCCCGATATATCGGGTTGATGACGTCCCCTTAAGGAGCTTATAAGGATTGTCATGTAAACCCTGCAGGTGGATTATATCCGACATGACAAATAAAGTTGAGTGGTACTACTTAAGGATAAAAGATGTTGAATCAATATAGTTGTCAGTAACTTAATTTGATCGACGGACATTCGATATCTTAACATGGGGAGCCAAACGAGCATATAATAAAAGGAGCCTATAAACATAATTTGGGATTAGGGTGGTAGTGCAACAATAGCTCATTAGTAGACCGAACTGTTGTTAATGGGCCTGGATTGTGTGTTCGGGTTGAACACGGGATATCCAGATCCGTTAGGAGGCCTAACCCTAATTTCTCTTCATGGTCCCTGTCGTAGCCTATATATATCCTCTATTCTCTGGCCTCCAAACTACGGATCAGCAATCTGAAGCTTTCTCAAAATTCATGATTCACGTGAGGAGAGAAAGAGAGGGCTGCCAAGGAGAAGAAAAGGTTAGGAGATCGTCGCCCATACGACGTCCAACTCGAGGAAGGAATACGTGCAGAAGATTTTGGGGTCGTCCGCTCGAGATTGTCAAGAATTACTTGTCTTCTTTCTGCCGCAGGTATAATTCGTGAACCCTAGTTTCCGCCTATGAAGGGTTAGAATACGTATTAAATCTGTTTAACTTTCTATCGATCAATACGCACACCAAAGTAAGGGTCCTGGGAATCCCCAGTTCCATCAATTGGTATCAGAGCCACTTTGGATATGCGTATTGATTGATACGTCCATGTTGTCCAATAAAACCTGCACTGTATAATAGTCGGTAGATGTAGATCTGTTCTAACTCGATTTTACAGGCATCTTAGATCCAACTATTATGGTCCAATACATATTTTTTATTGTGTTGTTTAAACCACGGACATGTCGTGGATGTTGTTGTTGCTGTGGATGTAATTAAAATCACGAGGGTTTATCGTGCTTATTATTTAAATTTTTCAATCTAGATTATGTGTGAACGCTTTCGGAAGGCATATGATTGATATAATTTTAATTATTTTTGGTCAATCGTGATGGCGGTGGTGGTTGTTTCTGACGCCAGACGAGATGCTGGTTTTAAGCAGTCCAGAGGCAGACAGATGATTTTCGATAAAGGAATCGACAGCGAAAACCTAAAAAAAATCGGGGCACTGCCCAGAACCCCACGACCTGACCGGGTATCAAACAAAAATGTATTGCTGATTCCACCATGGAAGCTGAGTATGTGGCAGCCTCTGAGGTAGCCAAAGAAGTGGTTTGTCTCAGAAACTTTCTGCTGGACTTGGATGTGTTACCTAGTTTGCCTAAGTCTATTAGACTTTATTGTGATAATAGTGGTGCAGTTGCAAACTCGAAGGAACCATGATCCCATAAGACAGGTAAACACATTGAGCACAAGTACCACCTGATACGAGATTTCGTAAAGAAAGAAAAAGTTGTTGTGCTTAAGATAGCATCAGCCGACAACCTAGCTGATCCCTTTACAAAGAGCTTACCAGCTAAGGCTTTTGATATTCATGTTGAGGGAATGGAAGTCAAATGTGTAGCAGCATGGCTTTAAGTATAAGTGAGAGATTTGTAACAGTATACTGAAAAGCAATACTTTGAGTATAAGTGGAAGATTGTTAGGGTTATATGCTAAAAGCATCACTTTTGTAGTAACCTTATTTCCTTAAATTTTGAATGAAAATTATATGGGCAAATGTTTGTATATTGTATTTGTTGCAAGTGTTAATACAAATGTCTGATATTCTATATTGTAGATAATATGGTGTGTGGTGTTACACAGAAGATCATATTATCAGTTTCCTATGGAGTATATAAATAGTTCACAACCTAGATGAACTTGGACAATCTATTGGAAAGGTTGTAGTATAATCTGGTATTAGTCTATCTTGACTATAGATTTATACTAGTACACTTTGTGTGTATTGAACAGGACCACTTGAGGTTGTTCTCTTGGTACTGACTACATAAGAGAATAAACACCTCTGTTATTATGGATGCTTGTGCTCTTAATCTTGATATAATAACAGACATGTATATGCAGTGTGCATTACTTTGACTCATGAAAGAGTGAGATTCATTATGGGTCAACAACCTCTATGAATTGGGTAATAACATTGTATGTATGATGGGATGTTGATTATAAATGGAATCTATGTCCCGATCACCTTTCGTATAAGGAAAGACCTGTATCCATATTGGACCGGAGAGATAAGATACTCAAGAGTAAGACTATTAATTTAGTCTGTGTTGCTTGGGTCATCACTCTTTAGGAGAGTCAATGTGGGAACGTGAGGATGATATCCGATCGCGATATCTACACCTATTTGACTCATATGGTATAATGTCTTCCTGGTGCCTTATGCTTTTAATTCCTTGCTTGCATGAATGATTGCTTGATTGACTGCTAGTCATAGATTGTTCGTGATTAGTATAGCTTACCTCGACATCTCTAACCTCTTGATTAAATTTCGAGGACAAAATTCTTTTAAGGTGGGTAGAGTTGGTACTCCCGTTTTTCGTTATACGTATTTCCATTATACGTATACGGATATCCGACCCATACTTTGACTTGTCTAGCATGGCTTGGCTTGGTTTGGTCTCGGTTTAGCTCGGCTTGGTTTATTTTGGCTTGGTTTGGGCCAAGTGGTTCATCATAACAAACCTCCTTTATAACCCAACCCCACTCTCTCTCTCCTCATAACTCTTTCATTTATTTCCCTCATCCATTTTCTTCTTCATTTATTTCTTCCAACCCTTAGGCAAGTGTAATCCTGCTTCATGAGAGATCTCATGTTTTATGGTTCCAATATCTTCATTACTTAGTTTTATGACTCTTTAGTACTTAGCACTTTTGGATTTGGTGGATTAAATCTTGTAGATCTAAGTTTTTTCCAAATCTTAGTTTTCTTGGGTTTTGATCTATCAAACTTCTTTATTTCAAGTTTTGATTGTTTTATGTTGTACAGAATTTGATTTTACTCAAAATAGACCTTTGAAAACCCGAATTTCGATTTATTTTGAATAATTTGTGAACTAGGGAAGTTCATGGGTTCCATGAACACAAGTTCTCGAATTGGGGAAGAAGAACAGTGCTGGGCGCATAGCATTTTCATGCGTCCATAGCTGCCTTCCTTTGGGTGCGTAGCCATTTGTATGAGCCCAAGGCCCCATGCTCCCTGCTTGGGCGCATAGCCCTATATATGCGCCCAAGGACTCCCCTGCCTGGGCGCATAGCCTTTATATGCGGCCAATTGCACCCTGTGTTCCCTGCTTGGGCGCATAGTTTTTCTTATGCGCCCACTTGCCATGAAAGATTGTCTCCACCCTGTGGGCGCATAGCTTTTATTATATGCCCACTTACCATGAAAGATAGTCTCCTGACTTATCTTTCTAATGTACCATGTCTCTACCATGTGGGCACATGCATGTAGGCGCATGCATATGGGCGCATAGCTCTTGGCGCATGCCTTCCCTAAACACTTGACTCTCCATGAAACGACTAGCCCTAGGTGCATATCCTAAGGCGCATAGACCATGGACGCATGCGTGTGGGCACATAGCCTTGGGCGCATGCTCTCCATGCTACCCATTGACCCCTTGTGCCATCTCTTGCAATTATCCATGTTTGTCCCCATGGTCCGTAGTGTGAGTTGTGACTTTGCTTGTACTCTTTACTTGACTAGTCCTATAATGTTATTTTCCATGTTGCACATGTACTCTGAGCTTTAAACACGATCTTGATCACGATCTTGATATGGCACGTACACTCTCTGATAACTCCATCAGTGGCCTGTCGTGGCGCACTCTTGACCAGAAAGTTATTGACATACATGTTCACTTAACATGAACACGACATGACAATGTGACTTTACATGATAACTCTTGATAGTAACCCGTCGTGGTGCACTCTTGACAAGCAACTTGACATGATAATTCTTGATAGTGGCCCACTGAGGCGCACTCTTGACAAGTAATCTTGATAAGTAATCTTGTCAAGAGTGCGCCTCAGTGGGCCAAGTTACAACCCGTAAACCAAGTTACAACCCGTAAACCAAACAAGGACCAGGGTTAAACGATAAGATAACTAAGAAACTCCTCCGGTAACCAAGTTACAACCCGTAAACCAAACAAGGACCAGGGTTGTAACCCTTCACCTGAACAGAACTTAGTTTCTGACCGATTATCGATAAGAGTAAGCATAAACAGTAAATGCACTGAAGTAATCATAGGCTGGCACTGTCTAGGCAAGACTAGACTAGACTAGACGAGACTCCATCCAACAATCACGGCCAAGAAATGAGTACGGCTTGATACTTTACCTAAGTAGGGTTATCACAAGCCTAGTTATTAACAAGATGTATTGAGATGTTCCAACAGCCACAAGCCCTGCAGGCTTAATCCAGGTTATCCAGTTGCAAGTTGAGAGAGTTGGATTAGGTGACTTGGGGGTGCAACACTAGACAACATGCTGGAAATGTGCCCTACTCGACGGCAGGCTACAAGTCCAATTAAAGCGTCTAGATAACGGGACTGCCTGTAGCTGGAAAATCTCTTCATGAACTACTTGATCAATCTAGTCATTATCCTAATCAGATTCAGTATGAATCCCTGACCGTGGAAAATCAGGCATTCATGTCCTAGACATGATGCAAGACGAGATATTTAGCTTGTACGGGCACAAAAGAACACATATAGGCCAAGATAAAAGTTATGACATTTCTAAGTTTCTTTGGTTAATAAAAACGTGGATAAAAATTATGACAGATTTGACAAAAGAACACATATAGGCCAAGATACTTGCGTACAAACATAGGTATCCAAATGAAACTCATTCTAACCATCCTAACAAAGATCAATCCACTCTCTAACCATTATAAAACTGAATTTAAATATCTATTTAAACTATTATCATACATACATACACATGGGGTGTCCTAATTTGGGATCTATCAAGTAGCTACACAAGACACATATCTAAAATCCTCAAGAGAGCTCCAAATGGCCTCAAATTTGAATCTAAATGGGACACATGCATGAGGATGGATCCTACGGATTCAAAACTAATTTATATGCAAAGAAAATCGATTTAGAGGATGGGTTTTACCTATTGGGAGTGGAATCCCAATGAAATCCTTTAGGACACGGCTCCGATACAAAGATCCCTCAAAGTGGACACTCCTCCTTGTACTCCTCTTCCAATACTTGGTAGCACCATTCCCTTGGAGAATGGCAATGATTGAGAGAAGGTTTGGTGAAGGAATGATTTGATTTGGAGATCAAATCAATGGGAAGGCTCTCTAAAATTGGGAAAGAACAAAAGGAAAATAAAAGAGGCAAGATTGTAATGAATGAAATGAATCATTCTCTCCTAAAGGTGGCTGCCATAAAGAGTCCATTAGGGATAATGGGAAATGTCCTAATTGCCCCTCTCTAGTCTCATATGGTTAAGTCTAGACTAGGTTCAAGTTTGGGGTCAAAATGATCTAGTTTTGAGTCTCTAACTTAATCATTCTAACATGATAAAAATTAGTTTAATTAACTAACTTAATGTTGGGTCTTGTGAGCAATGCTTAACTTAATATTGGGTCCCATCTAGAGTTCAAGCTACCCGGGTCACAATACAAGTCGGAACGAGACGAAACTCAAACCCGACGAAACAAATCTAATAAAAACAATATTAAAAATATAAAATTTTCCCAAAATATTAAAATATGAAAAATAACCAAAATCATAATACATCAATTTAAATATTATTAAAATAATCTAAAATTCACCAATTAATCAAAATCCTAAATAATTCAAAAGTCACAAAATAACCAAAATACCCTTAGCCTAAAAAGTTGTAAATAGTCATTCTAATCACATGGTTAGGTCCCCATGGTTAGTCTCTAAGCTTAGCAAAACTAGGGATTAACTAGTTAACCATCAAAATCACAATTCAACATTTTAAATAGTTTTAAATTGATTAAAAAATTACCAAAAATTATAACATGAGTTAAATCTTATTATCGATTAATCAAAATTATAAAAGTTTAAATTCATTGTATTATGAAGAAACTCATAGCAAAAAATTACACAAGATTTATAAAAGCAGCTAAAGCTACTCCTAAGTTAAATAATGAGAAGCAAAACAAAACAAATAATAATAATAATAATAAAACTGTCTTGATTTCACCAATCACCTACTTGCAATCTTGGTAGGAATCTAAATGTTGGTCTTAACGTAGAATAAAATTTTTATATTGGGACATGAAAATATATGAGTATATATATATATATAGTGGACACAGACTCTTTGCCTAACACGTATGCATGCTACACCTTGATTACCAACCTATCTAAATACATATTAATATGTTGTTGATGTTTAAATTGTCAAAACCCCAATATTTCTGGTTCTCTGTTTTTTTTTCAGTTTAAATTCGTAATTCAAATATAAATTTCATGTTAGTAGTTTTGTTTATATCACTGCACATGTATGTTATATACAGGGTTTCAACTCTTAAGGAAATTGGTTGAGTTTTGTGTTTGAATTTGACAAATCTAAGACTGTGTGCATATTAACCCTTAATACTGGATTCCAAATTTTTAGTTCAACTTGCTGTTTTATTTTTTTTTAAAAATGTAATATTTAGAGCTGTGTACATTGTTGTATGTAGGGATATGATGTTAGGTTTATACTCTTACATGTTAGGTTATGATAAACATTGGGTTAGTTGATGTTGAATTTCTTCAAATCCTAAAACTGAATACATGTTAATATTTCACATTGATTTCCAATGTTTAGTTCAATTTCAGATTTAATATGTAATATTGAACTGTATGCATAGCTAAATGTATGGATAGTATGTTAGGGTTTCTTCTCTATCATGTTAGGATGTATTGGAAGCATTGAGTTAGTTGTGATGTTCAAATCCCTAAAAATCTGAAACTACATTATGTTAATATTACACTGGTTTAAATGTTAGCTTATTTTCAGATTTTGTATGTAAATGTTGAACTAAAACTGGGTTTAAGCTTTCAATACTAAAGCTATAACCTTGTACAAGGACACACACACCCTAACCTAGTATACACTGCCATGTAAACCTAACCCTTCCTCTCTATGTTATGTTCATATATCTATATAGATATATATATAGTTTATGCATACATGTTATAATGTATATAGATACATAACTAAATTTCTACCTCTCTATACATATAGATATATGTATATATATGGTTAGCCATGCATGTTATGAGTAAATGGGTTGTGCATTGTTGATTGTTTAACCAATATGCTATGAGTAGTGTAACTTGATAGCTATTGTTTTGAAACCCAAATCCTCCTATACACTTTCATGTATATTTCACACACACACACACATGCCTACTATCTAACCATATGACCATGTCCACATACACCCATACACACACTAACCACATAACCTTTACATAATGCTAGATTTTCCCCTTCTAACAATATATATATATATATATATATATATATATATATATATATATATATATATATATATATTGTGATTGGATTTTAATGCTCGACATTTGTGCTTTAAATTTTGATTTTGATTATGCCTTAAAGCCTTGATGATTTGTTACTTCGGTATCTTTTTCTGTTTAACACCCCTGATTGCTTGTAAGTTTTGATACCCTATGATTGTTTTGGTCTAGTGTAACTAGTATACCTAGATGAGACTTTCACTACCACCGTATGCCATGACCCTGTATGTCGTCCTTTTAAATCGTATGATTTGTTTAAGTTCTGAGACTTTGATTGTGGGGGTTTGACCTAGAAGGAGTATGAACATTTTAATTTTGAGGACGAAATTTTTCTAAGGGAGGTAGGATTGTAACACCCACTTTTCTAAATGAGGATAATTTTGAACTTTTATAATTTTGATTAATCGATAATAAGATTTAACTCATGTTGTGATTTTTGGTAATTTTTTTAATCAATTTAAAACTATTTAAAATGTTGAATTGTGATTTTGATGGTTAACTAGTTAATCCCTAGTTTTGCTAAGCTTAGAGACTAACCATGGGGACCTAACCATGTGATTAGAATGACTATTTACAACTTTTTAGGCTAAGGGTATTTTGGTTATTTTGTGACTTTTGAATTATTTAGGATTTTGATTAATTGGTGAATTTTAGATTATTTTAATAATATTTAAATTGATGTATTATGATTTTGGTCATTTTTCATATTATAATATTTTGGGAAGTGGATTGATCTTTTTTAGGATGGTTAGAATGAGTTTCATTTGGATACCTATGTTTGTACGCAAGTATCTTGGCCTATATGTGTTCTTTTGTCAAATCCGTCATAATTTTCATCCACGTTTTTATTAACCAAAGAAACTTAGAAATGTCATAACTTTTAGCTTAGAACTCCGATTTATCTCCCGTTTTTTTTAAAACAACTGTATCAAAGTTAGCTTTCCAAATATATATTTTAATAAGCCAAATTCTTTCTATAACTTTTTGTAGAATTATTTGAGTGTCAGCTATACGAAAGACGAACGTGTTTCGGTATTTCGCGATTCCGGGAGCTTCCGGACACGAAAATGCGATCCGTTTAAAGTTTCGAAAAGCTAACACAATGGGCTACGACATACTTTAATCCTAAAATTTAGTGAATGCCCAATTGGTACAGTATTAGTTTTAAGTAGAAGAGTGACTATACGATATATGCATTTTGTGTAACCTATGAGCCTATGTAGTATGGATATTAAATGAGTATAGAGTATGTAATGCATGATATGTTAGATGAATGAAATGATATATATATATATATATATATATATATATATATATATATATATATATATATATATATATATGATATATATTCTCTTTACATTAATGTATATATATGAAAAAAAATATATATATATACATATATATGAAAAAAAAATATATATATATATATATGATATATATTCTCTTTACATTAATGTATATATATGGTTGAATGCAAGCATGTAGGAATGCAATTAATATAATGCATATAAGCAATGCATGAATGAAAGAATGATATACAATTTATGCATGAAAGTATATAATGAATGGTAGATATGAATGCAAGATATATATGTAATGATAGATATGAATGCATAATGTATAAATATTGTAATACAATATATAGTGATAACATGTATGGTAATGTAGAGTATATGATGCAAGCATGAATAAATGGAGAAAATACATGTATATAGGTAATATAGAATATAGAATGTAATATATGAATGCAAGCATGCAAGATAATGTAATATATGAAAGGAATGAATGATAATATATAACATGATATATAAGGTAATGCAAGGTATGAAATATATGATGTGTGCATGTTTGTATGTCTCTATGTTAATATATGAAATGATATAAATATACAATGTATAAATATGTATAAAATATGTAGGTAATGCATAGATGCATGAATGAAATGAATGTTTGCAATATGTTAATATAAATACAAGTATCTAATATGCATGAATGTAAGTATAATATAATACAAGTATACATGTATGTATCATGTAAATGTAATATACATGATATGTATGTATGTATGTATACAAGGTAAGTATGTATGTATGTATTTCTATAAACTGAGTTAGCCTATAACCTTTTACACACATGCATTCATACACCCTTTAACATCATGTATCCCATGTCACATACACCTACCTATCACTAAATTTTAGAACATTAACACATATCCTTTCACACACATGCCAAACACACACATACTCACTTACTCTTTTACCTCTCTTTCTCTCTCTCTCTATATATGTATGTGCCTATATATATAGCTTTCCTATATATATCTATGTATATGAATATGTGAATAGTGATGCATATATATATATGTGGGATGTACATATAGGTAGCCTATATGTTATGAGTGTACTACAGTATATTAGATATATATATTGTTATGTGTATATGTGTTTGTGGTTTGGCTTAGGCATGATATAGCCTATAGCCTAGGGCTCTTAGCCTATGGTGTGTCTGTTTACCTAGTGAGAGTTTAGTTAGACTTGTTTAGTCTTGATTAGGCCTAGAATAGACTAGTTAGACTAGTATAGACTTGTTTGGTTTAGGTTTGACCTAGTTGACCTAGTTTGACTAGTCTAGTTGACTAGAGTTGACCAAAGGTTGACTTTAGCCTAGATTGACCCCAAACTTTATGTAGATGTATTGTAGCAGTCTATTTCCTTATTTTAGACTTGTTATGACTTGTACTGTTCTATAGGAGATAGACACCACTCCTCGGACAGTATATTCTCTTCGGACATTCAGTATACCAGACGAGTATATTCTCTGATCATTTCATATTCTGCTTAGAATTATTTTCTGCATTAAATTACTTTACTTGTTACTGTCACGTTGGTCACACGGATTGGTACTATATGGATCCCTTTTTGAGATGTTATCCTTAGGAAGCATCGGGTACTACATGTTCTGTGTATTTCACTTACATGGCGTATCACTATGCTTCATTGGTTCTTTGATCACTTGTGACATATACTCTTATGATCACAGAGTCTCCTAGAATCCTTATCCCATTTACTGGGTATCCTAGAATCTCCTAGAATCCCCATTTATGGGACATCCATGTATCACCCTTCGGGGGCCTTTGTATGGAATCATAACATAACTTGGTTGGATCCTTGTGTATTGATTGGAGGTACGGGGGAGTAGAAGTAGACATGTGAATAATATCCAAGTAGTATCTCATCAGAATCTTTCCATAGTGTCTCATCAGAATCTCCTATGCCATTTATATGTCTATATTGTACTCTGACTCACTAGCCACTGTTAGTTCTCTATTGTATAGTAGATATTTCTATTACAGTTCTCTCTCTCTGTTTACATACTGTATTTCCTTCAGTACCTGTATCTTACTTTATGGCATGATTATATTTACTAACCTGCTATGAACTGTTGAGATGTATTGTGCTTGCTCCTGTCCTGACTGGACCTGTTGATAAATTTTACAGATAGCCTGGAGGTTGCCTGCTAGCCCAGAGGAGACACATTAGAGGTTGTTTAGATAGCTATTTCAGTTGTCTGGAGTTGTATTTACTTTATGGATTTCTGTATTTGAGCTTTGAGATGTATTTCTGGGTTTGTGTATCTTAGACACTTAGACTTCTATCTGCTGTATCTCTTTTGGATTTCATATTTTATCTATCTTCCATTATGCTCTACCTTAGATGTGATTGAGTTTACATTCTGCTATGTCACCCCCATTCGAGAAGTATAAACTGTTTAGCCTTATACTGTTAGATGCATGAGACCTAGGACAGCGTTCTACCGCCGACACTACGGCGTAGGCTGGGCGTTGTTACGTACTCGTACCCTCACGGTGGGTGCGGGTCGTGACACGTTTTTAGTGGTGGCCCATGCAGGTCGAGTTTATGTAGTGGTATTCGAACTAGAGTATCACTACAGCCTGCAGTAGGATTAGAATATATTTTTGAAGGTACTCAATCACAGTTAGGCCTCCTTGAGAGATTCCTGGGATGACCCTTGAGAATCTTATTTTAACTTCGATTTGAAATCTATTTTACCCCTGATTTGATTTACCTTTACTTCCTGTTATTGAACTTGATTTTTATGGATTATTGTTGAATTTTGAATCTTGATGTTAGTGGTTGAATTTGAGTCTGTATTTATATGATTTTGATGGATTATTGTTGAATTTTGAATCTTGATGTTAGTGGTTGAATTTGAGTCTGTATTTATATGATTTTGATGGATTATTGTTGAATTTTGAATTTTGATGTTAGTGGTTGAATTTGAGTCTGTATTTTTATGATTTTTGATGGATTATTGTTGAATTTTGAATCTTGATGTTAGTTGTTGAATTTGATTTTGTATTTATATGTATATGTACATTTTTTTGGAATTAAGGTATAACCTGATAACATACTTGATAAGGACAGTGAGAAAGGTAAAAGTCTATTTTATTATGGAATTTAGAATTTATTGCAGTCATATTTGCTAGCATGACAAGGACGTAGAGCCTGATATAGCTATACTTATCTTAGTTATGAAATCTAGATTTTCTTGCAGCCATACCGGGTGGCGTGGTAAGAATTCTAGATAACATGATTATAGGGTGCATGCCTTATTATGGACTCTATCGTTTATTACAGCTATGCTTATTGGCGTGGCAGAATTCTGAAAACATAATTTCAGGAAGACACATATGATAATCAGATTGTACCTTAAATATTTTTGAACATGTTTTCTCTACTTTTGTTTCAGTCCTTCAAAAAAATTAATTATTATTATTTGTTTTGTTTTGCTTCTCATTATTTAACTTAGGAGTAGCTTTAGCTGCTTTTATAAATCTTGTGTAACTTTTTGCTATGAGTTTCTTCATAATACAATGAATCGATGATTTTTACTAGACCTTATCTTGAATTTGATATTATAGCTCTTGTTTCAAAATGGTTCCTTCTTTTAAACGGATAAGCAGAACAGATTTTATCGTTATTTCCTTCTTGCTACTATCCTTGTATTAAATAATAATAATAATATAACTGTCTTGATTTCACCAATCACCTACTTGCAATCTTGGTAGGAATCTAAATGTTGGTCTTAACGTAGAATAAAATTTTTATATTGGGACATGAGAATATATGAGTATATATATATAGTGGACACAGACTCTTTGCCTAACACGTATGCATGCTACACCTTGATTACCAACCTATCTAAATACATATTAATATGTTGTTGATGTTTAAATTGTCAAAACCCCAATATTTCTGGTTCTCTATTTTTTTCAGTTTAAATTCGTAATTCAAATATAAATTTCATGTTAGTAGTTTTGTTTATATCACTGCACATGTATGTTATATACAGGGTTTCAACTCTTAAGGGAATTGGTTGAGTTTTGTGTTTGAATTTGACAAATCTAAGACTGTGTGCATATTAACCCTTAATACTGGATTCCAAATGTTTAGTTCAACTTGCTGTTTTATTTTTTTTTAAAATATAATATTTAGAGCTGTGTACATTATTGTATGTAGGGATATGATGTTAGGTTTATACTCTTACATGTTAGGTTGTGATTGTAGGCCTCAAAAATGAAGTCACGCTGAGTTGATCAGAACAAGTCACGCAGAGTGATCCGAGAAGCAGCACAAAAGATACGCTAAGTTCTGTCTGTCCATCTCCTTTAGAAATCACGCAGAGACAGCTCAGCCATACGTCAGAATCATAATAACTGACAACACAGCAGTCGAGAAACGTCTCCTCGTATGCCACGTATGCACAGAACTCGAGAGATCATCGCCGTCTTTTGCGTGATTTTCGAAATCTTCCTTAGCAAGACTCACTCTTCACCAAGTTGGCGTGACTTTGGGTCTTATCTTCATTTAATGCGGCTGACAATATAATCAATGTCAGAGATTTTGTGTCAGACGAAGCGTGCCAAATCAAGACAGCTGGCGGTTTGCGTGGATTCTGAACCTTCTCCTTCCTCAAGTTTGCGTGGATTTTTGAGTTATTCTTCTCAAAGCCTGCGTGAATTCTGAAGTATTCTTCTTCAAAGCTTGCGTGGATTTCGCCTTCAACGAGTCTGCGTCAACAAAACTGCGTGGATTTTTGCCTTCAGCAAGACAGCGTGGATTTCATTTCAACTGGAGTACGTGGCAGCCATGCCACCGATCTCTCTCTCGCGTGCCCAGTAACTTGCACACGACACATGCACTAATGCCATGTGTCCAACAGTTACGGGCCACGTCCAGTAACTACTCACTAACCCTGCGTGTATTTAGAGTCTGCGTGACTTTTCAAATGCACCAGTGGTGAGGTAGTTATCTTTTCAGTTACTGTTTTGACTCTATAAATAGAGTTCTTTTTTCTCATTCATTGTACAGATACATTGATATCTACTGTCAAAATTTTGAGAGCTTTTCTTCTTCGCATAGTCCAAGGAATAAAGCGATCGTCTTCTAGATCGGATTCCTACAGTTGTAATTTTCCCAGAAACACAACAAATAAAGAGAATTTCTTTATGGAAAACAGTGATAAACATTAGGTTAGTTGATGTTGAATTTCTTCAAATCCTAAAACTGAATACATGTTAACATTTTACATTGATTTCCAATGTTTAGTTCAATTTCAGATTTAATATGTAATATTGAACTGTATGCATAGCTAAATGTATGGATAGTATGTTAGGGTTTTTTCTCTATCATGTTAGGATGTATTGGAAGCATTGAGTTAGTTGTGACTTTCAAATCCCTAAAAATCTGAAACTGCATTATGTTAATACTACACTGGTTTAAATGTTAGCTTATTTTCAGATTTTATATGTAAATGCTGAACTAAAACTGGGTTTAACCTTTCAATACTAAAGCTATAACCCTGTACAAGGACACACACACCCTAACCTAGTATACACTGCCATGTAAACCTAACCCTTCCTCTCTATGTTATGTTCATATATCTATAGATATATATATAGTTTATGTATACATGTTATAATGTATATAGATACATAACTAAATTTGTACCTCTCTATACATATAGATATATGTATATATATGGTTAGCCATGCAAATGACCTCTAGTCTAGTGGTTAAGAGAGATGCATGCGGCCCAAGTGGTCAGGAGTTCGAGCCTCAGTGGAGGCGAGTTCGCCACAAGTACCCATTGCTTCAAAAAAAAAAAAAAAAATATATATGGTTAGCCATGCATGTTATGAGTAAATGGGTTGTACATTGTAGATTGTTTAACCAATATGCTATGAGTAGTGTAACTTGATAGCTATTGTTTTGAAACCCAAATCCTCCTATACACTTTCATGTATATTTCACACACACAAACACACACATGCCTACTATCTAACCATATGAACATGTCCACATACACCCATACACACACTAACCACATAACCTTTACATAATGCTAGATTTTTCCCTTCTAACACTGTTACTCCACTTCCCAGTTTTTTTAAAATAAATGATTTGATTTCTAAAAATTATACAATTGATATTGTTACTTTTAAATAATAAATTGGTTTTAATTCATAAATTTGGTAATTTAGTTTTGGAGGGAATTAATTTTGGACTACTTTTCAAATTTGAAAAGTTGTTACAACCAACTTGTGGTCCCCTCTTATTTTTCAAAAGTTTTAAACTTGTTTTTAGCAATTTTGTAATAATGAAAAGGAAGAGGTTATTTTCGCAAATATTCTGAGCGGAGGGACCTAGAGGAAAATTTAGTTTTGCGGGGGGGTTTACTGCAAAATGTTCATTTCATTAAATGCGTTCTGTGGAGTGAGAAGTTTATTCTCCTCCATTTCTTTTTCTCTCGAAGAGAGCTCTCCACTCTTATGAGTCTTCCCAACTCTCCGACCCGACGGCGGCGATGACTCAGCGATGGCGACGACAACTCGGTGGGCCCAGCGAACCCTAACCTATCTCGACGGCGAGACGACGACGACAACGGTGGTCGTTCCTCTGATCGGACACGCTTGAAAGATCCTCGGTGATCCCATTTCTTCTCTTTTCTGCCGACTGGGCAGCGCAAGCAGCTGTCGGTCCACTCCTCTCCGTGGTGGTTGGCTCGATCGATTCTTTGGTAGCTAGTATTTCCATTCGGAGACAAGCTTGATCGTTCAAATCAATTGATCGGATCGGATCGTCAATTGATTCTCGATCACCAAACTAATTCCAGGTGAGTGATTTTTGAGCCATGTTTGAGTATTTTCGAGTTTCTTAATTTCTGTTGAAATTGATCGAGAGCCTATTTTTGAATCTATGGTGGTTCTCCTGTTTTAAATGTTCAGATCTGTGAGATCTGAGTGTTCGTGAAATTTTCGGGGCTTTGAAGAAATTGAGGAGACTCGAAAACGTGAAATTGTTTAGTTGCTCGCCAACTGTTTGACGTAATGACTGAACGAAGAGTAGAGTGGTGAACTGGACACGAAGGGACTCGAACGACTCTGCAGAGCCTCTCTCCTCATTTGGATTAATCTTTTTTCAGGTATCGAATTATAGTTTGAGTATACTGTTATTATTCATAGCAAATTTTGGTTGTTGGTGTCGGACAGGGGTCGGGGTTGAGTCGAGTGGAGTTTCCGTATGAATCAAGTGCGTGTGTCTGAGCCTACTGTGGACTGATGCGTGTGTCTGAGCCTACTGTGGACTGATGCGTGTGTTGTTCGAGTCTTGATTGAGTCATGGGTGCGTGTCCAACAGTGTTGCTAGCTGGTATCCAAGTGGAGACGTGTTCAGAAGATTAGTGTCGGGCTCGGTGTGATCAAGAAGAGTTGTGGAGAATGTTGAATTTATAGTATATTATATTTAAATTCTTGTTGTGTATTAGCAAGCTGGGAAACCATTTGCTATGGTTGTTGGCTGATAGCAGTGGTGGCCGTTAGTGTTGTAAGTTTAAATTTTTGTAATAACAGCGAGTTGGTTTTATTACTGTTGATATATTCATGTATGGCACTATGGGGGGAAATTGGTTGTTGAAGTAGCTATTCATATCAATCACTTAGGGTTGCTGAAATTAAGGGTTGATTGTATTTACACTTCACTTTGTTTATGTTGTGCAACTAAAAATCAAACTATTACTTTAAGTTGAACCCTTTTGGTTTTGAATATTTGAATGTTGAGTTCTGAGCCTTAACGAAATAATGATTGAATGGGTTCAGAGTACATTCTTAGTTCAGATTTAAATGTTGGGTGGTTACACTAGAGTAGTGCTAGACAATTAGCATGGTTAGGTTTAATTTTGGGGTTTATACACTGTTGTGTCAGGATTGGGTTTGAGGTTGAGAGCTGCAAATGCGTGTTAAGGTTTGGCCGGGCTTTTGGTTGCAAGAATAAATAGCTTGTGATTTTTCCTTGTGCAGCAGAATTTGGACTCTCTTTACTTGACTATTTTGATTAGAGCTATGCATCATTTAGGCTCTATGATTAGTGGTGAGTTTGGAACCAGTGGGTTTGCTTTTGGTGTAGTAGTTACATTTGAATATAGAAGTATGGATGGACTTAATTTAAGTAGGTGCTTGAATTGAGACTTCCAAGTCCAGATAAGTTTTGTTATGGTAGCTTTACTGTTATCATAATGTGTAAGTGATAAATCTTTAACAAATTAATATTGAAACCTATATTTTGCTAAGTAAATATTTGGAGAAGCATTTTTCTATATAAATAATAATTACCATTTAATTTTCTATAGTTTATAATCTTATTTGATTAATACAATTTTGGTGTCATTAAATGGATAATGATTTACAAATAAAGTTTAGGCTGATTAATCATAGTACTAAGTAGGGGTTGTTTAGAGGTTAACCAAACTTGTAATTGTAAACAGGAGGACATCCAGTTCCACTGACTACCCGTATTTTCTCGGAGCAAAGGCAAGTACTTTTCTACGGTTTTGTATATTTACATTCTTGTACCCTTTCTTGTGACACGTCATGGCACGATATTCATGTACTCCTGTATTCTTGTACCCTTGTTCTTGTACTTATTTAGTGTCGGGAGGGGAAATACACTAGCCATGTGACCAATCCCGGTTACTATATATTCCTGTACCTAGCTTAGGCCTCGCACTGTGCACGCGGGTCCTAAGTCGTACCATATTCATGTACTCCTGTGCATGCTCCTGTACTCACCCCAGCCGGTCACATGGACTAGATGTATTTCGATGTTGTGCACTTGTCATGTCTGGTACTTCAGGATTATAGTTTCATTCCTGTACTTTACATGTTCCTGTACTTTACATTCATGTACTATAGTTTCTGTACTTATTTCATGTACTACTTTCCTGTACTTTCATGTTCATTCCTGTATTTCATTTCCTGTACTCCTGTACCCTGTTCATATCATGTTCATGTTTTATTACCTAGAACTGTACTTTGCTCCGCTCCTGACTGGATAAGTTGCAAGTATGCTTGCAGGATATCATTCTATCATATGGGCCAGAGCCCGAGATCTTAGCTGAGCAGGATGGTCATGACTTAGCTTGAGGTTTCAGGTTTAGACTGTTAGCCTTACTTTTAGATATTGAATTAGAATTCATAGTACATTTTATTCTTGATGACTCGTACATTTACATACATAGAATTGTGGATTATGGTTATCATTCTAGGATACGTTCTTAGATGCTGTGATTATATATTTTCATGTTTATCTGGTAGATTTCCCTAGTTGGTACAGCTTACTTTGTTGTGTTTAACGACAAAGGCTGGGCGTGTCTGACTCGTGTCCGATTATTCGGAAGCGGGTCGTGACATGTTTTTAGTGGTGGCCCATGCAGGTCCATCCTAATGGTACCTAGGTCTTAGCGTACTATTGGGGGACTTGATTAAACTAGGGGAACTTGATCACAGCATAGGAAAATCGGAAAATAAGGGTATATCAGGTATATCAGGTATATTGATATTCTATAAACACTTGTTGTATTTAGGTCTAGGTTATTTTAACAGTTTTCTGTTTTTCAGATAGTTCATGCACGCAACACCGGAACAATCGATCCATCTACACTTGAAGGTTTCGATGCTCACACTTTCTATCGCCCTACTATCCCCATGGGTAGTACGTAGTTGACGGAGATGCTTCAAGAGTTCCTTGACATCCAGAGAGAGCATGCCATCATTTTTCCAAGCTAGACTTGTGGATACACTCCGATCCAGGAAGGACTTCTAATTTTCAGACTCTCGGATCCTTGGATCTCTCCGACACCGAGCGCATATCTTGCACCGAGTAGCAGATCGAGAACCTGGAGCTGCCACTGAAGATCATCCAAGTTTTGAAGGATCAGACTCCTCTGAAGACTGCAGCCACTAGCCAGAAAATCCAAAATATAACACAGACAAAGGAACGAGACAGAAAGTTGAAGCTCATGAAGGACATGAAGACTTATGATGAAGATAGCAACTACTGCAGCGACACGACTTCGTCGCAAGTTTTCCTCGCTCATACTCAACCATTTTTCGAACCAATTATTCAGGTATGAAGACAACCTATACGAGTTTAATCGTCTTCAAATACTTTCCTTTAGATTGTATTAATCAGTCCAAAAAAACCCTCTCAAAAATCGACGAAAATCTGTTCGAAACAGAGCAGTTTTCGAAAGCGAAACCACTGTTTTGGAAGGCCAAAGTCGGCCAATCCAGTTAGGTATTTCAAAATCTAATAAAACACGTTTGTTGACAACATATACGAGATGGCAACCCCATTTATAGATTTAGTTTGCATTGATTGTATTGTTGTTAAACTATTTTCAAAGTTACAGAAAAACCTGTTTTGAAAAACTAGAAAATGCATCCACACGACGTGCGTACCGCCAATCCGGGCGACGTGGTGCGAACCGAAAGCATCGAAAGCTGCGTAATGGTTTCGTGGTCGTGTGGGCTTTGACGAAATTCAAATTGGTCGCGTGTGCGCGACGAAGTTGATGCGTATCCGTCGAAATTCTCCGTATCGGCCTCTGTGCAAGTTTCTCAATTACTTAGTGCATGCACGTCAGATCGAGACAAAACTTGTGCCAACAGGACCGTATCATTTTTCTGGTCATGTATGCCAAGTTTGGTCCAATTCTGAGACAGTTGAATCGGACGCCGTTTTGTGGGCCCCACGGTCCCACTCAACGGGCGATTTTGTGCACGGCCTGCCGGAATCCAACTCTGGAGATACGGTTGGGTTCGTATCGAAAAACTAGATCTGTAGACATAAAGTTTGACGACTTTAGAGACCGTTGACTCTGGCACGCTTTTTGGTGCAAAGCGGGTCCAACGACGGACATCGTTTTGGCCCAAAATTACCGTTTTGCCCCTGTGTCCAGAATTGGACTTAAGGACAGGCAATCCTGGCTATTTTGACTATTCTAAGAATATTGGTAATGTTTATTTCAGCTTCCGGGGACTGTTGTACGGGTTTTGACTATAGTGGCACATTGAGTAGTTCGGACTGTCGGTTTCACCAGCAGAGGACCACAGGCGGGTACAGTTTATTGTCTGCATTTCGATATTGATTTTGATTATATTTCATTGATTGGTCATTGGTTTTGTGATTTTTATATTCTATTATAAATTGTTGAGTCGGAAATGAGAAGTACCAAGGATGTGTGATCCGACCGTAGACATTGTTTTTTTTATGCAGTAGACCTCGTAGACCGTGTTTATTTTCATGCAGTAGACCTCGTAGACATTGTTTATTTTCATGCAGTAGACCTCGTAGACCGTGTTTTTTTTTATGCAGTAGACCTCGTAGACATTGTTTATTTTCTGCAAGTAGACCTCGTAGACATTGTTTATTTTCTGCAAGTAGACCTCGTAGACATTGTTTATTTTCATGCAAGTAGACCTCGTAGATCTTGTGGTGTAGTGTCCCAGACTGATCACATATCAAAGGTACTTCTAACAGTTGGAGAAAGTATTTTGTGTCTATTTATTTGCTATTTGTTTTCTGTATTTCCTGTTTATTTTCAAAACTCATGATTGATGTCTAATCTTTATTTTATAGTCGTTTTCTTTATTTGAAATTACATTCAGTGAATTGTGCTTGTTCCAATCCTGACTGGATAACCAACATTTTTTAGGTTAGCCGTGGATTTACTTAGCATGGAAAATACGGGTGTACTTGTAGCCGAAGCCTAGAGACTAGCTAGATAGATGAGTTGTAGTCATTCCATATATGTACACGTTTATATTTTTCTGCAAAATGTAGAACTTGTGATCATTGTAAATTAAATTAATTTTATGAATGAGCATTATTTGTGATTTTGATCTTCATGGTCGTGACAGCGTACTACCGCCGACACTGCGGCGTAGGCTGGCTTGAACACGTCTCATATCCGTTTAAAAAAAATGAGTACGGTTCATGACAACGTAGCTGGCTGTGTCTGTCCCCTGCTCTCCAGTATTCCGGTTCTGGGGCGTGACAAGTTGCACTAGTCATCTCACGCTCTAGCCTACGATACTCTTTCTAGAAAAGTGCGCATCTCGATAAGCATAATATTTACTACCAACCTAGTTGTTCCATGTCTATGGATGTATATTGCATATTTCTTAAGTTATACTAAAGTTAGTGACACGTAAAGTAATACTTACATAGCTATACATGCCCGATCATCGATGAGCTTTCTGTCCTTCCGATGGGTGGCCAGGAATACGGTCACCATGTTGGCGTCCTCACCCCTCTTTATCTTTTATAATAATTTGTTTGTCATTGAAATTAAACATTTTATTCCTATTATTAAAATAATATATTACAGTAAAACACATACCAGGCGACAAAAATATTCCGTTATGGGAATTAAGCCACCACAGTACTTCCCTGCCTCGTCCTAGCCACCTTTGCCTTCTCCGACCGTTTCTTGTACCAAGAAGCGTCGAATCTAGCCTTCATGGCAGTCCACTGCTCGGACGAGATCCAACCTTGGATCGGTTTTTAGGAGCGGTCTCGAGCCTTCTGGTCGTCGATCGCATCGCGGAACAACTTGGTGGCAACGGCAAAAAATTGCTTCTCGATCGTCTTAGTCCGGTGTGGTGGATAAAAATATGTTTTCTACAAGAATTAAATTAGTTAGTTATATAATATACAAAAACATGATTTATACTAAAAGCAATATACTTTAGGTACCTTGAAGGGTAAACCAGAATGCCTTCCTCTCGTCCGAGGCATCCGAGTAGTTGATCCAAGGGCCCCCGTAGTTGGACCTCAGAAATAGCCCCAATGCCCTCTAAACTGACGGGGGATATGATATCTACACACCGATAATTAAATTCAGGAATATATATATATATATATATATATATATATATATATATATATATATATATATATATATATATATATAAATATATATATATATATATAAATATATAAATGTTAACTAATTAACTTACTTTGTAGGCCCGTCGGACCAAATCTCCATCCTCGTATCGTTCGAAGGGGCGCATGGGGGATCGTTCGGATCATATGGAGATGGCGTAGATGCGACCTCCTTCACCCGCTTCTCCATCTTCATAGTGCCGTCGCAGGAGGAATGCTGCTGGACGGGATAGGATTAGGCCTGCAACTGTCCGTCCCAAGAGTACCGCCACGTACCGTCAACGCAGACTGAGATTTGAGTGGCTGGTACACTGGAGTACTAGGAGACGAGGGACCGGTACCGTCATCCACTAACGGAGTACCACTCCATCCACCGATGGAACCTCTACCTCCACAGGATACTCCTCTACCGCCACTGTGGTACGATCTTCTGCGTCCTGCCATACCTGATAGAAATAAATATCTACAAGACAATAACCATGCATTTAACATATCACAGTTTATAAAAATAGACCCGGAGCAACCCTCTATTGAATTTCTAGATAATAACCATGCATTTAACATATCACAGTTTATAAAAATAGATCCGTAGCAACTCTCCCTTGAATTTTTAGATAATAACCATACATTTAACATATCACAGTTTATAAAAATAGACCCGGAGCAACCCTCCGTTGAATTTCTAGATAATAACCAAGTCTAGATAATAACATCCAAAAATATTCAAGTCTAGATAATAACCATGTCTAGAAAATAAGAAACATCAAGAGTTGTAAAAACATCCAAGTCTAACCCAAAAATAAGTCTACCGGAAACAAATTCGTTCAAAAGTCATATCATACTGCTCTACCCTCTATGCAGGCACATAGAGGTCTTCCTCCTCAGCCACTGTGCATAAGTAGGATCCACGCCAGCAAGATCAATATCCATAGGAGTTGGATGACTGGAACTTCCGATACAACTATCTTCTGGTGCCACCTCTTCCTTTATAATTATCTCGGCTTTAGGAATCACTTTCCTTAATAGTAGGAGGAAGTTCTTCCTTGACCTTCATCTCTGCTTTAGGTACCACTACCTCCTCAGTAGCAGGAGGTACCGCTACCTCCTCAGTAGCCATCTGTGCCTCTCTTAAGCGACGTGCTCGGGTCATAGGTGCCATCTGGATAGATTGATAAAAACATAGAGATTAATTAGGGATTAAACAAAATGACAGTATTAGACATATAATATGAAAGATTCATTGTTGCATGGAGATTAATTAGTGGTTAAACATATTTTAAATTTTATTTTATTTTCAATCATCTTCTGAAAATTCATCTTCTTCATCCTCCGCGTCCTCATCTTCCTCCTCATCTTCGTTTTCATCTACTTCATTTTTTCTTCGAATATTTCTACTTCTTCTACACGATTAGATGTGTAATGTGGAACTTCTGTTGTGTCCACGTCAACGTATTTGTTACGAGAGGTAGCTCGTCCTCCTGATAAGCTATTTTGTCAACATCATAGGTATTTCTGGCTTTAGTCCTGCATACTGCCCACCAGTCCAACCTAGTTGTTCCCCGTCTAGGATAAGTAGTGAAGTAAACTAGTTGAGCCTGACTTGCTAGGACAAATGGTTCGTATCCTTGATATCGACGCCGGTAGTTAATATCCACAAGACCATGCTTGTCAATTTTTTAACCTTGATCTTGGATTGGATAGAACCAATCACACCTGAACAATACGATCCTAGCCAGCTCTATGCCATTGTTATATGTCAACTCCACAATCTCCCGTAAGACACCATAGAAATTATTGCCCGGATCGACATCTTTATAGTTTGTAGATCGAATACGTAGGTATTTCTGGCTTTAGTCCTGCATACTGCCCACCAGTCCAACCTAGTTGTTCCCCGTCTAGGATAAGTAGTGAAGTAAACTAGTTGAGCCTGACTTGCTAGAAAAAATGGTTCGTATCCTTGATATCGACGCCGGTAGTTAATATCCACAAGACCATGCTTGTCAATTTTTTAGCCTTGATCTTGGATCGGATAGAACCAATCACACCTGAACAACACGATCCTAGCCAGCTCTATGCCGTTGTTATATGTCAACTCCACAATCTCCCGTAAGACACCATAGAAATCATTGCCCGGATCGACATCTTTATAGTTTGTAGATCGAATACACAAACAACTATTTTTGGTTGAATCAAGATCCGGAAAGTTCTCTCTGATCGGAGCATTTGTTGAATTGAACCTAAACTCATTCACACAATAGCTTGGCCAGATTTTGACGAAATAAATAGGCCCTTGGCTAGAGTTGTAATAGACTCATTCTCTAGTATTGCGTCCGGACGATCGACCTAAATACCACAAGATAAGAAATTAAATTCAGCGTTCCGTTAATTACTGTGCAAAGTGCATATACGAAAAGTAATTACTGAGTATCTTACATATGCACTCAACCATGAAGGAAAATGACGTCTCATTTTCTATTCTAGTTCTTCATCCGTTATGTACTGTGTATTCGACCTCACCTCATCATTAAATGTGCTGAAAATAACATTACATCGACCAATTAGAGTAATAATAATATTGGATACTATTACATGCATAGATGACGTAAACATAGACATATTAGTTACTTACCCCTCAAGCTTCTTCACTTCATCCTCCTCGCAGTTGAGTAATATATATAACTGAGTAGCCCTTAGTTCCTCGTCATTCAGATATCTTTTTTTTATTTTCCCCGAAGGCATTACGAAAGCATTGAAGACTTTCAGTATTGCATCATTAGGTTCAAGATATACATTGTCGATTCTCGGAGCTCTTATTCTATTAGTAGCAATATGTGGCTTGAAATACGTCGAGCAGAAGTTTGTAATCTCCTCGGAAACATAGGCTTCCCATTGCCTTCCTTTATCAAATGCAACACAGGACGTCTGCATATATCTTCGAAGTCCAACCTGGCCTTGGGATTGTCTTTCGTCTTTTCCTTTACGTCCATCACAGTATTAATTATGTTGTCAAACACATTCTTCTTAATATGCATGACATCAAGGATATGTCTGATCAGATTGGTGCTCCAATATGGCAGGTCCCAGAATATACTTCTTTTTGTCCAATTATGAGTGCGGCCAAATTCATCACACTTGTATCCCTTTGTAGGCTCTTCGATAGCACTTAAAAAATCCTTGACCTCCTCCAATATCGTGTCTTCGATCCACCTTGGCAGTGGATTGGCCTTCTCTACAATGTCGGCACGAAAAGCATTCATGTTCCACCGGAACGGAAGGTCCTTCGGCAGGAACTGTCGATGACAATCGAAGAAGCACGATTTTCCTTCGTGTTTCAAACAGAAATCCTTCGTGCGGTCCATGCAATACGGACATAAGAGATGACCATGAGTGCTCCATCCAGATAATATTCCATTAGCTGAAAATTCGTTGATGGTCCACATCTGTACGGCCCACGTCTAAAAATTCCACTTTCTAGAAACATCGTAGGTGTTGGCACCTACTTTCCACATCTGATTCAACTCATCTATCAATGGCTGTAAATACACATCGATGTTCCTCTTCGGATTGTTCGGATCCGGGATAATACCGGTGAGAAACATATACGGAGTCTTCATGCACATCCAAGGCGGTAGATTGTACTGAGTGACGATCACAGGCTAACACGAATACTGGGACCCCGAAAGTCCGAATGGGGTACAACCGTCGGAGGAGAGACCCAATATGATATTACGCGGATCCGAAGCAAAATATGGATAATCTCGATCAAAGTGCTTCCATGCTTCTCCATCAGATGGGTGATCCAATACTCCTTCGATCTGTTCCCGTCTGTACCAACTCATGTTTTCTGCAATCTCCTTCACCATAAACAACCTCTGCAACCGCGACGTCAACGGCAAGTAGTGCATCGAGTCGGTAGGCTTCCTTGCACCGGGAGTCCTACTTGAACTTGTTGTCTTATAGCGATCAACACCACAAAATCTGCATGCGTCTTCATCCTTGTCATCTTTGTAGTACAACATGTATCCGTTGTGATATCCATCAATTTTCTCGTATCCCATCCATGGATATCTCATCATCCTTTTAGACCGGTAGAAGTCTGAAGGTAACTTTGCACCTTCCGGCAAGACCTCCATAATCAACTCGATGATTCGATTGTAGCATTCTTGAGACATGGTAGAATCGGACTTGATGCTCAGGAGTTGTGTAACCACCTCCAACGGTGAATGATCCTCACAACCAGGATATAAAAGAGTCCTTGCATTCTCCAGCAACTCTATGAACTTCGCATCATCGACATTCGGTGCCTCCTCAGCCGCATCATGATTGTCTGGATCGAAACTAGGTCCCACAGCGTCAAAAGCCATGTTCACCCACCCTTCGTCGTAACCAGCGTGGTCATGGACATCCATATACGGCAAATTAGGTTTCAGCTCCGATGCTAAAGGCACAAGTTCTCCGTGTGAGCTCCACTGATAGTAATTCGGTATGAACCTTGAGTAAAAATGATATGTCATGTCCACTTCTGGATGATATTTTATGTTGCGATATCAAACACATGGACACTTAATTTTGGTACGGTCCATGTACTGAGTGAACGCCTTGGCGAACTGCAGGAACTGCTCTACCCCATGTATAAATTCATCTCGCACACCGCACACGTCATCAGGATGATGATTGTACATCCACGAACGATGCCCCAGATAGTAATTCATATCCATTAATTGACAATAATTTTGCAAAGATAGATACACATTATTCAAGTATATTCCAAATAGATGCATAGACACATGAGTATTAAATGAGTGTCATCACATGTTCAAAAAGAAGGCCCCCTCTCTGACCCCCCCTCTGACCCCAATTTACTTTTCTGCTTCTTATTCAACTCTCTCAGCATCCTATTTCGCATCATAGGATATCTTCCTCAACCTCAGCCGGTATTGATATCGAAATCGGTATCAGTATCATTTATGGTTGATATCATGAATCTCATGGCTTCCGCTAGCAGAGCAAAATGTAAAGCCAAACGTGAAACAGAGCTTCATATTCAAAATATCAAAAGTAAAAAGTTTTCAATTAGTGTTAGTCCAATCGAAAACTTTTTTACTTCTGATGTTTTGAATATGAAGCTCTGCTTCACGTTTGATTTTATATTTTGCTCTGCTAGAGAAAGTCATGTGATTCATGATATCAACCGTAAATGATACCGATAGCGATTCAGATACCGATATCGATACTGTGAACCTTGGTTAATATTAATATTTTTACACTTCTCTAGGGTGAGGTTAAGGTATATATCATATATGATGCAAAATAGTCGGCTGAATAACCCGAATGAGAAGAAATGAAGTATGGAGGCTCACTCTATACACTCTAGGATAATCACTTTATACACTCTAGGATACTCACTCTATACACTCTAGGATACTACGATATACTACTAGTATACTCACTCTATACACTCTTACTTATGCAAACCTTTTGAGGCAATCAGCGTTATACTAGATCTTCAAAAAAATCTATAACTCTGATAGGCCCAAAAGGCTTGGCATAAGTAAATTTAATTTCCAGAGAAGGGCTCAAAACAGCGTACCAATCATACCTACACTTCTAGGATACTCTATACACTCTAGGTACTAGGATACTTCTTAGCAAGGTTCTAAGAGTAGGTAATCCCCAATATCTTAGGATACTCTATACACTCTAGGTACTAGGATACTCTATACACTCTAGAGGATACTCTATAGGTACTAGAATACTCTATACACTCTAGGTACTAAGATACTCTATACACTTCTTAGGATACTCTATACACTTCTAGAGGATACTCTATAGGTACTAGGATACTCTATACACTCTAGGTACTAGGATACTCTATACACTTCTTAGGATACTCTATACACTCTAGGTACTAGGATACTCTATAGAATCTAGAGTAGGTTATCCCCAATATTTTAACCTAAATTAGGATTCACATTACCTATCCTAGGTAAGTCCTTACCTATAATATTAGAGTAGGTAATACCTTAGCTATGTTACTACTAGGTAAAAACCCCAAGTCATTTTGACAACCCTCACCCTAACCCCAAATGTGAATCAAGTATTCACATCAAGATAGCAATGACAGTATCAACGTGTCTGTAAGCCGTGTGTGTCCACGTGCCTGTGTGTCGTGTGTGTCCACTTGTCTGTGTGTCATTTTATATACTTTCGTGTCTGCGTAATAGGGTGCTCATGTCTGTGTCTGTGTGTCTTTGTCTGTGTATGTGTCTCAGTGCATGAATATTTGTGTTCGTATCCGTGTTCATGTTGTGGTAGATTGAGGGAGTGTGTCGGTGTCGTATCAGTGAGTGTGTCAGTGTGTCTGTGTCGTGTCAGTGGCAGATAGGGTTAGGTATACCTGGATGGGGTCGGGTCTGGGTCGCCGGAGCGGAGCAGGGGACGAGGGGGGTCGGCTGTGGAGAAGCGACGACGAGGTTACCAGGGGGCGAGGGGGGTCGCCGGGGCAGGGGACGAGGGGAAAGGGGGTCGCCGGAGGGAGGGGTCGCCGGGGGGAGGCCTCGCCGGAGGAGAGGAGCTCGTCGGGGGGAGGGGTCGCCGGAGACGAGAGAGAGAGGGGAGAGAGATTTGGGGCTCGAGGCGGGAGGTCAAAAATTTGGGTGAAATAAAATGAAATCGATCGGGTTCCCAGAACCCTATATAAAAGTTTTTAGCGACGTCTGAGAGAGACATCGCTAGACATCGCTGTTCACTAATAGGATAGCGACGTACTTGATTAAATGTCGCAAAATGTTGCTGAATAAAATAAACCAGCACCGTTTTGCGACTAAATCGCGACTTGTTATTTCCAAACCATAATTATAGTCGCTATTAGTCGCTAAACGTCACTGATAGTGACGTTCAGCGATGCCATTTTTATACGTCGCTAAATACAAAAAATATAGCGACATTTTTAACTGGACTCGCTAATCTCGTCGCTAATTTGACATTTTTTGGTAGTGATGTAAGGAAGTTGCAATAGAACGCTAAAAGGGATTAACAGTGATTTAAACTGCCAATCACTGGATGTAAAATTGTTTAGGCAAATTGGCTTAGCACCCTTGGGGATAAAGTTTGGAATTTCTAAGTCTTGACCATGAAGTTTGAGAAAGATGGTGAAGTCCATCAGTTCAAAGGAATTCAAGATATTCCTTCACAACTTAAGGAACCTGACAGCAAGGATTTGAGACAGAAGGGTCAAATATTTATAATACAATTGTGTTAACTAGAGAGGATAGAAGAGAAGACAATAGTTACTGAAGAAAGAATTGAAATAACAAGATTGATACAGAAATATGAACAACTCTTTGATGAACCTAAGGGTTTAGCCCCTAAGAGGGATTTTAACAATCACATACCTCTGATAGCTGGAGCAGGACCAGTGTGTTGTAGACCCTACACGCACCCATACATTCACAAAAATGAGATAGAAAAGCAGGTGAAGAAGATGATGGATACATGCATTATAAGGCCCAGACACAATTCTTATTCTTCCCCTATGATATTAGTCAAGCAAAATGATGGAACTTGGAGGATGTGCATAGACTATAGAAGGTTAAATCAACAAACTGTGAAGGATAAGTTTCCCATACCCTTCATAAAAGAACTATTTGATGAACTCCATGGTTCCAATTTTTTTAAATTGGATTTAAGGGCTGGCTCTCATTAGGTGAGAATGGCAGCTAGGGATGTCCCCAAGACAGCTTTCAGTAAAAGAACTATTTGATGAACTCCATAGTCTTGCATCATCTCAGTAGCTTGCTCCCGTATCAGAAGATGCACTATTTGTTGGTTGTATGTAGTGAGCAAAAGCTCAAGCACGACACAACAAATAGTCCTACATCGGCCAAGTATGGGGGCTTTACTTGTGCTCATATCACTTGTGCTTCTTTTGCTTCATTAAAGTTGTGTGTGGGAGATCCATGGGCCACACGCGCGCGCCGTCGCCCGGCCTGGCTCGGCTAGGCTCGTGTTACGGGTGCGTGCCCACATATGCGGGCGTCGAATGCCGATTCGATTTCCTCTTCAGGTTCGGGCTGAGACCCTAAAAACTTTTTGCTTCTCTCAATAAAATTTCTGACCATTACAATCATTTAATTTCTGACCGTTACAATCATTTAATTTCGTAACGTTTACTATTCAAAATTACGTCCAGATACATTGCATCACGTTTTTACTTTGTAACGTTAATTATTTGTCTTCTTGTTTGTCACTGTTCATACGGAAAAATTAAAAAAAAATATTTCCTTCATACAAGCTTCAGTCAATACTTACTTCTGTTAAATACTTGCTTCTGTTCAAATCTTTACATCATACAAGCTTATGTTTACTTCATACGGATAACAAAAATTTACTTTGAAAAAAAAATATAGTTATTGTCTATCATCAAGTCTCTGTTAATACTTGTCTATACATTTGCTTTGAAAAAAAAAGGAAAAACAAATATATTATATATATATATATATATATATATATATATATATATATATATATATATATATATATATATATATATATGTGTGTGTGTGTGTGTGTGTGTGTGTGTGTGTGTGTGTGTGTGTAAACATTTGCTCTGTTTACATATAGTTGTCTAAACATTTGCTACTTGTCCTATTATTAAGTCTTTGTTAATACTTTTAAGTATTTGCTTAGACATTTGCTACTTGTCCTAAAATATATATATATATATATATATATATATATATATATATATATATATATATATATATATATATATATATATATATATAAATATATATATATATATATATATATGTGTGTGTGTGTGTGTGTGTGTGTGTGTGTGTGTGTGTAAACATTTGCTCTGTTTACATATAGTTGTCTAAACATTTGCTACTTGTCCTATCATTAAGTCTCTGTTAATACTTTTAAGTATTTGCTTAGACATTTGCTACTTGTCCTAAACATTTGCTACCTATTAATACTCTGTTAATACTTGTCTAAACATTTGCTTGCAAATTATTTGCTTAGACTTGTCCTAAAAATATATATATTAGTCCTGTTGGAAAAACCCTCTTTTACTCAATTTTTTAATTTAAGCTAAATCAAACAGTTAATTGATTTAGTAAAATTCCTTTAATTTTAAAGTTCTAAAGTAGAGATTTGTTTGGGAACAAGCCGAAAGGGCCCTTCTATCAACAAGGCAAAAATTCGTCTAAGTGATCGGTACTTAAGTGTTCATAGTGAATCACCGCTTGCTGCGATCCCGCCCCTACAGTTAACCCAACCTTATCAAAACTTGAAAAACAAAAATTTTAAAGGTCAATTACTAAAATCATTTTAATTATTAATTTTCCTTAAAGCCATCTTATTGAGTAGATTTAAACTTTTACAGCCTTAGAAAACATGTCTGCCAAGGAAGAGACTTTTTCTGCTAAGCCCGCTAAGTTCAATGGCACTTACTTCAAGAGGTGAAAAAGCCAGATGAAATTTTGGCTTACCACTTTAGGTCTGATTTCTACCATTGAGTATAAAAGCGCTATGTCGGAGTCACTTTACGACATATTTTTTGAGTATAAAAGCGCTAAAGAACTCTGGGATGCTTTGGAAGATGAATATGGTTGTGATGATGCTGGAATTGATAGATTCAATTCTTCCACATTCAACCGATATGTCATGGTAGATAACAAACCTATCAATGGCCAAATTCATGAATTTCAAGAACACCTTAGACATGTTCAAGCCAAGGGATCATTCTTTTCCACTGAACACAAAA
The DNA here is from genome assembly GCA_029216955.1 of Iris pallida. Taxonomy (NCBI): domain Eukaryota; kingdom Viridiplantae; phylum Streptophyta; class Magnoliopsida; order Asparagales; family Iridaceae; genus Iris; species Iris pallida. Next base: position 1,391,017 of record JANAVB010021997.1, read on the forward strand.
TAGGATGTTTGATAGACAAACTCTTTCCGTCTTGGTCTAAAGTGGCAAAGGACCTACTACATCTACAAGGATCTATTACATACTCTCAAGCTCTACAGAGAATTAGAACAGAAGAGGAATATAGGTCCAAGGCCAATGCTAGGTCAAATGTCACAGCTAGGGTAAACCTTGTAGAAAGCCATGTAAAACCTAAGTCAAACAACCATCTCAAATCCAAGAAAAACTCCTTTAAAAAGAAGCAGAGTTTTCAACCTCCTCATCAAAACCATCATCACCAAAACCATCACCACCAAAACCCTCAACATCATCAACCCCAAAAACCTAAAAAATTTGGTCAGACTCAGGATCAAAGGAGATTTTGTTTTGTGTGTGGTAGAACCAACCATAAAACCATCAACTGCTTCCAAAGGAAGAAGGAACCTATCCTGACCTCCTTCAAAGGAAAAGGTAAGCCAAAGGCTAACATGATTCTGAATGGGTCTTCCAGCTCCTTCAGGTCTGTAAGCTATCAACCTGTAGTAAACCTTTCTTTCCATTCTGATAATTGGTGGTTGGATTCTGGAGCTAATGTTCACGTTTTATTTGATCGCTCCTGTTTTTCAACCGTCAGGAATCAGGTGAAGGAGACGTGACTCTAGGAGATGGCTCAATAGCACAGATCATAGGAAGAGGAAGAATAGATCTAAAGGTGACATCAGAGAAAATTCTATCTCTCCATGATGTGCTTCATGTGCCATCTATTAGAAGAAACCTTGTTAGTGGATCCCTCCTTGTAGCCTCAGGATACAAAATGTCATAACCCGCACCCGCTTTTCGGGATACGAGTGCGTGTCCAAGCCAGCCTACGTCGCAGAGTCGACGGTAGAACGCTGTCAAGCTCGCAATAAATAAATGATCATAATAAACTTTTACTGCTCATTCATATTTCTAAATTTATACAACCTTTACAAGATTTATATTCAAGAAAGTACAAGGTTCTTACAATTAATGAAATAATACCATATCTATCTAATTTCTAGGTTTTGGCCTGCAAGGACATCCGAATCTTCCAATGCTAAGAGAAGCCACAGCTAACCTGAAAATATTGGTTTCCAGTCAGGAATGTAACAAGCACACAAACCGACCCGCTATTCGCAAAATAATAGGATTGAAAATACATGAAAATAGCATATGTAGAAGAAAACTAGAAAGTAGACTAATGTCATGGTATAACTAGAATGAAAGCATGAATCATAGAACATGGCATGTCAACTAGAAAAGAATATGTGAACATGGTGACATGGCAATTGGTGAAATATAAAGAATAAATAAAAGACAACTATCTAAGTGTGTTAAAATATCTGTTTCGACATGTGAACGGCTAGGGGTTAATCCGGCACCCCGTACGTGAAATGTGCGACTGCTATTCTCCACGAAAGACAAGGAAGATAGAAAGGGTAGTTCACACGTCTACTAAGATATCTCCCCTTTCGACTAGTACAAATGGACCCAAACATGTCACGAAACACGAAAGCAAGATAAAACGAGAATATAATGAGCAAGGATCCATGATACCATCTCGTGTGTACAGCGTGTCCACAAGCAGGAGAGCATATATATGATATGTATTAAACAAAACTATCAGAATTGAAAGCAGCCAGAGAGTGCACTTGTCTGAGGTCCTTTGCTGGTGAAATCAATAATCCTGTTGGGTTCAGATTGGTCGCGGATGTCATAACTATGCAAGACGATCGCTAACGATGAGACAGACAATGCCATTGTGTCCGGGATAATCCGATTAGCCTAGGGTCGATATGAAGTAGTCAGAATCGCAAGTAATAACAACATATGACTAGTCACGATTAAGGGCGATCAAATCTAGGAAAAAATATAATCAGGAAATATATATATATATATATATATATATATATATATATATATATATATATATATATATATATATATATATATAAAGAAAATATTTATAACTAATTAGAATAAAATAATTTAGGTAGATACGTTTAAATCATCTTAGGCAAAACCTTATTATGGTAACATATGTTCATAAATCTATTAGAAGAGTATCATATTTGAAACTATACTAAAATGTACTAAAATATGGAAACTCCTTTTAGGCCAAACCCTTATTTATCAAAATATATATTTTCGGAAACATTGATAACTATTTCACAAAATACTTATTAGGCCAATTCTTATATTTGAAAGGTAGATAGAAATACTATATTATATATAACTGTTTTGGGAAAAAGTTACCATATTTAAACGGTGTAAAAAGGTACTATAATAAGTGTAACAATACAAGGTTTGCTAATACAACATATACACAAAATGTCAATCCTTTATTTAAATACTTAAACTTAGGCTCAATATATAATCAATCCTCAAACATATCTATAAATTTTATATATAAAAATTATAATAACTTCCATAGAGTCCAATATATAAAACTAACAATTATCTTAAATACATATATAAATATAACATAACCTTAATACTTGTATATCTGTAAATATAAATTATTTGCTAGAAAGAGACCTACTTTAACTGCAAGCTATCAAAGCCCAGCCCATCACTTAAGCTCAACTAATATTACAAAACTAAAATAAAAACCTCAAGGCCCAATTAGTGACTAATAATACTGATATAATTTTAATCCAAAACCTAGTACTTATATATATATAAATAAAGCCTAATATATAATTTTAGGTACTGATATTTGTTTGTAAATTTAAAAAATAAAGCAAGCATTGAAAAAGCAACCTTCACTACTCAACAGCATTCATTGCTGTAGTAATAAAAAGCTATCCCTTACATTTCCAGATTGGAATAGAAAGAGAGAGAGAGGAAAACTCTTTTAAATAGATTGGAATAGAAAGAGAGAGAGCAAAGAGGGATAAGGAAGGCTCACCTTCTCGAGGGGACGACGGCAGCAGGGAGAGCCCAAGGGTCGAGGGCAGCTGTGCTTCGGTACGGCGGCTCCGCGCCAGGTGGAGCACGCGGCGCTGTGCCTCCGTCACGACGGCAGTCGGGAGCACCGCCTGCTGGTGGCGTCGACAACTGGTGCTGACGTCGCGGCAGCGGCTCACAGGGGAGCACTCCGGCGCATACGAGAGGTGGCGCACAGTTGAGGCCTGGCACGGGGATTACGGCCGGCGGCGCTCCGCTGCCGAGGCTAGAGGGGACTCAGGTGGCGCTCGCCGGGGTTTTGGAGGAAACCGGTGGTGTGAATGTGGAGGCGGCCAAGAAGTGCTCGGGTTCCTGTCGACCACGGGATCGGCGAGGCCGGCGGCGAACCCAGTCGAGCAAGGTCCGGTTCTCTCCATCTTCTTCTTTTTTCTCTGAGTGGTGGTCGGGAACGATGGGGTGGCTGTAGAGCAAGATTGGGGCGGCGATGTGGGGACGGAGGTGATGTCGGAGGTCGGGTGGTTGTGTAGAACGGCCTCTATCCGTGGTGATGGATGCAGTGATGGGGTGTTGGCGCTGGCGACGCGGTCGCAGCAATGGAGACGAGGAGGAGGATCGGGAAGGGCGGCGATCAAGGCGATGGCGGGGTGGCCTTAGGGAAGAAACTTGGGACCGGCACACTCGTGCGACGGCGCTCGCACTGCGGAGGAGCAGTTGGCTACAGGCGGTTCGCGGGTGATTGCTCAGCGACATTCAGGGGCTAAGTACTGGTGATGGTGGTGTTTTGGATGCTTGGAACTCGTGTCGGGTGTGTTCGACACGAGTTGGTTTGTAATGTGATGGAATAAGATGGGATGGACACGGACACACGGGTCCGGACACGATTTGGGTGGTTATTGTCACGTAGACGGACACGGTAATGGTGATGATCGGAAGGGAGATGGATGTGTGGTTGTTTGTGGTCGTAGATACGGTGGCAGTTCGAGGGGGCGGACGAACAAGGCTTGCGGCAAGGCAGCAATGGTGCGGCACTGTGAGATATTGGAGGAGATAGTGTTGGCTACTGTGGTGGCTTGGTGTCGATAAGCAATAGATGAGAGGGACTTTTGTGGATGTCTCATGTAGAGACCTTCTGTGTGTATATATATATATATATATATATATATATATATATATATAAGTGGATGTCTCATGTAGAGACCTTCTATATATATATATATATATATATATATATATTCTAGGCTTTTGGTTAGATAAAAGACACCATTTTGGTTTATCTCCTAACTATATAATATTCTAGTTATTATTAAGGAGTTAGGAAAATAATTATCACTATTTATCAACTAAACATTTAAATCAAGATTAATTCGAATCATGATCCATTAATTAATTAAAATCAATGCCAATTTATAAATATTTGATCACATTAAATTTTATATATATATATATATATATATATATATATATATATATATATATATATATATATATATATATATATATATATATATATATTGGAAGCGGATCAAAAGTCCCCCTTAGAAAATCCCCTAAAAACCCGCCTCACTCTCAGCCGTCCATTTAATGTTAATATTAATGTTAATATTAATTTTAATGTTAATATTAATGTTAATATTAACATTAAATACTAAAATTAATATTAAAGTTAACATTAAAATTAATATTAATACTAACATTAATATTAACATTAATATTAACATTAACATTAATATAAAACTAAAAATAAAAATTAATATTAACATTAATATTAACATTAATATTAACATTAATATTAATATTAACATTAAATGGACGGCTGAGAGTGAGGGGGTTTTCTAAGGGGGGCTTTTGATCCGCTCCTATATATATATATATATATATATATATATATATATATATATATATATATATATATATATATATATATCAATTAAATATCACCACAATTAGTTTAAAAATAATTTAAATCACATATTATCAAATAATTATTTAATCAACTGCAATTTGCTTAGAATGGAAAATTAAAATCAGGGAAGAGGAGTACACATGGATCCGAACAAGTCACGAAAGTCAACCATCTTTTGAAATTCAACCATAAAATTCAAGGTTAACTATTTTTATCAAAACTTAATTAGTATTTTCAAATCGTAACTTTAAAAATAGTTTTTATAGCAGAAAAATTATAAAATATTATTCACAAACTCTCGAGAAAATTTTCCTTTAAACACAAATAAAAATTAATTGAACATCCGGGGAGAGGAGTTACACAAAATTGTAATGGAGGCCAATATAGTAGTTTTCTCTAAGAATGATTTGTTTATTGGAAAAGGATTTGTGAAAGATTGACTTTTTATTTTAAGTACCATGAATAAAAGTAAAATTTCTTCTTTTAATATCCTCAAATGTTTGGCATGGTAGACTAGGTCATGTGAATTTAGGATCCATTAAAAGGATGATGAACTTAGATCTTATACCTAAGACTCCTATAGATGATGAACACAAATATGAGATTTGTGTTCAAGCTAAACACACTAGATTACCTTTCAAATCTGTCCATAGGGATTCCGATCTCCTAGAACTCATCCATAGTGATGTTTGTGATTCCAATAGGGTCTTGACCCGAGGTGGTAGGAAATACTTTGTCACTTTTATAGATGACCACTCAAAGTATTGTCACACCTACCTTCTTAAGACCAAAGATGAAGTTCTAGACAGATTCATGGTCTATAAATCTGAAGCTGAGAACCAGTTAGATAGAAAGGTTCAGATCCTTAGATTAGATCGTGGTGGAGAGTATACCTCAAATGACATGACTAAATTCTACGAAGAGCATGGAATTATTCATGAGGTTGCCGCTCCTTATTCACCACAATCCAATGGAGTTGCTGAAAGGAAGAATTGCACTCTGTTAGATATGGTCAATGCCATGCTTCTCAGCTCTGGTGCCCCTGATAATCTTTGGGGAGAAGCCCTTTTATCAGCCTGTTATATCCTTAATAGGATACCTAGTAAGACTAATGATAAGACACCATATGAGTTATGGAAAGGTCGGACCCCTAGGATTAATTATCTTAAAGTTTGGAGATGTCTAGCTAAGGTAGGAATTCCAGAACCCAAAAAAAGGAAGATAGGACCTAAGACTGTAGATGTTGTGTTCATAGGATATGCCTTAGATAGCAATGCCAATAGATTTTTTGTAACTCATTCTGAAGTAAATAAAATCTCTAATAACACAATTATAGAAGCTAGATATGCAGTTTACTTTGAGAATATATTTTCATTCAAGGATAGAATCCCTTCAGCTTCCTCCAACCCTTCTCTTACTCCATCTATTAGTTCTCATGATCAAATACCTAGTTCTCAACCTGAATAAGTCATAGAACCTAGAAGGAGTAAAAAAAAGAAAGGATTGAAAAAGAATTTAGGAGAAGGATTCTTCACATTTTTTATAGAGGGGGATCCCTCAACTTATGAAGAAGCCATATCCTCTCCTGATGCTCCTTTCTGGAAAGAAGCTATTAACAATGAGTATAACTCCATTATGGAGAACAATACTTGGTTTTTAGCAAACCTTCCTTTAGGTAGCAAACTCATAGGTTATAAGTGGATTTTTAAAAAGAAACTTAGAGCCGATGGTACCATAGAGAAATATAAGGCTAGATTAGTAGCCAAAGGTTTTACCCAGAAAAAGGAATTAGATTATTTTGATACCTACTCTCTTGTAGCTAGGATTTCTTCTATTAGAACCCTCCTGGCCTTAGCCTCCATTCATGATATGTTGATTCATCAAATGGATGTAAAGACAGCATTTCTAAATAGAGATCTATAGGAAGAAATATATATGGAGCAACCTGAAGGTTTTATTGCTAAAGGCCAAGAAAATAAGGTTTGTAGATTAGCAAAATCTTTTTATGGCCTAAAACAAGCTTCCAAGCAATGGCACAACAAATTTGACAAAGTTATTATAGAATTTGGTTTTGTGCCAAATGAATATGACAAATGTTTGTATTCTAAAAATACAAATGAAAGTTGTGTCATCTTATGCTTGTATGTTGATGATATACTTATTTTAGGATCTTCACTGGAATTGATAAATAATACTAAGAATTATTTATCTAACCAGTTTGACATGAAAGATCTAGGTGAAGCAAACCTGATCCTAGAATTACAAGTGTCCAAATGCAAAGAGGGCTATACTCTATCCCTAGCACATTTAATTGAAAAAATGCTAAGGAAGTTTGAGTATTTTGACAAAAAACCTACCCTTAATCCATATGATAGTAATGTTGTTCGCAAGAAGAATGAAGGTGTCACGACCCGCACCCTGATTAGGGGCACCAGTACGTGGTTACGTCCAGCCTACGCCGCAGAATCGGCGGTAGAACGCTGTATAGGTCGTCTACGAAAACTACGCTAAACAGTATAAAGGTACATGTACAGTATATACACTCTGAATGGAGGTGACATAGCAAATACAATCTCAATCACAAGATAAAGCTAAGGTAGATAGCACGGAAAAGAAATACGATAGATGAAAAATAGGAAATAAGTTCAAGATCCAACACAAGCCCAGAGATATACACAACATCACAGGGTCACAAAATATAATATAGAATATTACAGTCTGAAACAAAAGCTGGATCGCAGTCCAGGCAAGCCTAACTAAGCTAACTACTCTGGGAGTCCAAAGTCTAGTGTCTCAACTAACAGGCCACAGTCCTGGCCTAAGTCTCCATCTGTCTCGACCCCATAGAAGGTCGAGCAGTCTGTCTCAGAAACATCTGTAATATATCAACGATATCCTGGCAAGAAAATGAGCAAGTACAAACACTAACAGTAGTTCCATATGAATTGACAAATTTTATAAGAGACAATATAATGAAATACAAGACAAAGATATGGGATGACTTGGGAGCCATTCGAAAGCCGAGCTACAACCCGTAAACCAAACAAGGACCGGGGTTGTAACCCTTCTCCCAAACAGAACCTAGTCTCCAATCAAGGTATAGCATAAGAGCATGTAGAACATGTGAAATACAAGACAAAATCAACAGAAAATATATAACAAGATGTGAGTACTAAAAAGGACGACAATATATAGGATGACTTGGAAACTATTTGGAAGCCGAGTTACAACCCGTAAACCAAACAAGGACCGAGGTTGTAACCCTTCTCCCGAACAGAACCTAGCCTCCTATGATAAATAAATATAAAATGTGACTTGAATTATTAGTGTGTTATGTGATCAGCTTGGAATCATGATCAGGCTTTCCATCTGACTGGCTATGAACAAGTGTACAACGGAACAGGATAAGGCCGGCCACCATGGAAAGCTATGAAAAAGTAGGATAAGGCTTTATCCGTCGTGAGGCGAGGGTATAGCTATGAACAAGTAACAAGTACAAGTGTGAAGAATAAGTAGGGTCTTTGATCACACAACCACTAATAACTCCCTATCCCCGAATAGTATAAAGGATCCGAACATGACACGTCAGGACACGGGACTCAAGGGCAGGGGGCCAGCCCGCTCCCAAGTCCATGTCTATACAAGTACAAGTAACAAGTCGAGTCATGTACCAATATACCAAGTAATCTAGAAATGACATCTCATGACAGGATCCGATGTATACTAGTCCCTGAACCATCGTGTCAGAAATCAAGTAAGACACTACAACTGAATCGGATATAGCAGATATCAATACAATAAAAACAATCAGTGAATGTACTCGCTTGTGGTCCTGAGCTGATAAGGTGAACAGGTGCTCGAAGATATCATAGATTTAAAGATGAGATACCATGAGTCCAAACAGGGTTTAATAATGAAAGGAAAGCTAATCTAGTCATGATATACAAGTCTAAGTCAAAACTAGGTCAAACTAAGTCACACCAAGCTAAACTAGGTCATACTAGGTCATACTGAGCCAAACTAGGTCACACTAGGACAACCAAGGTCAAACAAGGTCACAGGAAGTCAATCCAAGTCAAACTAGGTCAATCTGGGTTAAGGTTGACTTACAGTTGACTTTTGGTCAACTTGTCAACTCTGGTCAACTCTAGTCAACTATAGGTCAACCCTAGGTCAAACTAGTCTAATGTTGACTAACTGTTGACTTTCAGTCAACTGGTCAACTCTGGTTTGGTTTCGGGTCAATTCTAGTCACTTTTAGACTAAGCTTGACTTTCGGTTGACTTTTGTTGACTTTTGGTCAAAACAGTCAACTGAGGTCAAAACTAGTCTTAAAGCACTAATCTTGACCATTACCAACTAAGGGAAACTATTTCTAACTATATCTTAAACTGTTAAACCCATACCTTAGTTATAGGTAATTACCTTAACTTATACTATTTAGATACTAGCTAGATATACCTTATCTCTAACATGCTCTTCATTTCACTCTTAACAACACAATTTCTAACCAACAACTAATTCTCTAACTAACTATCATCTCTCATATTACTAACTTCTAAACACTACCTATTCCAACTCTCACAACATATTTCTAGACTCATAAGCTACCCTCACAACATGAAGGGGATGAGATGGGTTGAATGTTGGACTGATTTCGAAATGGAAAGTATAGACTTGAAGTGAATGGGGTAAATAGATTGGTGGACTATTTTGTATGGAATGAATGAATGAAAGAATGCATGAATGAATAGAAGGATGGATGAATTGATGACTGAACTGGATGCGAATATAATGGATGAAATGAATGGAAGAATGAATGTGAAGTGGGAAGGAGCTGATATGGACTTGTAGGGATGAAATGAATGGGATATGAATGAGGAGGGGGACTGAATACATATATAGGGTGAATGGCTGAATGTCTGGTTAAATGAAGAATGAATGAATGGAATATGAAGTGGGAGGAAAAGAGGCTGACATGGACTGAAATGTAGGAGGTATATATGCTGCAATATGCAGCAGCTACTGCTGCTGATGCATGCTGCAACGCATGCTGAAATACAATAAATGAATGGGGAAAAGAGTGAATGGATTGATATGAGTTGTATGTGAACTAAAATGGACTGAAATTAAGAATGATTAACAGAATGGATGGACTGAATGAAAGGGCTGAACGAAGAATGAATTGAAACTGAAATAAGGTGAATGTAGACTGAAATGAAGAATGGATGGACGAGTAAAACTGAAATGAAGAATGGATGGATGAGTGAAACTGAAATGACGGAGGGGATGGCTGATATGGAGTGATCTCTTCACTGAAAATAACAGGGCAGCAGTGCCCTGCTGCTGCTGATGATTCGAAGGGTGCAGTCCCCTGTAGGGACTGCTACAGCTACTGCTACTGATGCCTATACTGGCTTATGAATAGAAAAATGGATGGATGATGAATTAAAGGGCTATATGGACTGATTTTGGATGAGGTGAATGATTGTATGGATGATTGTGTAGATGGATGGATTTATGGAGGCTGTTATGGACTGTAAAAGTGAGATGGGGGTGAAATGGACTGCCAATGTGGAGGGGACTGAAATATTTAAATGGTATATGAGAATGGTGAAGTATGTAGATTGGTGGAATGAGTGGAAGACCGTAGGTAGACTGAATTGATGAAATGAATGGTAAAATGGATGAATGAATGTGAGTGGTGAATGAATGGAATGGAATGAATGATGACTGAAAGTATGAATGAATGGAAGAATGATTGAGTGTAGAATGAATGGAAAGTATGAATGGAAGAATGGGGAAATAAATCCTGCTACTGTTGTTGCATTGGCAGCAGCTACTGCTGCTGAATCTCTCATAATGCTGCTGTCCTGAGGACAGCAGCTCACCCTCTTCCTGCACTCCATATCCCCTTCCTCTCTACTCTCTATCACTCTCTCTAACCCTCTCCACAACACACCTATATATATACACATCCACACACACATATATATACATATGTATTTACACACACACACACACACATATATAGGTACATGTACACACATATATATACATAGACTAAAACACCATGAAACTATATACAACATGATACAAAACCTAAAATTACTTGATACCAACACCTCCAACCAAGTAGAGACACAACCACACCTCACAAACTACTCTCTAACATAACAAAAACTAAAATTAGAATATATATAATCCTATTAGACGATAAAACAAACACATGGGGGTGTCCTATTTCAACAACTACCCATAGGACACAAAACTACATGTAGACACACACTAGAGGACTCCAAATGGCCTCTAACCTTGTTCTAATGGTGATTCCAACAAGGGGATTTATTTCATGGATTCTAAACCACCTTAAATGCATGGAAACAAGAATTAGAGGAAAGCTTTATACCTATTAGGAGTGAATCCTAATGAAACCTTCTCCAATACGGCTCCGATACGAAGAACTCCTCAAATGGACACGTCCACCTTGTACTTCTCTCCCAAACTTTAGAAGCAACCTTCCTTGGCAATAAGGAGAGGATTTATGGAAGAATACGTGAAGGTTTGATTCGATTTGGAGATCAAATCAAAGCAAAAGCTCCAAAAGAGGGAAGAACACTTGAGAGCTTTTAAATGGGGCTAATTTCTAAAAAGGAATGAAATATACCCCTCCCCCTTGTAGCCGGCCAAGTAGGGCTTGTTTGGGGCATTGTGAAATGTCCCAAACACTCCTCTCTAGTCCTATTTGGTTGGGTCTAGCCTAGGTTCAAGTTTGAGATCAATCGGGTCTAGTTTGAGTCCCTAATCAACTAATCTAATAAAGGAAAAATAGACTAGTCTAACCAATCTAATTTGTGAACCATGTGGGCCATGTCTAACTTAAGTTGGGTCCCTTCTAGAGACTAAGCTACCCGAGTCACTATCTCAAGTCAGAACGAGACGAAACTCGAACCACACTACACAAATCAATTAAAATATTTAATAAAATTATAAAATTTTAAAAATGTTGAAAATTCAAAAATGACCAAAATACTCCTATTCTTGAAAACTGGGAGTGACAGAAGGATCTCCTATAGAATAACATAGATATTCACAGATGATAGGGTCCCTTATGTACATAACAAATAGGACCAGACCTGATATTGTATTTGTTATTGGGAGACTAAGTAGATATACTAGTAACTCAAATCAGTCATATTGGACCGCATTAGTCACGACCCGCACCCATTTTTCGGATACAAGACGTGTCCAAGTCCAGCCTACGCCGTAGTGTCGGCGGTAGTACGCTGTCTATAAACAAGTCACGGCAATCTAGAATCTCATGGTAAACTATATCTCATCCACAGAATAATCGAATCTCAATCAAGATCAAACGAATAAGACAAGAAATCGGACAATAATAAATATAACTGAATATCTCCAAGAAATCCTACTCTTAAACCCGGGTAATGCAATCTCAGTCTACTGACTGATTTGACATACAATTTAGCATACATAGTAAGTTCCCTCATCCTAGGCTGGTGTAATCAGTTAACCACATGTATCCAGGATACTAGATGCATCCCCACACCCTGCAGATTTGACAAGTAGTTCTGATCAATACTGAACAACCTTACATCCCTATAGATACATCCTTGCATCCCCAGTTCCTATGCACTATAGATGTCCACAGGTGTCTCTATCAGGCCTCTACAATACCAACCTTTCACGAGTACAGGGGTACCCATAATCTACTTATGTGCACACCCACAATTATTAATACCACATCCACCTATTCTTCTAAGGTCTGATATACGTATGCACTCATATGAACACTGTGGGTACATCCTTGCTGCCCTATGCAAGTTGATTTACCTGTACATCTAAGTTTCCTTCCCCTAGCTTCTTCTAGGAATTATAACAAATACTTGCCAATCCCCAATCTAAGCTTTACTAATGACAGAAGTTTCAACTATTTATGATAGAGGCTGGTTACCTCTTGGTTTGTGATGGCCGGTTGAGTTGCTTCTCGATCGAGTTGGAACTTCCTGGCTTCCTGTCGGTTTCCTTTACGAAGAGAGAAAGTAGACTGCTAGGGTTTGCCGAGGAACGAGAGCTTTGCTAGCATTGGTATTTATAAACCAACTTGAATCTGGCCGAGATAAGGAGGAGGGGATTTGCTCACATCCGAATCTTGACATGGCTTTGGCCGTTGGAGATTTTTTGAATACAAGGGTGATCGGTTTAAAACAGAGTGTTTGAATTGGTAAAATTTGTACTTTAGTCCCTGAAATTTCTTTTATTACTCTTTAGGCTCTCTATTTGTATTTCAAGTAAAACATAGATAACACATTAATTAAATGAGACAATAAAATAATAAAATAAAATAAAAAATAAGAGGATAAAATTTGGTCAAGGGGTTGACAGCATTGGACAGAGTATTCAGATATCTTAAGGGTACTTTAGATTATAAACTTCATTATACTAGACACCATGATATCATTGAAGGTTACTCCGATGCAAATTGGGTAACTGATTCACATGATATGAAATCCACAACTGGATATATTTTTACCCTGGCAGGAGCTGCAATCTCCAGGGGATCATATAAACAAACTATCATTGCTAGTAGTACAATGGCCTCTGAAATAATAGCTTTAGATACTACTTGTACAGAAGCCGAATGGCTTAGAAATCTTATTATGCAGATACCTGTTTCTGTTCTTCATATTCCTATAATTTCTATAAACTGTGATAATAAATCTGTTATAGAACTACTAAAGTATGATTCTGTGAATGCTAAGATGAACAGGCACCTGCAGCTGCGCTTCAAGTCAATAAAGAGCCTATTGGGCAAATATGTGGTTCTTGATTATATAAAGTCAGAAAAGAACCTTGCAGACCACTTGACGAAGGGTTTGTCTAGGACATTGATCCTAGAATCATCGAGGGGAATGGGGTTAAGCCCATAGTATAGTCACCAGCAGTGGCAACCCAACCGAGTCTGACTGGAGATCCCAAGAAGCCGGTTCAATGGGTCTGAACAAGCTGGACTAGGTGGCTATTATGGAACACTGACCTCAGATTAAATTCTCTTTAAAATAAAAGCCCAGGAGGCTGTAGTGTACATTAATATCCTATCCCTATAGTGACAGTGTTCCTTGTGTGATATGGATAGGGTGAGTTTAAACTCTTAATAAGTACAAGCATGATATGCAGGGTTGATTTCTATCACCAACCCTTAAGGACTTACCTATATGAGAGGTCGTGAAGGCCATGAATATAGGACAGGACGATCCTAGACAACTTTCATGAATGTATAAAAGTGCGCATGGCCAATCAAACGTGCCACCCGATAGACCCAAGTACCTCTAGCGTACTATGTGTGTTGTTTTCTGAGTCTGGTTCAAGAAGACTGATTCAAAGTGTAGTCCTTCAAGCTCTTCTTCAAACAAAGACAATAGTCACTACGTAAGATTCAAGGCTGTAGTCCATCTCATTTATGCATAGTATACATCTGCCCAAAAATTCACTTACTTCTCTTGTATCTTTTCTTCCTCATGTTACTTTTGAACTTGAGCTTTTGGAGGGGATTGTTGGTTGTATGTAGTGAGCAAAAGCTCAAGCACAACACAACAAATAGTCCCACATCGGCCAAGTATGGGGCTTTATTAGTGCTCATATTACTTGTGCTTCTTTTGCTTCATTAAAGTTGTGTGTGGGAGATCCATGGGCCACACGTGCGCGCCGCCGTCGCCCGTTCTGGATCAGCTAGGTTCGGTTCAGCGTGCATAACGGGTGCGGATACGTGCCCATATCTGCGGGCGCCGAATGCCGATTCGATTTCCTCTTCGGGTTCGGGCTGAGACCCTAAAAACATTTTGCTTCTCACAATAAAATTTTTGACCGTTACAATCATTTAATTTCGTAACGTTTACTATTCAAAATTACGTCCAGATACATTGCATCACGTTTTTATTTTGTAACGTTAAAATATTATTGTTCATTATTTCTGAACGTTACAAAGAGCCACCATCAGCCTATATAAGTCTGTGCTTCTTTCTCTTCCGGACACAGAAAAATATTCTTCTCGAGATTCTCTAAAATTCTCGTCTCCTTCGTATTACCGCTGTTGTTCTTCGTTGCTCTGGACAGAGCTAAGTCGGGGTCACTCTCTCCAAGTTGTGTGCAGCAAATAGATTCTGGTGGAGCGGAGATTTTACCACTAGAAACGTTCGGATACGGTCTGCACATAGACCCGAGCTAACTCTTAGGACAGTGCTACGTGCACAACTTCCTCGGAGGCCGGTAATATCTACTTATATTTTTATTTGCTTGCAGTTTTTAAAGGAAGAAAATTGACGAATTTCTAATACTATTGCTCATGTATTAGTAGATGCACTAGTATTAGTAATTCTAGCAATGGCCATGTTCCAGTAGCTGCAGAAAGCTTCCAGCATTAGTTCGAGATTGTATTAATTCGTAATGAAAGACAGTCACAGACATCAGTTCGCAAGCTGCCACATTTGAATAGGAAGGGGCATTCCAGTAATTAGTTGGATAGGTCGAAAATGTATATAAATAGGGGAAGAGAGAAGTGGAATAATAACAGGAGATTGCTATGTCAAAATTTAGTTACTTTTCTTTGTAACATATTTTTTTGCCAAATAGTCATTTGAATAAAACATCTTCTTCTTCCTCAATTTTCTAGCATAATAATCCTTAGAAATTCTTGTCAATTTAGTTTCATCCATGGTGATCTCTACTAGATCCACTAGCAATTCAAATTCTGCAGCTCGAGGCCACACTAATTTGGTATCAGAGCCTCTCGAACCTATTGTGGAGACGAATCGAGAGAGGAGCACGAGCGGCCAGAGTAAACTTAATCAATTCATGGAAGAAGTTGTTCGATGGCGTCGTGTTGTGTCGAAAAGGAGAGATTCGTGCCAATGTCTCAAAAAAATTAACAAACATGGATTTTCATAAACTGTCTGTTCAAAAACATCTAAAAACTGGTGAAAACATCGTTACTATACGGACCAAGTCTCATACCATTCTATGTAGACAAGCGGGTTTCCATAGGAATCAATGAGATATGCCAACATGTTTCGAAGGCTAATATCTTCCGTCGTACGCCTCCAGACGCAACATGACCTCCAGATCCATGACTGCCTTCGGTGGCATGGCGCAAGATTGTTGGAGGACTGGCGCACCCTGGTGACCAGTCCGCTATGTAAGGGGAATGAGAAGAGGATTCGCTTGGAAGAGGATGAGTTGGAGGAGAGGATCCTATCGCTATTTTTTTATGTTGCAATTTCCGAAGAGAGTTTAAATTAATATAAAATTTTGATTGGGTGAGTAAATGATCTTATTATCGATACATATAGTTAAGAAAGTATATCATTAAAATAATAATAATACTTCTAGTATTTGAATTGTATAATATTAAAATATTCAAATGACGATGAATACTCGTTAAGAAAGTAATGAGTCTTATAGCAACACAAACTTCAAGTATAGATCCATGAGATATCATCACATAGTAAAGGAGGTACAAGTAAAGATGTTAGAAATTTGAACCCTAACTATATCCATGAGAAATAGCAGTTTGATTTCAGGTGCACCCACAAATATACAACACGCACATGACGCCACTCGAACTTAGGTGGCACGGATTTTGTAGGACCGTTAAGCACCTTTAGATGGGGGGTTTGAATAGAGTGTATACGTTTGTAGTAAAAATAATCACCACTTAAAAATAAGCAGTTACAACAATATGGCAAATATAAGAGACGGTAAATAAATGCAGTAAAGTAGAAGGTCAGAGAATCAAACTCAATGAACACCGAGATATAGTGGTCTCCCTCTGAAAGGACTACTCCAGTCTCAAGTACTCTTGCTCGATGTTAATCTACTATTCACAAGCTAAATGAGAGCTTGTACTCTCTTTACAATACCGTGCTTGGTGACGAGCACACGACCGACTCCATAAACTGATTTCGAAAACTGAAACATTTTCTGCATTGCAACCTCTGATACAACTCTTCTGAACCAAAATACTTGATCGAACAGAACTGTACTGGCTTTGGCTAAGAGTGGTATTAGACTAGATTTGAAATGTTTTTGCTCGTTGAAAACACTTTAGAAAGATAGAGAAGAGAGAGTGAATGAGTGATTTGGAATGGTGGATATCCTTATCTATTTATAGTATTTTTTCTGATCGAACTCTGACAGAATTCAGGCAGAGTTCGGATGCATGAATCTCGCAAACGAATATTAGATGCAGATTTGGTGGGAACTGATTTTCAAATAACCCAGGCCAAACTCGGATCGAACTCGGACCGAACTCGGTCAGAGTTCTGTTGGGTCAGAACAGTAAGGAATGGGCCAATTTTGCATAGGTTTAGGGCTTTTTAGCATTATGGAATTTTTGGGATTTAATAGGTAGGTTATTTCGATATGTGGACTGAGAATAACCTAAGCCAGTATAATCCTGATCAACCTCACAATTATTTCCTAGATCAATAAAATTATAAAATACAGAATAAAATGTAAAGAAGTCTTTATCTTCAGTGTGATTGATCTTTTGATGATGATGCAATATATTGTACTTGAAGTAGTAGGTAGCAGTAGGATGTAGACGAATTTCTCTGTTTGAAACCTGTAGCAGTTCGTATATTTGCATATCGACCAAAGTTCGTTGATTATCAAAATCAGGTGTGACCATTAGCCAATTGGCCAACAATCTTTCCCATTTTGATAATTGACAAACTATGAGTCTATACCAAAATATAACAAATATATAACTTTGAAATGATATACCTGATTTGTTCTGAGTTGATCAAAAAAATTGAATTTGTTCTTTAGCATTGGCTCGTTCTCCCCCTTTGTCATTTGATCAAAACATGTGGTTCCCCGCAATATGTAAAGCCAACAATAATAAAGAAAAAGATAGAGTAATACACAAATACATATGTATAAAAAAAGTCACATCTCAAGAGAAATACTAGCAGTAGCAGTAATAAAGTATGACAAATGGAAAATAGACAAAGTAGTGCATAAACTCAAATACTTCTAAAAGACTACATAACACAAGAGCTGAATTAGTGCAAGCTACTTCATAAAGTCCAAACTAAATAGAAATAGTGCAACTACATACGACCATCATCATTAGCATAGAAATCCATAAAATACTAAGCCAACAGACAAAATCAAATATCAGTAGCATCATCGACGGGATCAGCATGTGGATGAGGTTCGATATAGGCCGTCGTCGGATCAAAGAATCTGAAAGTGTGCCGATCCTCAAATTGTGCTCCGTCGAATCCAGGATGATGAAGGATCTGAACTGGTGCAGTAAGATGATGTTCCATAGTCCACTGAATGTCTACTATGCCATTTCTCAAGATCTGGGCCTGAGAAGTATGGCGATACTCAGCATCGATATAGGTCTGATGACGTTGTCCCTGAAGAGTGACAAACTTATCGAAACTCTGGTAAAACTGGTCTTCAAAGTGGCCTGGAGCAGCAGGAGCAGGAGCTGTGGCTGGATAAGGTGGAAGTAGAGCAGCACCGAGTGGAAGTGGAGGCTGAGGGTACTTCTTAGATCTAGTCAGCTTAAAAGGTGACCCAAAAATAGGACAGATGTCTAAGTTGATTCCAAATCTCTGGAAGATCACCGCAAGATGCTTATGGTATGGAGGTTGCGGCCTGCCCTCCAACAACTAATGATGTTTGAAATAACAGTCTTTGGAATAGAAAAAGTGACACCACAGTGAATATGATACATGGCAGACATCTGTAAGAATGTGATCTCATCAGTAGATTCCATCTTAGGGAGCAAAGCAGAATAAACAATATGATGGAGTTCATAAAAGTATTGGTTAAGGGGCTTTGCGTACAGTCGACCTCCTCGAGGGATTGGACCCAGATGACACATAGCAGCCTTAAAAGAATCAAGGATCATATCCTCAGGAAATTAAACTTTGTTTATCTCGATTAGAGTTTTACCGTTGTTCGGCATATGGAAGTACTCACCCAAGTTAGCCGAGTTAAACTCAAGTTCCTTTTCAGCAACGCAAGAATAAATGTTGTCGCCTGCTTCTTGCAGATTGTAATAAAATATGAGGACAACATTTTCATAAATATCACTAGACACTTCAAGAAAATCTCGGAGTCCTAAATTTTTAAAGGTAGATACATATTCAGATAGGACAGAAAAATTTATCGATTTTTCGAGGCAAATTTCCCAGTATCGAAATTGTCTAAACCAAGATTTCAAAATTTCTGAAGTTGGAAAAAGGTTTTTGTCTAAATCCTCTTCGTCGTCGGGACGAGCGTGACTAAACATATTTATGGGTTCGTACTCCGAAGTGGAGGATGAAGCCGCAAAGTCTCCCTTCTTTCTCTAGAAGAGTTTGGGTGCCATGGGAATTGAAATCGAGAAAAGGAGATATATACCTCAAAGAGACAATGGAAAAGAGTGGAGAACACCTTCTTTGAGCCGCTAGAACCGAGGAAGATGAAGTTTGAAGCTTTGGAAGGGGGTATCCAAAAGCTAGGATTAGGTTTTGGAGTGCTCGGGTCGGCTAGAATGTGAAAAAGATGAAGTTTAAAGGGAGATAGCTAGGGCCGGCTGAAACGCTGCTATCTTTTTAAAAGATCGCGTCCGAGTTCGGTCCGAACTCGGTCAGAACTCGGACTGAGTTCTGTCCGAGTTCAGCCAACTTGAATCCTCATTCATTTTATGTGTAATGAATGATAATATACTTAATAACTTTTAACTCTTCTAATAAAAATTCATTACTTTGGGTTAGCTCTAGGGGCAGATCCCAGCTAGCGGTTGTCTGAAGACTAGTGTATCGTGTTGCTTCAGGCTATTTATGTTTGTATGACAGAAGGGCCCTTTCGACTTGTACCCAAAGTAACTTCAATTAATAAATCTCGGAATATCAAGTTTTAAGTAATTTTATTAATCATAACATATTATCAGTCAAAAAATCAAGTATGCCTAACTCGCGACGCAGATAATTGAAACGGTTTTCAGCTAGCGGTTTTGTAAAAATATCTGCTAATTAATAATCTGTGTCGATAAACTCTAAGCAAATATTTCTGCATTATTGGTGATCATATAAAAAATGATGACGTATCTCTATGTGCTTTGTGCGTGAGTAACAAACAGGGTTCTTAGTCAAGTTAATCGTGTTAGTGTTGTCACAGTAAATGAGAATCTTTGTGTAGTGCAGATTATAGTCTTCTAGGTTTGTTTCATCCACAAAATCTGTGCACAACAACGTCCTGCGACGATATACTCAATCTCAGTTGTTGATAAAGCAACAAAATTTTGCTTCTTGCTAAACAAGGAGACTAAAGCTTTTCCTAAGAAATGACACGTACCGCTGGTAGTTTTACGGTCTACTTTGTATGCAGCAAAATCAGCATCAGAATAACCGATTAGGTCAAAAGATGTGGTTTTGGGATACCACAAGCCGACTGTAGAAGTTCCCTTAAGGTATCGAAAGATACGCTTAACCGTACATAGGTGTGATTCCTTAGGATTAACTTGATATCGTGCACATATACAAACACTAAACATAATATCAGAGCGATTAGTGGTTAAGTATAATAAATTACCAATCATATCTTGATACTTACGATGGTCGGCTGGTTTGCCACTTTCATCAATGTCAAGCCGTGTTGATGTAGCCATTGGTGTGCCGATAGGCTTTACATTATCAAAGTTATACTTCTTCAGTAAATCCTTCATGTACTTGACTTGGTTGATGAATGTTCCCTGTGAGTGTTGTTTGATTTGAAGTCCTAGAAAGTATTTTAGCTCTCTCATCATACTTATCTCAAACACACTCTGCATACACTTAGCAAATTCTTGACAAAGTTTTTCGTTAGTAGAACCGAAAATAATGTCATCTACGTAAATTTGCACAAGTAAAATATTATCATCTGAAGATTTGATAAATAAAGTAGTATCAACTATTCCTCTTAAAAATCCATTTTTAAGTAGGAAAGTACTTAAGCGTTCATACCAAGAACGTGGTGCTCATTTAAGTCCATATAGTGCTTTTCTAAGCTTGAAAACATGATCAGGTTTTTAAAAAGCTTCGTAACCAGGGATTGTTTCACAAAAACTTCTTCTTTCAAAAATCTGTTTAAAATTCACTTTTTATGTCCATTTGAAAAAGTTTGAAATTACGAAAATATGCAAATGCATAAAATATGTGAATGGCTTCTACTCTAGCAAGATGAGCATATGTCTCATCATAATCAATTTCTTCTTCTTGATTATAACCTTGTGCCACTAGACGTGCTTTATTGTATAGACTTGTCCATACTCACTCAATTTATTTTGAACATTTGGTACCAATTATCGATTGACCAATAGGTTCAGGAACAAGTTTCTAAACTTAGTTTCTCTCAAATTGATTAAGTTTCTCTTGTATGGCATCAATCCAAAACTCATCATTAAAAGCATCTTATCACAGACTTATTATTTTTACTAGCACTTCGTCCTATGCGGCGTACTATCTTCCTTCTCGAAGACTCGTACAAGCCTTTTTCGGACGCTTAGCTAGATCGCTAAAGCAATATTGAGAAACGCGTAGAGCAAATGAGAAAGAGATTAGAAGCTTGAAAACTTTACTATAGTAGAAAGAGAATACAACTTTGGGTGTTGAGGAACAAATGAGACCTCCCCCTTATTTATAGTTCTTATAGAGCTTTACATAAAAACTTCTGGAAAGGAATATCCAGGGATTATTCTCCTACTAAATAAGGACAAATAAATATTCTCGGGCCTAGATATTTCCAAGGAAGCTTCTAGAGCATCTTGGAAGATCATGAGTCTCCATGAAGATTCCATTATCTTCCAGAGCGTTCCACCATCTTCTAGATAATTTCGGAAGCTTCTATCATAATCCCGGTCCGTAGAGAGTTATGCAAGTCCATCTCGGTAGGGCACAAACTTTTGTGCGTGATATTCTCCTCCAACTGTTTCGTCGATGCCCTCGCCGACGGGTGCATCAAGTCTCGGGATGATGTCCACTTTCGTAAGCATGATCGCAGCGCATCGGCCCTCCTTTGTGCGTCTCGTGCGGCACTTTCTTTTGTCCATCTTTTTCTCAAGATCGGAAGTAAATTGGTTCGCCGCACCAACTCTGGCCTCAGTTTGTGCCCTCCTCGACATAGGACGATCTCGTACGAGTTATCAAGTCACCGATCCCCCTCGTCTCATGGCTACACTTGGTTCTGTACACCTCCATGCATGCGAATCCCATTGCAAGCCTTTCGACCCGAATGTCCCCTACGAGCTTTAAGCAACTCCTTGCACGAGTTACTCTGCCTTGTCGCTTCTACCTCCGTGCAGCTTGTGGCACACATCTCTGCACTCATGCCCAGTCCAGTAGCACGGTCCACCCCCTTCCGCGGAAGTGGCTCCTTAGGACGCCCCTTTGCAAAACTCATGGTCTCGTACGAAAGGCCTTCCTCCTTGAGGCCTTCATTCTTCTCGAACACCGCTAGGTATGTCGTCTTTCTTTTGCCACCCTTCTTGAGCTGAGTAGAGTAGATAGCTTTTTTCCTTTGAAGGCTTGCCTCGTCCAGCTTTTACCATGCATGATGAGCCTTCCTCCATAAAGTCGACAACTCCCAAATGTGGCATCGGAATCGCCTTAGCCGTGATAAGGAAAGCTATGCCCAGTATCATCTTGAATTCATCCAGCGACGTAGCGATAAAATTGGCAACACTCGACCAATTTTCTACGGCTGTGCGAACTCGCTTAGCTACCCCCTTGCACGGGGCTCGCCTTCGCATTGACCGTCTTTATCATGCTCGAATCTTTCTCTAAGGCTAGACCCAAGTGATGGGCCTTCGTGTCCGAGATAAAGTTATGAGTGGCGCTCATGTCAACTAATGCCTGTGTGCTCATGCTATTGATCCTTACGTCAACGTTATGAGCTCCCTGCTTGGAGTCCACGATACAGCAGACTTAGTCTTCCCGACGTTGAGTAAGAACAACGCTCCTATGTGTGCTCCTACTTCGCACTCTTCGTCCTCCACCTCCTCGCTTTGGACGACATTCATACGCATGCTCCTCATTGGACAATCCCGGGCAAAGTACATCTCTCCGCATATGAAGCACAAAATAACTCACTTGGGTTGGGCCTTCTCGTGCTTCTCCCCTCATACAGATCCTCCTTAGGAGAGCTCTCCCTCTCTATCCTACCATTCCCCTTGGTGGACTTTGGCATGGCCTCGGCATCATTGTCGTCCCATATGTACTCAACGAGCCGCTCGGCTGCTGCCACGGTGGTGTTCAAGTCTTGCACCCTCTGTCGCTGCAATTCTTGAGTCGCCCACGATTTGAGTTCATCGAGGAAGAAGAACAAACGATCCTCCTCACCCATGTTGTAACTACCACTTTTCTAGAATAAGGGTATTTTGATAATTGTGTAATTTTTTAAATTATTTTATTAATATTTTTAATTGTTGCTTTTTGTGATAGTGGTTCTTTTGGTTTAACCTTAGATAACCATGTTTAGAGACTAACCATGAACCCTTGAGACTTAGATTAGTTAGTTGGGCTCTATTTAGTCTAGAATGGCTAGAAAAGAATTAGAGTTTTAATTATTCAATAAGCCACTTTGGGCCTTGCAAGCAACCAAACCCTAGCCATATCTGGCCGGCCAACTACAGCAGCCCCACCCCTATATATTATCATCTACATGAAACCCTAGTCTCCCTCTCATTGTAAAACCCTAACCCTAATTGAGTTCTTCTTCAAAAGTTGCCATCTTCTACAATTCTCATCCAAATCAGACCAAACGAATTGCGTTGCAATCCTTGGGAGAAGGAGAACTTGCCGGAGGCTAGCTAGCAAAGAATTGGAAGCATTGACCATAGGATTTTGGGTGTCGAGGCATTTTGGAGACTTTTGCATTGAGATTCCAACTCTCAATAGGTAAATGTTTATAAACCCTTTTAAATCCTGATTTTTCTTCATAAAAGCATGCATCTAGGTACCCTAGATCTGTAGATGTAGTTTGGTAAGATATCGTGTCTGTTTGATATATGTATCGGGTGCGTGTCGGTATATGTTAACATGTGCTTGATGAAATGCCTCTTAGAAATATAAGTTTTTTTTTTCAAAATTAATTTCATATACTTGTAGCCCTATACGAGGGGATTCCAAAACATATTTTTTTTGTTATTTTTTGATACTGCTTTCGTGTCCAAACAGGACATGGGGACGTAGCACGAGGTCTCGTGCACATCCCGTGCACTGTCCTGCATCATGAGTGTCATAACTCGATGGATACGACACGGTTTGGCGTAAAATTTTGTGGACACATGGGGACAACCTCTGTCTACGTGCTCGTGAAATTTCATGAAGTTTTATTGAGTGTGCACGAAGATATCGCACCTGCATTGATTCGGCAGACACCGTGCACGCGCGCACAGCCATCCTCAACACGTTGTTCGTGTGACGCGTGGACACCACGTGAACACGTATCAGGCTGTCGACTACCTAGACCTATACCCCACCTAGCTATGTAAATGAGCACGAGGACCATTTGTCACGACCCGCTCCCGAATAGTCGGACACGAATCGGACACGCCCAGCCTTCATCGTTAGACACAATGAAGTAAGTTGTACCAATCTCTAGGAAAATCTAAACAGATAAACATTAAAATATATAATCACAGCATCTATAAAACGTTCCCACAATGATCACCAAAATCCACCGATTATAATATCATAAAAGTACTAGAGACAACAAGAATGAACTATACTGTGAATTCTAAGAACAATATCTAGGAGTAAGCAAAACAGTCTAAACCTGAAGCCTCAAGCTAAGTCTCATCCTGCTCAGCTAATATCTCGGGCTCTGGCACATAAAGTAGAACAATACCCTGCAAGTACACCTGCAACATATCCTATTCAAGAGCGGAGCTAAGTATATCCAAGGAAATGAACATGAACATCATGGTATGAATCAAGAAACAGGAAATATATATAAGTACAGGAAATAAGACAAGACATAAAACTGAGCAGAAAATACTGAAAGTAAAACAGGAAACATGGTATGAGTCCTGAACATGAAATACAACCTGAACATGAAGTGCAACCTGAATCATGAAATACAACCATGAATCCTGAAATACAACCTGAATCCTGACATGTGCAATATTGAAATACATCTAGATTGTGTGATCGGCTTGGGTAGATGCAATGAACATGAAATGGTACGACTTTGGTCCCACATGTACGATGCAGGACCCAAGCTATTCATATGAATAGTAACAGGGTTTGATCACATATCTATAGTATTTTCCCTCCCAGACACAAGTAATACATGAAACATGAAACTAGACAATACCGTGATACATTGTGTCAATCAAGGAGATTCAAGAATGAACATGCAAGACATGAGAAATGAACAAATCCGAGGAGTATACTTGCCTTGCTCCGGGTGATCGAGTAAGGGTAATAGAGCTGGGAATCCTCCTGTTATATGGCTACAATTTGATAAGTCAACAATTTAAAGTAGTTATTTCTAATCTAGAAAAGTCATTTTAACATAATCCTTAATTCAAACACTAAACCTATCCCATATACATAAACTCTATCATACAATTTATACAACTAAAAATAATATCCTAAAGTATGAGATAACCTATCACTAATCTCCCATCATACATTACTAACCCTATGTAGGCTAATTCAGTACAGTAAAAATCTAAATACCATCCCTTTATCAATCTAAGTCATTACAACATTTGAAAATCAATCCTGGTTTCAAATTTCTAGGTAATGTTCAGTCTTAAATAGGACTGAACAATCAACCTCAGTTAAGATAAAGCAACCTGTCCTGGCAGGCATAAATCAACCTTTAGAAGGACTGATATGGATCTCAGTCCTAAGGCTGATATCAATCTCAAACTCAAACTTATCTCATTGTTCAATATCTTACTTACATACACCTGTACTAGTCCTAAGTGTCTGTAACTTGTATTTCCCTAATTCATTAGTATTTCAATTGGATTCAATCCTAAAATAGGACTGATACAAGTTCAGTTTCCTAAAATATTGATATACACAGTCTAGTCCTTCCTAGGACTGATGTAGATCAGTCTTTGCTAAGACTTGAATTAATCAGTCCTGGTGCTGATTCAATTCAGTCCTAGCTAAGGACTAATATAAATCAGTCCTAATTACTACTCATCCAGTCCACTATCCTAGCCATCTACCTTGCAATTGGAAACTTTCCAAAATCTCAGAACATTGATACAGTGGTTCAGTCACAGATGGGGCTGAACCCTGTTGTTCAGTTTCAGAGATATGACTGATATTGGTCAGTCTCATAGGCAGGACATACCTACCAGTCTTGAGCCTATGGCCAACTGTCAAACTGAATATATCACTTCCCTAGGACTGATATGTATCAGTCAAGGCTAAGAAAAATCAGTCTTATGGGAGACTGATGTAATCAGCCTCGAACCACAACCAGTCACAAATTCCATCATTCTGAGATTCCATAAAAGCATACAACTACCTGTTTAGCTTATGTGTAAAAATAGTGACTTGACAAGATTTAGTCTCCCCATTACCTACTCTCAACTAATATCTGTTTTGGCTAACCCCTTACTTCCCTGAATCACATCACTAGAATTTATATACAGAACTCTTCAGAATTGCCTAACCAGCTTTACTTGACTACTATGCTAAACCATACCAAAATCGAGAAGCAACCCATTGAAGAAAAGCAATGGTAAACATATGACTTTAGAAGTTGGAACTAACTAACCTACTGTCATTACACAGGTCATACTCTGTTGTTATACTTTCATATACCCATTACATCTAGTTTAGGAGTTGACCCATATACTAATATGTTAGCCAAACGTCACTGATATCACTAACCTGACTGTCTGAGAGCAGTTATTGCTACAGAAACTCATGACCCTCTGTAATATGAATCCTTAGTGACTCGATCCTTCAGCAAAAACCCCACACAGCCTTTAAGCACTGACCCAGTTATCATTCAGACCTGCTTCCTTCACATCAGCCAACTGAGAACAGACAATATATAGTTGAACCACTCAACTGGATATTGCAGCATCATAACTAGAGAAACTTCGACTAAGAAAAACAAATACTAATAGGATACCATTCTACTGTCAAAACTCAGTGAGCAACAATTGAGCTCGACACCCATCTATCCATACATCTGATATCACTCTTAGGGGAAATTCTTCCTACATCTCATTTTAGATATGCAGAACAACTTCACATTTACTGTGTTGTTCATAATGCAGATATATCAATCCTCAGAAAATCTAGTATAACAGAGGATACTCAAATGAATACTACTTAAACATTTCAGCTAGTGAAATCTCTAATAGTTACACACTACAATTAAATCCTCTGTTTCTCGGTTAGAGCCTTAATTTTGAAACTTCCAATGCATTCGAAATCCAACAATTCTAGGGACAAGTCTACATATAACTACTCGATCATCGACTCATCAAGGACAAAAAGTTTAGACATTACCTGAGTTGTTTCCTCACCAAGGGACACGACCACTGAACTGGACACGAGCTTCACGTGTCCACAACACAGCTATTCACCCTGGTATAAGCATTAAAGCAAACATGTGGTTAGTGTCAATTCAAGGAGAGCATTCCTGATCTTCCTTGAATCGATCACTCAAAAATTTCAGGAATTCAAACAAACACAAATCCAACAGAATTCTAATCACACTTGTATTCACAAAAATCAAAAGAAAGAAGATCAACCTCAGTGTGCTGTCGTGAGTCGATCAAACGATTGGATCCAACAAGATTTCAGGGTTCAATCAGCAGATGCCCTGTCGATTCTCTGCTCTTGACGAAGACAAGAAACTTGATCTATTCCTCGGTGACGTTTCCTTCATTGGAATTTATTTGGATCACTCAAGATTTCAAACACGAATTATTCCACACCACGATCTAATGGATTGAATTACTCACTGAATTTGGAAGAAGGGATCGATCTTCACTTCGTCTCTGTCCAAGAATCACCGGAGGTTCCTTCCCGCAACGTTCAGGCACTGGTCGTCGATGTTGCCCTCGTCGTCGTCTCCATGGCCATGACTGGTCCTCTAGGAAGAAGAAGGAGTAGGGAAGAATTGCTCTGTGAGAAGTGAATGGGTTTGACAGAGTTTGGAAATTTATAGAATGAAAATGCTAATGGCGGGAACCGATGGTGCTGGTGCTACAGTACTAGGCAGTTAGGAACAGTGAGAGTTTGTTACAGGACATTCAAATTTGAATGTTTCTCTATTGATATAATCAAAGGAAAAAAGAAAAAGAAATTAACCTATTCTAATGCTTAAGGCTGGAAAGTAATTCAAATAAGGCTTTTGGAAAACAGCCCAAGGGAAGACATGCCCAAGAAGAAATGGGCTCAGGGAAACTCAATACAGGCCTAATCCTAAAATGAAATTCAATAGCATTATGATAACAACCTACATAATTTATAGGTAAAAGAAAAGTAAATTTCAAATTTTTATATCAAAACAAAATTTGGTAAATCCCCTATTATAGGAAATCCGGGAGGTGGGGTTACAAATCTCCCCTACTTGAAAAATTTCGTCCTCGAAATTCCAAGGAAACAAACATATTTATCAATTCAAAAATGATTCAGACTAAAATACAAATTATTTATGGAAAGGTAAATTCTCTGAAACACAAGAGTACAATTAAGAAAATAAACTAGGATAGCGATCCCGCATTTCATCCTTGCGCTCTCATGTGGACTTTCCCGGAGAGTGGTGTTTTCACATGACGCGGACAAGTGGAATTGTCTGGCTCCGCAGGCGCTTCTTCCTCCGATCAAGGATCTCCACTGGCTGCTCCTCATAGGTCAATCTCGGACCCACCTCCAGCTCTGAATAGTCCACCACATGGCTCGGATCTGGAATATAGCGTCGCTGGGACACATGGAAAACATCGTGCACTCCCTCCAGGCTAGCTGGAAGCGCTAATCGATATGCCACCTCGCCAATATGTGTCGTCGCATCGAAGGCCCGATGTACTGCGGACTGAGCTTTCTGCTGATCCTGTGCAACTTTGCGATGTCCTGAGCCTTGAGACCAAGTATGATAATTACACACAAGAAGTTGGAATAATACGATCAATGATCAAGAATCAAATAGGCACGAGATAGAATGAAGTTCCAATTACAACTTAGAGGAGCAAAATCATAAAGACACAACTATTAAGTACGATAAAAAAATTGATATTTTAACACAAGTGGACTAGGACAAGATAGGAAAATCATGGTCAGATAGTCATGATTTAAGGTCAAAGTTTAGACAAGACACAAACGAAGTATGGAATCAAACTCTGGCAATGTATAATTTTGAGGAAATCAATAATCTAACGAATAAATGTTAAAAGAGAAATTAGCAAGGGTTGATTGAGGAAACGTACGAAATACTCAGGAGATACAGTATCAAATCAGGATGAACGTTCAAGGATCTGTGATTCTCGAAAACCAATAATCATAGGAAAAAGAACATAGTTTCTATGGTATCCGGAACATATAGATATTTGAAATCACTTTACTCAGAATCCCTACCCCGTCAGGGTATACCTGGCTGCAGTGAATTTTGTCTTCGTGACTCAAATAACGATATATTATCGAATATTCTATGCACTATATCCATTTTCCAACAATCATCAACGAAGCAACCCAAGAGATCACGACATGAAAAATTTAGGACAAGTCTCCATAATACCCGAAACCTATGAATGTCTAAAATCACTTCAACTTAGAGTTCCTTCCCCGCCAGTGCGCTGCTGGCTGCAGTGAACTTTCGGTCTCCGCAATCCAGATAATGGCTGCAGCACGCAACTGTCACGCCCTAGTAGGTCATTGAATAGTCTTTAAACTTTATCCATAGAAAATTTCAAGGAATCAAAATAAGTTTCAATAGTCCAAGTCAAGAAGATGGTGAAGTTATCTGACTATTAGAATATAAGGGTTTATTAGGTACTAAGAGACGATAAGGGATCCAATCAGTGAGTACAAAAGGTAACCAGAGAGATTTAAAATTTCAGTCAGGGAGCAGAGTTTCAAATTATAACGAAATTTCAACTGATATCTGGAATGGTAACAAGATTCCAAATATGGGACATTATCCCGAAGGGATAACAGAGTCTCGAAGGATGAACTAAAGTAAGGTACCAAATAGGAGACAAGTTTCAAAATAAGAAATAAAATCCCGTACGAGAAACAAGTTTCAATAAAATCTCGAATAACAATGAAATCTCGAGTAAAATCTTGAATAGAAAACGAAATCTCCAATAAGGTACACAGTGGAAAAATAGAAAATTAAGTATCAATAAAGTCGTAAATAAGGAACAAAATCTCGAATAGAAAATCTCAACGAGGAATCAAGATTTTGAATAGTAACTAGAAAACAGGTTTCAATAGGAAACAAGGTATTGGATCGTAAATATGAAACAGGTGAATCTCAATAGTAACAAAATCGTAAATAGATAGCGAGTCCTGAATAAAATCAAAATAAGAAATAAAATCTTAAACAAGCATCAATAGAAGCGAAGATTCAAACACGGTTTCAGAATGATATTTCAAGTAGGAATAAATCTTGATTAGTACAAGTTTGATTAGTGAGCAGAATATCAATAACGAGTAGGAAAAAATATCCCAAAAACAAGCGAATCCATGGATAGGAAATAAGGTCAAAACAAGTAGTGAACAACAACTCTCGAATAGAAAATCGAAATCATCAAAGGAAATGAGCAACCAGTATCGAGTAGTGGATTTCAAATAATTATCGAATTGTGGATATAAAACATGTTTACCGAATAGGAAACAATCTTCAAATAGGGAACAAATTCTAGAATATGAATATTATCTGGAACAGACACCAAAGGGTTTAAGATTGAAACAAAATCTATCAAGCCATTAAACAGGAACAAGAAAATTCTAGAAAATTTAAATTGGAATGTGAATCACGATACATAGTCTGCTCCAACCATGCAAGAAAAACTTCAGTCTTCAGCATGTCTTCAGTATTTCTCTGGGACTGGAGTTGCTTTAATTTTTTCAGCTGTTCTAACGTAGGCTGATCCCCGTGGTAATGCTCTATATAGCTGCCGAATCTGGAGAGGCGGGTCCTTCTGCTGCGGTCCTAGTGCTCCTTGTGCTCGTCCTTGGGCAATAAGATCAACGACTTTCGGGCAATCCTTAACTTGATGGGCAGGCGACCCACAGTACAGCATAGCCTCCATCTCTTGCGGCACTTGTTGTAGTGGTGTCCTGGGCGACGGTAGAAAGTACCAATGATTGTCGGCTGAATCTGAATCAGAATCTCCTTCTGGGGCTGAAATACAGGGCTCTAGCAAGAATATACGGCTGCTGTCGTGTTGGCTGCTGAGATCCTGCTGCTCTATGATTATTGTAATCTGTGACTTGCTGACAATCTTTTATTCAGTAAATATGGGCCTAAATCTGAATCGGATGATACGACTGATGATGTGACTGAAGAAACGTCGTCTGACTGTTGCGATGCTTTGTGGGTCCAGGGTAGTTGTTGTCTTCGTCATAAGTCTTCATGTCTCTCCTGGGCTTTAGCTTTCCATCTTATTGTATGTGCTACGAACTGGATCTCCCGGTTGGTGACTCCAATCTTTAGAGCAGTTGGGTCCTCATTGACTTGGATGATCTTCAGTGGCGGCTCTAGGTTCTCGATCTACTTCTCGATGCAAGATATGTGCTCGATGTCGGGGAAATTCAATGATCAGAAATCCTTCCTGGCTCGGAGAGTGTATCCATAAATCTGGCTTGGAAAAATGATGGCCTGCTCTCTCTCGGTGTCAAAGAACTCTTGAAGCGTCTCCGTCAACTACGTACTACCCATGGGGGTAGTAGGGCGATAGAAAGTAGTGTGAGCTCGAAACCTTCAAGTGTAGATGGATCGAATGTTCCGGTATTGTGTGCTTGAACTATCTGAAAAACAAAAAACTGTTAAAATGTCCTAATCCTAAAACAACAAGTGTTTATTGATATCAATATACCTGATATACCTGATATACCCTTATTTTCCGATTTTCTCTATGTTGTGATCAAATTTCCCTAGTTTAATCAAGTCCCCCAATAGTACGCTAAGACCTAGGTACCACTAGGATAGACCTGCATGGGCCACCACTAAAAATATGTCACGACCCGCTCCCGAATAGTCGAACACGAATCGGACACGCCCAGCCTTCATCGTTAGACACGATAAAGTAAGTTGTACCAATCTCTAGGAAAATCTAAACAGATAAACATAAAAATATATAATCACAGTGTAGCTCCCCTTCCCGAAAATCTGAAAATAGTTTATTTTTTATATATATTCGAATGGTATATACACCATTACGATTTACTAAATTTTGTTATTATTATTATTATTATTATTATTATTATTATTATTATTATTGAGGATTGTATTTATATAGAATTATTTACTAATATTGGGTATATGTATATACTTCGTTATCAAATAAATATTATTATGTGGCCATATTTATACAAATATGCTCGACACTAGGAATAGAGGCTATTGAGAGTTATTTTGAGTTTTGGATGATATTATATATGAGTATAAGTAATGGTTATATATATATATATATATATATATATATATATATATATATATATATATATATATATATATATATATAGATATATAATAATATACATGTATAGATATATAAAATATATATACATAGATATGTAATAATATCCATGTATAGATATATAATATTATATATACATAGGTATATAATAATATACATGAATAGATATAATAATATATTTATTAGTTTTAGGTGAGCCAACACAACTTGGCGGATTTGGGACATAATCCCCATCACCCTTGCTAGCCTGACTTGATGTATGCTTAATATACAAAGTTTAGGTACAGTATAGTGGTGGGTGTTTGGCTAGTATAAGTAAAGCTATATAATAGAAGAACCCAATTCGTGGACCAGCCCGAGCACCCTCGAAACTGGGGGAACCCGGGAGTAACCTCGGCCGAACTAAAATCCATCCGATATATAAGCACCTATATGAACAGAGAGAGAGAGTTCGATCGCGAAACCCTAACCCTTAAAACCACCGCCACCACCCCAAGCCGACGTGGGCGACCCTGGACTGCCGTGCGCGGCGTCGCAGGCCGTCGGAGGCCGGCCACCCGCCTGCGCACGCGGCAAACAGTAGACAGCAGTAGCGGGAAACAGCAGCAGTATCAGCAGGGAGCCCGATTTCGCGGGGCAACCACGACCTCCACGCTCCATCATCTCATAAACCGTTTCTTCAGGTATGACCCCGACATAACCCACTCCGACTTCCTTCAAATAGTTCGTTTGGTGTTGCGTCATGTGCATCGGAAAACGAGTCCGAAGATTGACGAAAACCTGTCCAAAAATAGGACAGGAAGCAGTCCAACTACCCACGTTCGACGACCGATTCTGATCGATCCAGTACCTTAATAGACAAACTATTTGAAGACACTTTTAGACAACCTATAGGGCTTCATAACCCTTTTCGTAGATTGGGATTTCATCGACTGAGCGTCGAGAAATCAGTTTCCCAAAACCAAGAAAAATTTGTTTAAAAATCAATAAAAATCATCCACACGACGTCCGTCCCGCCATTCCGGGCGACGTGGTCGCGCACCGTAAGCATCGAAAGCTGCGTAACGGTTTCGTGGTCGCGTGGGCTTTGACGGAATTCAAATTGGTCGCGTGTGCGCGACGAATTCGACGCGTATCCATCGAAATCGCCCCGTATCCGTCCAATGTAAATTCAGTCATAACTTTGTGCACGCTTGTCAGATCGAGACGAAACTTGCGCCAACAGGACCGTATCATTTTTCTGGTCCTGTATGCCAAGTTTGGTCCAATTCTGAGATAGTTGAAATCGACATCGTTTTACGGGCCCCACGGTCCCGCTCAACGAGCGATTTTGTGCACGGCCCGCTGGAATCCAACTCTGGACATACGGTCGGGTTCGTATCGAAAAACTGGATCCGTAGACATATAGTTTGACGACTTTAGAGACTGTTGACTCTGGCACGCTTTTTGGTGCAAAACGGATCCAACGACGGACATCGTTTTTGCCCGAAATTACCGTTTTGCCCCTGTGTCCAGAATTGGACGTAAGTACAGGCAATCCTAGCTAATTGGACTATTATGAGATCATTGGTATTGTTTATTTCAGCTTCCGGGGACTGTTGTACGGATTTTGGCTATAGTGGCACATTGAGTAGTTCAGACTGTCGGTTTCACCAGCAGAGGACCATAGGCGAGTACAGTTTATTGTCTGCATTTCGATATTGATTTTTACTATATTCATTGGTTGGTCATTGGTTATGTGATTATTTTCTATTATAAATTGTTGAGTCGGGAATGAGAAGTACCAAGGATGTGTGATCCGACCATAGACAGTGCTTAGACATTATAGACAGTGCTTATTTTCTGCAAGTAGACATCGTAGACAGTGCTTATTTTCTGCAGTAGACATCGTAGACAGTGTTTATTTTCTGTAAGTAGACATCGTAGACAGTGCTTATTTTCTGTAGTAGACATCGTAGACAGTGTTTATTTTCTGCAAGTAGACATCGTAGACAGTGCTTATTTTCTGCAGTAGACATCGTAGACAGTGTTTATTTTCTGCAAGTAGACATCGTAGACAGTGCTTATTTTCATACAAGTAGACATTGTAGACCGTGCGGTGTAGTGGCCCAGACTGATCACGCATCAAAGGTACTTCTAACGGTGGAAAAGTATATTGGTCTATTTATTACTATTGATTTTTCTTACGGCTTTACTGTTTATTTTCAAACCCATGATTGATGTCTAACCTTTGTTTATAGTTATTTTCTTTATTTGAAATTGCATTCAGTGAATTGTGCTCGTTCCATTCCTGACTGGAAACCAACATTTTCAGGTTAGCCGTGGATTCATTTAGCTTTGGGAGTGACGAGAATACTTGCAGACAAAGCCTAGAGACTAGCTAGATAGTTGAGTTGTAGTCATTCATTTATTTGTACAAGTTTATATTTTTCTACAAATGTAAAACTTGTGATCATTGTAAATTAAATTAATTTTGTGAATGAGCATTATTTGTGATTTTGATCTTCATGGCCGTGACAGCGTTCTACCGTCGACACTGCGGCGTAGGCTGGCTTGGACACGTCTCGTATCCGTTTTAAAAAAAAAAATGGGTGCGGGTCGTGACAAGTTTTTGTGGTGGCCCATGCAGGTCAGTCTTTGCAAATCACGCGAACTCGTGATGGTACTTAAGTTAGTGGTACTATTGCGAGCCTGCGACAAGGAAATGCTCATTCACGAATTAGGATTAATTTAATTTACGAGAATGACTAGGACTAAGAGTCCCTTATACAAATTTACCGATGGGTAGTCTAGGCCATGCAATATAGATAAGAAGTTATTAGTTTTGACAGTTTATCAGATCCCCATAGGTACACTATTATCTCTTGATATGACGATGTAATCTAATTTGGATAGATTATTCCCTTGGTAAGGCAGGGCTCCATAGAATTAATGATCTAACCTTGATAGATTATTCAATTCATTCTCTTGCCTCTTTAGATATCGTCACCATATCTTTGTCTGAATTGCCCTTTTAAAGTCCTATTTTGCTGTAAAGGAATAGTTTATAATTCCTGATTCGGTTATTCAAATGCGAATCTCGAGGTAGACTGATCCAAAATTTTCCTTCCATGGTTCGAATACACATAAAAGAGATACTAGAATGTTTGTAGTTCTTTGTCTTCAGTTTGTTCCTCCCTGTGCAATCTTTTATTTTAAAGATTGTGACTGATAGGACAAATATTTATAATGCCTTATTACATAGTCGACTTGCTTGAATCTCTGGAAGCTCATGAGTTTTTACATATATAGTTAAAGGAAGGTTAGTTAACTCATAATGGCAGGACAGCAACGCACTGTCGCCACTTATTTAAATTATGGAGACTATGGACTCACTGCAGCCAGCAGCGCACTGGCGAGGCACAACCCCTAGAGATGAAATTAGTTTAAGAAGATATAGGTGAGGGGATATTGCCAAAACTATGGCCAGTGGTCCTCTCTTGATCGTAGATACCCTTGAGCCAATATTGGATAGAGTTAAGAAGTGTTCGATTTTGTATCATGTTGAGTTACGAAACCAAGGGTGTACCACAGCCAGAGTATACGGGCGTGGCGTAATCCGCGGTAAAATGATCTCAAACATGATTACAAGTTTGGGATACCATAGAGGATAGGACAGTGCCATGTATGTTCTACAAGATCCGAAGCCAATATTAGTGGAAGTTTTGTAAGTTGGGTAGCACGTCTTCCGATCTAGCATCCTGTAGTCCTTGTGACTTATTGACGAAGAAAATGATTGACACTAATAGGTTTACCTAGAATACAGAAGTTGGAGGTCACAACCCATTATTCGACCCAGTCCTTGTGAATAAGAAGATAGTAGAAAGACTGTATAAGCAAGAACAGCGGGTAAGGTTTGATTCTCACAAAACTCGAACTACTTGTGCCTCTTTTCAAAAATCTTGCGTACTTGTATCTTGACTATCTTGACCAACGCTGCTGTTACAGCTTAGTTTTGCAAGCTCACTATATTCTCGAGCTTGATTCGAGGCATATGTTTAGTGGGGACGCCTGCTAACTTATTGTCTAATCAGAATCAGGGTATTATGGTCTGATCAACCATGATGCATTTGGTTCGCTCTTCGTTTAATTACACTACGTGGATGGAGATATATAGGTATCTAGAATCTCATCCGCGACTGCTTGACAATTCCTCTTGAATCATACGTTCGCCTTTGAATCACGTGGTTGCATTCAGTAACATCTTTCTTGAACTCTTTATTATTTTTGTCTTTCACTGATTGGAAAGACAGAAGCTCGTAATTGGTAGAGAGATACTGCGTATCCCCATGGCTATGGTAGTTATATACACAAGGGTAGTTATCGTCAGCCAGCCATGTGATTGAGTTACTCGTTCTCCTCTCGACCCCAAACTGTTATCGGGACTTTCAAGCCATCTGAATTTAAGAATGATTAGGGTTTACCCTTAGTCAGAACGCCAACCTAGGAGACTATCTATTCTCAAGAAACCAAGTGTTGTGAGTCTCTAATTATTTGCTGGAAGCTTGCCTTAACTAGCAACCCTTAAAGCCTTGAACCAACCCTTCCTCGACCGAAGCCCACAGTTAGACATGAGATGAGTGGACAATAGGGTAATCATTTACCGTGACACTCCTCCCGAGATTGGTTTCCAACAAATATTACCCTAGTTATATAAATGTTTTATATTAAGACCTAACTAGTGTTGGAACACCACAGTCACTTATTTAGCTAATACCATAGATTAAATACCCTGTCAAATTGTGATATACCAGTTGTCAACAACAACGCATGATCACTACAGCCCATACCCCTAGAACCCTTATGACAATAGTCTGACAGGTTTGACAACTAGAGATTCACGACTCAGTTGTTAGAAATCTCTTCATAGGACATGCCTTGGGGCTGGTTACCCCATCGATAACTCTTATACACTATGGATGGGTATATCCTCTATGTTATCGACCATGTGTTATTGCACACACTCGTTTTTTTATTTATTTATTATTGAGGGACGAACCTTGACTTGACTTAGATCTACCGTATTCCGTTACGCCGTGCCTCATCCTTTATTAACAAGAGCCGAGGTACAATATCTGGACTTTGGAATTTTCTGACCACATCATTCCTAAAACCATATCCTAGCTTCTAAGGTGGGTAGACTGTAAGCTTCCTAAAATTTTTGGAATATACGAGGATTACCGATTGATTAGAATAATTCCATTGGAATGATAATTAGTGCCCGATAGACTCCCACTTTCCATTTAGATTATTGTGTGCCCCGGTCATGTCATTAATATTCGGAGCACGAGACCAGCTGTTATCTTCCAACAAAGTTACATGTAAGATCTAGACGAGTCCATCTTCATCTAGGTATATCATGTCCCACTCAAACCTGTCCCCTTGTACTCTATTTTTGTGCTACGATTTTCAGGTTAAAAAGGACTAGCTACAACCCTTACCATAGTACCGGTATACTTCCCGACTTCCATTAGAACCTCAACCTTGACTCGATTCATTCAACCCAATATATGGTTGTGATCTACTTGAAGTCCACTAAAAAACGTCCCTAGTGTACCACTCAATTGTGTTTTCTCGTGCTACTTAAACACAAAAGTCACGGGAGACGCATTTTGGACATAAGACCTGGCTAACTAACCCGACTGGCAACTAGTTCAACCACTTGGGTTGGAACTTATTCTAGGTTACCTTAACCTAGTAGAAATAGTTTTGGGGCCTTGACCAGTCAATATAGATTGAAATACAAGGTTCATCCAACCAGCAATTGATGTCCAATCAAGGAACCCATTAAGACCCCGTATAGTCCATCCATGCATACCACCGTAGTTGGACTAAAAAAAACTGAACTTTTGAAATAGGTCCCTATACCTATTGCGTAGTCTCCCTCTCTTAAAACGTGAAGTCATTCGTGACCTTATTCCATCTATCTGGAAGTCGCGACACGATCTTGTGTTGCATTATATCCCTTGCTCGTGTGTTTAAATAACCACGGAAAAGTTCACAATCATAATTTCTCTAATTTCTATTCTATTATAAAACCTGTTCAGAAATTCGAAGACAGAACTTTTGTATTGTATGGATTTCAAGCCCCTCTAAAAAATGAAGGGTCCTTCGAGTTAACAAGTGACTAGACTAGAGTAGCCCAATCTAGCGAATAAGATTATAAGTTCGCATATCCTTTCTATCTGTATTATCGTATATTCTCTACCGCCCTAGAAACTTCTTATCCGCCCTCGATTATTTTTCCTTACCTTACTATCCTTTCCGTTATAGAGTGACGAATGGTCACGCTTATTAAAATTTAGCAATATTTCTTAGCTGCTTGTGTAAATTGTTGCTTGTTAGGTTTTGGGTTGGTTGATAGATACGAGAGGATTATAGATACCATATGTCCTAGATATTCTGGAAGAGTTATTAGCCACTAGTTAGAAAATTACAAGATATTAGTGACCTGCGTTTCAAGGGAGTAGTGTGACCAAAGATTGGTAGAAGCCCTCGATGACTCGTAGTTACGGAATGGCCAGTAGGAAGTATAAATATTTCTGAGAAATAAAACTTGAGGAGATTGTGGTAATATTGGATTTTATCCTCTTACCTTTTAAATTTTAGAC
The DNA here is from genome assembly GCA_029216955.1 of Iris pallida. NCBI lineage: Eukaryota > Viridiplantae > Streptophyta > Magnoliopsida > Asparagales > Iridaceae > Iris > Iris pallida. The sequence goes on from JANAVB010021997.1 coordinate 1,430,162, forward strand.
GTGTATAAGTTAGAAATTCGAGGACGAATTTATTTTTAAGGTGGGTAGATTTGTAGCTCCCCTTCCCGAAAATCTGAAAATAGTTTATTTTTTTATATATATTCGAATGGTATATACACCATTACGATTTACTAAATTTTGTTATTATTATTATTATTATTATTATTATTATTATTATTATTATTATTATTATTATTATTGAGGATTGTATTTATATAGAATTATTTACTAATATTGGGTATATGTATATACTTCGTTATCAAATAAATATTATTATGTGGCCATATTTATACAAATATGCTCGACACTAGGAATAGAGGCTATTGAGAGTTATTTTGAGTTTTGGATGATATTATATATGAGTATAAGTAATGGTTATATATATATATATATATATATATATATATATATATATATATATATATATATATATATATATATATATATATATACATGTATAGATATATAATAATATATATACATAGATATATAATAATATACATGTATAGATATATAAAATATATATACATAGATATGTAATAATATCCATGTATAGATATATAATATTATATATACATAGGTATATAATAATATACATGAATAGATATATAATAATATATTTATTAGTTTTAGGTGAGCCAACACAACTTGGCGGATTTGGGACATAATCCCCATCACCCTTGCTAGCCTGACTTGATGTATGCTTAATATACAAAGTTTAGGTACAGTATAGTGGTGGGTGTTTGGCTAGTATAAGTAAAGCTATATAATAGAAGAACCCAATTCGTGGACCAGCCCGAGCACCCTCGAAACTGGGGGAACCCGGGAGTAACCTCGGCCGAACTAAAATCCATCCGATATATAAGCACCTATATGAACAGAGAGAGAGAGTTCGATCGCGAAACCCTAACCCTTAAAACCACCGCCACCACCCCAAGACGACGTGGGCGACCCTGGACTGCCGTGCGCGGCGTCGCAGGCCGTCGGAGGCCGGCCACCCGCCTGCGCGCGCGGCAAACAGTAGACAGCAGTAGCGGGAAACAGCAGCAGTATCAGCAGGGAGCCCGATTTCGCGGGGCAACCACGACCTCCACGCTCCATCATCTCGTAAACCGTTTCTTCAGGTATGACCCCGACATAACCCACTCCGACTTCCTTCAAATAGTTCGTTTGGTGTTGCGTCATGTGCATCGAAAAACGAGTCCGAAGATTGACGAAAACCTGTCCAAAATAGGACAGGAAGCAGTCCAACTACCCACGTTCGACGACCGATTCTGATTGATCCAGTACCTTAATAGACAAACTATTTGAAGACACTTTTAGACAACCTATAGGGCTTCATAACCCTTTTCGTAGATTGGGATTTCATCGACTGAGCGTCGAGAAATCAGTTTCCCAAAACCAAGAAAAATCTGTTTAAAAATCAATAAAAATCATCCACACGACGTCCGTCCCGCCATTCCGGGCGACGTGGTCGCGCACCGTAAGCATCGAAAGCTGCGTAACGGTTTCGTGGTCGCGTGGGCTTTAACGGAATTCAAATTGGTCGCGTGTGCGCGACGAATTCGACGCGTATCCATCGAAATCGCCCCGTATCCGTCCAATGTAAATTCAGTCATAACTTTGTGCACGCTTGTCAGATCGAGACGAAACTTGTGCCAACAGGACCGTATCATTTTTCTGGTCCTGTATGTCAAGTTTGGTCCAATTCTGAGATAGTTGAAATCGACATCGTTTTACGGGCCCCACGGTCCTGCTCAACGAGCGATTTTGTGCACGGCCTGCTGGAATCCAACTCTGGACATACGGTCGGGTTCGTATCGAAAACTGGATCCGTAGACATGTAGTTTGACGACTTTAGAGACTGTTGACTCTGGCACGCTTTTTGGTGCAAAACGGATCCAACGGCGGACATCGTTTTTGCCTGAAATTACCGTTTTGCCCCTGTGTCCAGAATTGGACGAAAGGACAGGCAATCTTAGCTAATTAGACTATTCTGAGATCATTGGTATTGTTTATTTCAGCTTCCGGGGACTGTTGTACGGGTTTTGGCTATAGTGGCACATATTGAGTAGTTCAGACTGTCGGTTTCACCAGCAGAGGACCACAGGCGAGTACAGTTTATTGTCTGCATTTCGATATTGATTTTTACTATATTCATTGGTTGGTCATTGGTTATGTGATTATTTTCTATTATAAATTGTTGAGTCGGGAATGAGAAATACCAAGGATGTATGATCCGACCATAGACAGTGCTTAGACATTGTAGACAGTGCTTATTTTCTGCAAGTAGACATCGTAGACAGTGCTTATTTTCTGCAGTAGACATCATAGACAGTGTTTATTTTCTGTAAGTAGATATCGTAGACAGTGCTTATTTTCTGCAGTAGACATCGTAGACAGTGTTTATTTTCTGCAAGTAGACATCGTAGACAGTGCTTATTTTTTGCAGTAGACATCGTAGACAGTGTTTATTTTCTGCATGTAGACATCGTAGACAGTGCTTATTTTCATACAAGTAGACATTGTAGACCGTGCGGTGTAGTGGCCCAGACTGATCACGCATCAAAGGTACTTCTAACGGTGGAAAAGTATATTGGTCTATTTATTACTATTGATTTTTCTTACGGCTTTACTGTTTATTTTCAAACCCATGATTGATGTCTAACCTTTGTTTATAGTCATTTTCTTTATTTGAAATTGCATCAGTGAATTGTGCTCGTTCCATTCCTGACTGGAAACCAACATTTTCAGGTTAGCCGTGGATTCATTTAGCTTTGGGAGTGACGAGAATACTTGCAGACAAAGCCTAGAGACTAGCTAGATAGTTGAGTTGTAGTCATTCATTTATTTGTACAAGTTTATATTTTTCTACAAATGTAAAACTTGTGATCATTGTAAATTAAATTAATTTTATGAATGAGCATTATTTGTGATTTTGATCTTCATGGCCGTGACAGCGTTCTACCGCCGACACTGCGACGTAGGCTGGCTTGGACACGTCTCGTATCCGTTTTAAAAAAAAAAGGGTGCGGGTCGTGACACACAGCATCTATAAAATGTTTCCAGAATTATCACCAAAATCCACCGATCATAATGTCATAAAAGTACTAGAGACAACAAGAATGAATACTGTGAATTCTAAGAACAATATCTAGGAGTAAGCAAAACAGTCTAAACCTGAAGCCTCAAGCTAAGTCTTATCCTGTTCAGCTAATATCTCGGGCTCTGGCCCATAAAGTAGAACAATACCCTACAAGTACACCTGCAACATATCCTAGTCAGGAGCGGAGCTAAGTATATCCAAGGAAATGAACATGAACATCATGGTATGAATCAAGAAACAGGGAATATATATAAGTACAGGAAATGAGACAAGACATGAAACTGAGAAGAAAATATTGAAAGTAAAATAGGGAACATGGTATGAGTCCTGAACATGAAATACAACATGAACATGAAGTACAACCTGAATCATGAAATACAACCATGAATCCTGAAATACAACCTGAATCCTGACATGTGCAATATTGAAATACATCTAGATTGTGTGATCGGCTTAGGTAGATGCAATGAACATAAAATAGTACGACTTTGGTCCCGCATGCACGATGCGGGACCCAAGCTATTCACATAAATAGTAACAGGGTTTGATCACATATCTATAGTATTTTCCCTCCCAGACATAAGTAATACATGAAACATGAAACCAGACAATACCGTGATACATCGTATCAATCAAGGAGATTCAAGAATAAACATGCAAGACTTGAAAAATGAACAAATCCGAGGAGTATACTTGCCTTGCTCCGGATGATCGAGTAAGGGTAGTAGAGCTGGGAATCCTCCTGTTATATGGTTACAATTTGATAAGTCAACAATTTAAAGTAGTTATTTTTAATCTAGAAAAGTCATTTTAACATAATCCTTAATTTAAACACTAAACCTATCCCATATACATAAACTCTATCATACAATTTATACAACTAAAAATAATATCCTAAAGTATGAGATAACCTATCACTAATCTCCTATCATACATTACTAACCCGATGTAGGCTAATTCAGTAAAGTAAAAATCTAAATACCATCCCTTTATCAATCTAAGTCATTACAACATTTGAAAATCAATCCTGGTTTCAAATTCCTAGGTAATGTTCAGCCTTAAATAGGACTGAACAATCAACCTCAGTTAAGATAAAGCAACCTTTCCTGGCAGGCATAAATCAACCTTTAGAAGGACTGATATGGATCTCAGTCCTAAGGCTGATATCAATCTCAAACTCAAGCTAATCTCATAGTTCAATATCTTACTTCCATACATCTGTACTAGTCCTAAGTGTCCGTAACTTGTATTTCCCTAATTCATTAATATTTTAATTGGATTCAATCCTAAAATAGGACTAATACAAGTTCAGTTTCCTAAAATATTGATATACACAGTCTAGTCCTTCCTAGGACTGATGTAGATCAGTCTTTGCTAAGACTTGGATTAATCAGTCCTGGTGCTGATTCAATTCAGTCCTAGCTAAGGACTAATATAAATCAGTCCTAATTACTACTCATCCAGTCCACTATCCTAGCCATCTACCTTGCAATTGGAAACTTTCCAAAATCTCAGAACATTGATACAGTGGTTCAGTCACAGATGGGACTGAATCCTGTTGTTCATTTTCAGAGATATGACTGATATTGGTCAGTCTCATAGGCAGGACTTACCTACCAGTCTTGAGCACATGGCCAACTGTCAGACTGAATCTATCACTTCCCTAGGAATGATATGTATCAGTCAAGGCTGAGAAAAATCAGTCTTATGAGAGACTGATGTAATCAGCCTCGAACCACAACCAGTCACAAATTCCATCATTCTGAGATTCCATAAAAGCATACAACTACCTGTTCAGCTTATGTATAAAAATAGTAACTTGACAAGATTTAGTCTCCCCATTACCTACTCTCAACTAATATCTGTTTTGGCTAACCCCTTACTTTCCTGAATCACATCACTAGAATTTATACACAGAACTCTTCAGAATTGCCTAACCAGCTTTACTTGACTACTATGCTAAACCATACCAAAATCGAGAAGCAACCCATTAAAGAAAAGCAATGGTAAACATATGACTTTAGAAGTTGGAACTAACTAACCTACTGTCATTACACAGGTCATACTCTGTTGTTATACTTTCATATACCCATTACATCTAGTTTAGGAGTTGACCCATATACTAATATGTTAGCCAAACATCACTGATATCACTAACCTGACTGTCTGAGAGCAGTTATTGCTACAGAAACTCATGACCCTCAGTAATATGAATCCTTAGTGACTCGATCCTTCAGCAAAAACCCCACACAGCCTTTAAGCACTGACCCAGTTATCATTCAGACCTGCTTCCTTCACATCAGCCAACTGAGAACAGACAATATATAGTTGAACCACTCAACTAGATATTGCAGCATCATAACTAGAGAAACTTCGACTAAGAAAAACAAATACTAATAGGATACCATTCTACTGTCAAATCTCAGTGAGCAACTATTGAGCTCGACACCCATCTATCCATACATCTGATATCACTCTTAGGGTAAATTCCTCCTTCATCTCATTTTAGATATGTAGAACAACCTCACATTTACTGTGTTGTTCATAATGCAGATATATCAATCCTCAGAAAATCTAGTATAACAAAGGATACTCAAATGAATGCTACTTAAACATATCAGCTAGTGAAATCTCTAATAGTTATACACTACAATTAAATCCCATGTTTCCCGGTTAGATCCTTAAATTTGAAACTTCTAATGCATTCGAAATCCAACACAATTCTAGGGACAAGTCTACATATAACTACTCAATCATCGACTCATCAAGGACAAAAAGTTTAGACATTGCCTGAGTTGTTTCCTCACCAAGGGACACGACCACTGAACTGGACACAAGCTTCACATGTCTACAACACAGCTATTCACCCTGGTATAAGCATTAAAGTAAACACGTGGTTAGTGCCAATAGTGTCACTTCACCTTCACTAATTACAACTATGTTATTCCCTTTCTAATTATCAAAATAATTCTGAAGTAATTCCTAAAAAATAAAATCAAGAAATTAGGAATTTGAGAAAAATATAATTTTAAAATAGAGGATTACATATCTACCCACCTTAGAAAAATTTTGTCCTCAAAATTTCAAATAGCACAATTAAGAATCCATGATCTTCCTTGAATCGATCACTCAAAAATTTTAGGAATTCAAACAAACACAAATCCAACAGAATTCTAATCACACTTGTATTCACAAAAATCAAAAGAAAGAAGATCAACCTTACTGTGCTGTCGTGAGTCGATCAAATGATTGGATCCAACAAGATTTTAGGGTTCATTCAACAGATGTCCCGTCGATTCTCTGCTCTTGACGAAGACAAGAAACTTAATCGATTCCTCGGTGATGTTTCCTTCATTGGAATTTATTTTGATCACTCAAGATTTCAAACACGAATTATTCCACACCACGATCTAATGGATTGAATTACTCACTGAATTTGGAAGATGGGATCGATCTTCACTTCGTCTCTGTCCAAGAATCACCGGAGGTTCCTCCCCGCAACGTTCAGGCGATGGTCGTCGATGTTGCCCTCGTCGTCGTCGCCATGGCCATGACTGGTCCTCTAGGAAGAAGAAGGAGTAGGGAAGAATTGCTCTGTGAGAAGTGAATGGGTTTGACAGAGTTTGGAAATTTATAGAATGAAAATGCTAATGGCGGGAACCGATGGTGCTGGTGCTACAGTACTAGGCAGTTAGGAACAGTGAGAGTTTGTTACAGGACATTCAAATTTGAATGTTCCTCTATTGATATAATCAAAGGAAAAAGAAAAGGAAATTAACCTATTCTAATGCTTAAGGCTGGAAAGTAATTCAAACAAGGCTTTTGGAAAACAGCCCAAGGAAGATTGGCCCAAGAAGAAATGGGCTCAGGGAAACTCAATACAGGCCTAATCCTAAAATGAAATTCAATAGCATTATGATAACAACCTACATAATTTATAGGTAAAAGAAAAGTAAATTTCAAATTTTTATATCAAAACAAAATTTAGTAAATCCCCTATTATAGGAAATCAGGAAGGTGGGGCTACACCATTGTGTCGTGTGTCGTGTCTAATACCCTTCGACATGGCCGTACGAGCCCTAACCGATCACAGTTTTTGACACTTCGAGTTGGGTTCTGACACGGGCTTTTGGACACTATTATGACACTTGGTTGGACACAATGATACTCCCACACGTCGACACACATGTGGGCCACCTTTTCCCCAATTTTCTGTGTGTATATACATGTATATTTGTACGTATCGGAGTATGTATGTCTATGTGTATATATATATATAAGTTAATAATTTTGGGTATATATATATATATATATATATATATATATATATATATATATATATATATATATATATATATATATATCTTGCTATATTAATATAAATATGTATGTTTGTATCAGTTTTCCCAGTTTTGGGTTCAGTTTTAAGATTTTGGGATGTTCAGTAGATTATCTATTAGATTAGAAGGGTTTCGGGTATATATGTCTCATATATATATTGTCCCATATATATGTATCTTGTATTTTTTTTATATACGTATCTTATATATATATATATATATATATATATATATATATATATATATATATATATATATATATATGTATGTATGTATATGTATATATAGGAAAAACATATATATATAAAAAATACAAGATACATATATATATATATATATATATATATATATATATATATATATATATATTTTTTTTATTTTCTAAACCAAAGCCGGTGGACGACTCCATCCGACCTTGGCCCGGAGGCCGTGGCCACCGCCACCCAGCTACCTCCGTGGGTGGGAGGGCTCGAACCCGGCCCTCACCCCCGGTGCACGGTGGTGTTACCAGTACACCACGACTCGATGTGCATATATATATATATATATATATATATATATATATATATATATATATATATATATATATATATATATATATATATATATATATATATATATATATATATATATAATATTTATGTGTTATATAGGTTTGGGTTGAGTGTTATGCTTGGAGTTGGTGTTCAATGTTCCCTTGACAGCAGCCCTCACCCCATCACAGCACACACACACACCCCTACTTTTCTTTCCTCCCCATTATATATATATATATATATATATATATATATATATATATATATATATATATATATATATATATATATATATATATATATATATATATATATAAGGGGGTGTTAATCATTTTTTTTCTTTCCCTATTATGGCCACATGACTCCCCCTCTCCTCCTCCCCCCCCCCCCCCCCCCCGTCCTAGGGGTAGGGGCCGCGCAACCGCGGCCGCCCACCGTCTGTCTCACCCCCTCGCCCCCCGGATATATAAAGGAGAAGAAAGAAAAGTAGGGGGGTGTGTATATATATATATATATATATATATATATATATATATATATATATATATATATATATATATATATATATATAATCATTTTTTTCCCTTTCCCTGTTATGCCACATGACTCCCCCTCCCCCCCCCCCGTCCTAGGAGTAGGGGCCGCGCAACCGCGGCCGCCCGCCGTCTGCCTCACCCCCTCGCCCCCCGGCGCCGGCCACCCACCCCCTCCGTCCTCGGTGCCCCTCCGGTGGACTCGTGCCCGAGGCGACCATGCGCCTCGCGTCCCTCCCTTGCTTGAACGCCCGAGCAGCTCGCTATGGTCGTCGTCCCCATCGTCGAGGTGGCCCCCAAACTTCGGTGGCCACCCCAGACATCCTCCTCCGGCTCAGCCCCTCCGGCTGCTCCCCGTCTCTGGTGGCCACCCCTCGCATCGTCTCCATGTGCGGCTCCCCCGCATGAGTCCAGCCGCCGAACCGCATTGTCATTCGACCCCACCTGGCTTCCACCGCTCCCCGGCGTCGTACCACCCCTCCGTTGGCCTCGAGCGGCGGAGCCCCCTTGCTACCTCCCTTCCCTGACCGCCTTATCCGAACACTACCCTTCGATTTCGAATTCGAATTCGAATTTCAAATTTCCCTCCGTGGCTACTGTGGACAGAGTTTGCTATGCGCCCATTGTTCTAAGGGGCAGCCATGCGCCCTCTGTTGGCCGCGCACCCCTTCCGGGCCATGCGGCCCCCTCCGGCCATGTGCCCTCCTCCGCCTCCGTGCATTCGAAGGGGCTATGCGCCCGACGTCGGCTCCAAGGCCCATGTCTCCCTCGAGCCACTTGTTTGGCATGCGCCCGTTGTCGGACCTCCGGACCATGCGCCCCTGGCCTGCCATGCGCCCTCTGGCACCTAGGCCAGCTATTCCCCCCGGGCTATGTGCCCCCATCAGGTCATGCGCTCACTCCAGACTCCCTCACTTTCAGTCCCCGGCCATGCGTGCTCCCCTCCTCTGGCTTATGCGCGCACCCCTCCGCAAGATCCCCCTCCTCTGGCTTGTGCGCCCACCCCCCACCCCCTACCCCCCATGCGCAGTTATTCGCCCCCCTTTCAAACCCATGCGCTACCCTTTCTTAGTTATGCGCCCTCTTCAGCTCGTGCATGCCACCGTGATTTCCCGGAAGGATCCACTTCTTCCACCCTCGGCGACCTCCGGCCGTTGGCAGCTGGTGGTACCGAGGCCTGCTGCTCGGCACTATCCGTGCCCCTCCCCCGACCCTCCAGCGCTCGATTCCGTCGTCCTCGGTGAGCGGATCATCGGCACCTCCCTCAAATTCCTCCCCCACCCTCCCACACCATTCCTCGCAGCTGAGTCAGCACACCCCCTCCCCGTCCTCGGCCATGGCATCCCCCTCCACAGGCCCTACCTTCATTGAGATTCTGCTCCCGGACAGGGGGGTTGTCCGTCCCCTCCCAGCTAAGGATATCGTCCTTCCCGACATTGTGCTTCCGACCGTTGGCGACGGCCTGCCTTTACGGGTTCCTTTCTCCGAAGACGAAATCTCCTCCCTATCCTCCACCTTCGTAAGGAATATCGTGCTTAAGTTCTCCTCGGGATGCCCGAAGATCACCAAAGTGCAAGAAGCCATCGCAGGCTGGGGTCTCTTATCTGGTTACAGGATCGCGCCTTTCGACCCAAAACACATGTACCTTCACCTGTCGTCCGACGTGGACTTCTCTAATGTCTGAGCCAAAGGCACCTCCAGCATAGACAGCCAAAGCATCAAAATCATCAAATGGTCCCCTAGCTTCAACTCTAAAGTTGACTCGTCGATCGTCTCAGCTTGGATCACTCTACCCAACCTCCCCCTCGTTTGCTTCGCCTCGGCAGCGCTCAAAAGGATAGCTAGCTCATTCGGGATGCTGGTAGCGATCGCTGAAGAAACCCGCAACCTATCTAAGGGCAACTATGCGAAGATCTGTATGGAACTCGATCTATTCACAGACCCACCCACCCAAATTCAGATAGAGCTCGGGGACAGGACATTCTCCCAATCACTAGTATATGATAATAACATCAATTTATGCAAGCACTGCCAGATGAGAGGCCACACCACACAGTTCTGCTTCTGTGTGCATTCAAAACTCAAGAAGAAAGCCCCCAGAAAATCGTAACTCCAAAAAGTCAACCAATCCGCCGCCACAACCCCAATCCTCCCCCTTTCGAACTCTCATACCCATTTTGAAAACAACGATAACCCTCCCAGATCCAACGAATGACCATGGCAGAGCATGACTTTGGTCCCCTACAAGCCCCATGTTATTCTCATCAATAACCAATTCGACTCCCTGTTAAATCTTCTACCCGAAAACAACCCAGTGAGCCCCCCACCTCACCCCCCATCGGAGTGCGAGAAGAGCGCTTCTAACTCCATTGTCGATCTTTTCGTTAGCGATCGGGAGCCACCTCAGTCCACAAAAATCCAATCGCAGGTGGTCCACTCTACCTCCGCTCCCAACAGCCTCATCATTGACAAACTGGCCATCCTCGGCCCAACAGCGATCGAAAGAATCGAACAAGACAAGGAAGCAGGAACCCTGGACCCCCTCAACCCCCTTTGCGCCCTGGCAGACATAGAGAAAGAGGCGGTACCCACCCCTTCGAAAGCTGTAAGACCTCAGAGGCCGACAGCTACAGCGGACGACTACACCATTATGAACCAGATCGCCCCCAAAACCCCACTACAAGAAACAAAAATCCAACAAAGAGTCCTCGGTCATGACCACATGGTCAGCCGCGAAACTCCACAACCATCCCCCCAGTCCCCCTCCCAATGATTAACATCCTAGCCTGGAATGTGAGAGGGCTGGCCAATAAACCTACCATGAGAATTCAGAATCAAAAGCCTCAAGAAACTCCACCGGATAGACATATTGGTGATCATCGAACCAAAATCCCTCAAAAAAGACTTAAATCCATCCAGCTCCAGCTGGGACTCCCATCCGGCATCACTGGGTGCAATGACATCTGGATCCTTTTGCTGACGGCATCCAGTTTGGTACCATCCATGACTCGAGTCAAGCGCTCTCTTGTTGGGTGGGGAACCCCACTCTCACCTCACGCAGCCTACTTTCTGCCATCCATGGAAGCTGCGACATCTCCGACCGCACGTTCCTATGGGACAATTTGTTAGACACCCATCATCAACTCATCAATCTGTCACGACCCGCACCCGCTTTTCGGATACGAGACGTGTCCAAGCCAGCCTACGCCGCAGAGTCGGCGGTAGAACGCTGTCAAGCCCGCAAGAAATAAATGCTCAAGAGTATCACAATTGTTGCTCATTCACAATTCTAAATTTATTACAACAGTTACAACATTTATAATTAAAGAAAATACAAGATTTTACAATTAATGAAATTGATATAATTGCTTTCTATTTCTAGGTCGGCCTCAGCATACCCATGTCTTTCCAGTGCTAAGAATGATCGCGGCTAACCTGAAAAATGTTGGTTTTCAGTCAGGAATGGAACAAGTACACAAACCGACGGCAATGCAAAACACAATAGAATTAACAAGACATGAAAATAGCATATGGAATATGAAAGCTGGTAAGAAAATTGATGACATAGCACAATAGAGAAATAAACAAGGAAAAACTAATAAAAGATATCTATCTAGGTGGTGTAAAATATCTGTTTTCGACATGTGAACGGCTAGGGGGTAATTCGGCTCACTGCACGTGTCGTGCGCAGCTGCTATCATGCAATAATAGACATTTTGGGGATATTTCTGGGTAGTTCACATGTGTACTAAGATATTTCCCCTCCCGACTACTCCGTGTGACGAGCGTGTCAACAAGCAGCAAGATATATGTATAGACATGAAATGAAAAGACTACTATGAATCGAAAAGCAATCAGAAAGTGCACTTGCCTGAGGTCCTTAGCTGGTGAAACCAATAGTATTATACTACACAATAGCCACAATCAGTCAACACATGTAGAAGTCTCCAGATGCTGAAATAAATAGTACCAATGTTCTCAGAATAGTCAAATTAGCTAGGATTGCCTGTCCTTAAGTCCAATTCTGGACACAGAGGCAAAACGATAATTTCGGGCAAAACGATGTCCGTCGTTGGACCCGCTTTGCACCGAAAAGTATGCCAGAGTCAACGGTCTCTAAAGTCATCAAACTATATGTCTATGAATCCAGTTTTCCGATACGAACCCAACCGTATGTCCAGAGTTGGATTCCGGTGGGCCGTGCACAAAATCGCTCGTTGAATGGAACCGTAGGGCCCGCCAAAACGACGTCGAATTCAACTGTCTCAGAATTGGACCAAACTTGGCATGCAGGACCAGAAAAACGATACGGTCCTGTTGGCGCAAGTTTCGTCTCAATCTGACGAGTGTGCACAAAGTAATTGGGAAATTTGCAACGTGCACGATACGGTAAATTTCGACGGATACGCATCAAATTCGTCGCGCACACGCGACCAATTTGAATTCCGTCAAAGCCCACACGACCACGAAGCCGTTACACAGCTTTCATTGCTTACGGTGCGCGACCACGTTGCCCGGAATGGCGGGACGCACGTCGTGTGGGTGAATTTCTATATTTTTAAAACAGGTTTTTCCTGATTTTTGAGGATCGATTAATCTGTACACAGCTTATGAAATTCAAAACTTCGAAATAGGTTATGATCCCTACATGTCGGCTAACACTCCCTTTAATTAGTTTGTGAGGTTGTGGACTGATCTGATCTATATCTGGCTTCCAAAACAGGGTTTTAATTTTTGAAACTGTTCTATTTGAACAGGTTTTCGTCAAGGTTCGCTTCGATCTATCGAGCAACCTATGGTACCTAAATTCAAACTATTGAAAGGAAATAATGCCGTATCGGTTAGGAACATACCCTAAAAGACGAATCGCAATTCCATTGCTCATGCGCGACGGGATGTCGCTGCGAACTTGCCCCCGTCGCGCGGCCTGCTGCTGTTGGGTTCCATGTTCTATTGCCGTGCGCGCGCCTGTCGGCCGGCTCCGGCGATCGGCCACCACGGCGGCGGCGGGGTGGCCGTGCGCACGCGTGGAAGGGTGCGCCCAGGTGGGGGTCGGCGGGGCGCTGGTTAGGATTAGGGTTTCGAAGAGTTTCCCTCGACTCTCGCTCTCTGTTATATCCGCGGTTGGGGTCGGGTTTCGTTCAGCTCTCGGTTTGGCCGAGAGCATGGGGCCATGTGGGCTTCGGTATGGGTTTTGGTGTTGGGAGTTAGGGTGGTCTATTTACTTCATTGGTCAATCAATAGTTTTTGTATAAATGGCTAATGGTTGGCCATGATATATGTGACCTAGTGAAGGAGGCATACACGTTGGAGCTATAGCTGATGGCAACCACTACAATTTGGCCAAGCTGACGTATGATTGCATGCATGTTGTTGTTGCAACATGCAACTAATATATATTAAAATAAATTAAATTGAATTCCAATTAATTCAGTTCAACATTCCTTTTATTTCAATTCAATCTAATTCACTCCTATACTATATAATATAATAATAACAGAGGCCACCACTTTGCACTTGTTGCTTTAGGCAGTGTACAAGTCATATTTGTGAGGGCCGAGTGTTTGTTGTGTACATTTTCTTTTCTTTCCTTTATTATTATTATCTATAATACTTTTATATTATATCTATATATACATAAATACTCATATATCTATATATATACGTATACATATAAATCTATATACACATATATATTTATGCATTATTTATATACGCAACACATTTTTTATATACGCATACACATCGTATATTATATATTTATATTACCATATTCACATATACTCATATATATATATATAATATATATATATATATATCTATATATATGATATATATATATAATATATATATATATATATTATATATATATATATAGATTATATAGTATATAATATATATAGATTATATATATATTATATTATATTTTTATTATTATATATATATAGATTAAAATATATATATATATATATATATATAGATATTATATATATTATATTATTAATATATATATATCTATATATATATATATATATAGATATAATATATATATTCATTTATACATACACGCATAAATGTATATATTTATATATATACATATATATCTTTGATTAAAAACACTAATAATTATTAATAATGGATAAGTATTTATCTAACAACCACGCTATTTCATTAATATTAATACACTAATAACACTGTAATTAAACCAATAATATATTTATTTGACAAAATATTATAACCGTAATTCTAAAATAAATTTTTATAAAAATATCCCCATTAATATTAATAATAAAATAAAATGATAATATTGATAACGAAATTTAATAAATCCATAATGGTTTATACAACCGTCACTGATTCTCACTAAAAATAATATTTATATTAAAATAAGAATACTTAAAAAATATTAGTAGATCACCATACGGGATACAGCATAATCATACCAATAAAATAAATAATAATAAAATATTTTAAAAATTTCGGGAAGGAGTTACAATCTACCACCTTAAAAAAATTTCGTCCTCGAAATTCTGTCTCATACTATTCCTTAATTTAATTCCTCGAAATAGTTGTATCCTCCTTCTAGCCATTTGTAACTACGAAACTCCGAGGACTTCTACCCCCCTTAGAAGCTAGGCTTGGTTTTAGGAATAAAGAGGTTAGAAGAATTCTAAAGTCCGAATACTGTACCTCGACTCTTGTTAATAAAGAATGAGGCACCGCGTACAGAATATGGTAGATATAAGTCAAGCCAAGGACAGGTCGATGGTAGCTACATTTGCGTATACCACTACTATAGCCATGGGAATACTCTGTATCTATCTATCAATTACGAACTTCCGTCTTTCCAATCAGTAAAAGACGAAAATAATAAAAGAGTTCAAGGGAGGTCACTGACACAATTACGTGATTCACAGGCGAATGATACTTCAAGAGGAATGGTCAAAGCAATCGTGGAGAGATCCTAGAGACATCTACATCTCAATCCACGTAGGATAGTTAAATGAAATGCGAACCAAATGCATCATGGTTGATCAGACCGTAATACAATGACTCTGATTAGACAATATGTTAGCGGATGTCCCCAATAAACATATGTCTCGAATCAAGCTTGGTAAAGAGTAAGCTTGCAAAAAACTAGGCTGTAATAGCAGCATTGGTCAAGATAGTCAAAAGTTAAGTAGGCGAGATTTTTGGAAAGGAGGCACAATAGTTCGGGTTTTGAGAAAATCAAATCCTTACTAGTGTTCTTGCTATACAGTCAATCTACTATCTTCTATTCATAAGGCCTGGGTCGACTATTGGGTTATGGACTCTAAATTTTATATTCTAGGTAAACCTATTGAGTCAGTAGGGCCTTGTTAATAGATCACAGGGACCACATAAGGCTAAGTGAGAGGCATGCTACCACTTACAAAGCTTCCACTAGTATTGGCATTGGGTCCTAAGGGACATACAGGGCATCTCTTATCTTTTATAGTATCCTAATCTTGTAATCACGTCTGAAGTCATTTCACCAAGAGTTATGCCCGCCCGTATCTGGCTGTGGCAAACCCTTGGTTCCGTGATTCAGGTGTGATAAGCTATCAGGTGCTCTACCTTATATTGACACAAGGATATCTAAGATCTAAGAGGTCAACGAGAAATAGTTTAACAATGTTTCCTAGAATGGTTCTTCGGATGAGTTCAATTCTGTGGGTTGTGCCTCGCCAATGCGTTGCTGGCTGCAGTGGACCCACACTCTCTACTCTCAGGTAATGGAGACAGTGCGCTGCTGTCTAGTCATCGAAGTCGTTAAACTGCTCCTACTATATTCCTAAGGACGTCAAAGAGATGCTAAGGATTCAACTTAGTTGACTATGGTAGAAAGCGAAACACCTGCCTGCAAGTTCAATCCTTAAAGTAAAAGGTTGACGAGGGAAATAATGATGACAAGAAAAATAAGAAATCCTAACATTTATCTCATATTTATTTCAAATAGCTTAGGGAAACTTCGAATTAAATCTAACTCAGGATTCATACAGGAAAACGAATCATGAATTATAAACCAATTCCTTACAGCAAAATAGGATTTAAATAGACAGTTCTAATTAATGATATAAGATTTATATCTAATAAAGCAAAAGAAAATGAAATAGTTTATTAAAATTAAAGCCTTAATTATAGGTAATATAACATACCAAATGAATAGTATATTCCACATTGGATCACATTGTCATATCAAAGTAATGTGTACCTACAGGGTTCTAGCAAGTAATCTAAGTTTAATAATTCTAAAATTGTACGGCCTATTTAACAACCTTAGCTACCCAACCGGTCAATTTAAAAAGGGACTCCTAGTCTTAGTATTCTCTTAAATCATTTTAATCTAAATTGTGAATGAGCATTTTTTGGCGCAGGCTCGCAATGTACGACTAACATACCATCACGAGTTCGCAATCTTTTGCAAAAAACTAACCAGGCATGGGCCACCATAAAAACTTGTCACGACCCGCACCCGCTTTTCGGATACGAGACGTGTCCAAGCCAGCCTACGCCGCAGAGTCGGCGGTAGAACGCTGTCAAGCCCGCAAGAAATAAATGCTCAAAAGTATCACAATTGTTGCTCATTCACAATTCTAAATTTATTAAACAGTTACAACATTTATAATTAAAGAAAATACAAGATTTTACAATTAATGAAATGATACAATTGCTTTCTATTTCTAGTCGGCCTCAGCATACACCATGTCTTCCCAGTGCTAAGAATGATCGCGGCTAACCTGAAAAATGTTGGTTTCCAGTCAGGAATGGAAAAGTACACAAACCGACGGCAATACAAAACCAATAGAATTAACAAGACATGAAAATAGCATATGGAATATGAAAGCTGGTAAGAAAATTGATGACATAGCACGATAGAGAAATAAACAAGAAAAAAACTAATAAAAGACATCTATCTAGGTGGTTGTAATATCTGTTTTCGACATGTAAACGGCTAGGGGGTAAATCCGGCCACTACACGTGTCGTGCGCAGCTGCTATCATGCAATAATAGAATTTTGGGGATATTTCTGGGTAGTTCACATGTGTATAAGATATTTCCCCTCCCGACTACTCCGTGTGACGAGGTGTCAACAAGCAGTAAGATATGTATAGACATGAAATGAAAGACTACTATGAATCGGAAAGCAATCAGAAAGTGCACTTGCCTGAGGTCCTTACTGGTGAAACCAATAGTAATATACTACACAATGAGCCACAATCAGTCAACACATGTAGAAGTCTAGATGCTGAAATAATAGTACCAACGTTCTCAGAATAGTCAAATTAGCTAGGATACCTGTCCTTAAGTCCAATTCTGGACACAGGGGCAAAACGGTAATTTTGGACAAAAACGATGTCTGCCGTTGGACCCGCTTTGCACCAAAAAGCATGCCAGAGTCAACGGTCTCTAAAGTCATCAAACTACACGTCTACGGATCCAGTTTTCCGATACGAACCCAGCCGTATGTCCAGAGTTGGATTCCGGTGGGCCGTGCACAAAATCGCCCGTTGAGTGGAAACTGTGGGGCCCGCAAAACGACGTCGAATTCAACTGTCTCAGAATTGGACCAAACTTGGCATGCAGGACCAAAAAAATGATATGGTCCTGTTGGCGCAAGTTTCGTCTCAATCTGACGAGTGTGCACAAGTAATAGGAAATTTGCAACGTGCACGATACGGTGATTTCGACGGATACGCATCAAATTCGTCGCGCACACGCGACCAATTTAAATTCCGTCAAAGCCCAACAACATGAAGCGTAGCAGCTTTCCATGCTTATGGTGCGCGACCACGTTGCCCGGAATGGCGGAACGCACGTCGTGGGTGAATTTCTATATTTTTAAAACAGGTTTTCTGATTTTGAGGATCGATTAATCTGTACACAGCTTATGAAATTCAAAACTACGAAATAGGTTATGAACCCCTACATGTCGGCTAACACTCCCTTTAATTAGTTTGTGAGGTGTGGGACTGATCTGATCTATATCTGGCTTCCAAAACAGGGTTTTAATTCTGAAACTGTTCTATTTGAACAGGTTTTCGTCAAGGTTCGCTTCGATCTACGAGCAACCTATGGTACCTAATTCAAACTATTTGAAAGGAAATAATGTCGTATCGGTAGGAACATACCCTAAAAGACGAATCACAATTCCATTGCTCGTGCGCGACGGGATGTCGCTGCGAACTTGCTCCCGTTGCGCGGCCTGCTGCTGTTTGGGTTCCCTGTTCTGTTGCCGTGCGCCGCCTGTCGACCGGCTACGGCGATCGGCAACCCGGCGGCGGCGGGGTGCCGGCGCGCACGCGTGGAAGGGTGCGCCCAGGTGGGGGTCGGCGGGGCGGGGTTATTATTAGGGTTTCGAAGAGTTTTCTCGACTTCGCTCTCTGTTAATCCGCGGTTGGGGTCGGGTTTCGTTCAGCTCGTTTGGCCGAGAGCATGGGGCCATGTGGGCTTCGGGTATGGGTTTTGGTGTTGGGAGTTCGGGTGGTCTATTACTTCATTGGTCAATCAATATTTTTGTATAAATGGTTACATGGTAGGCCATGATATATGTGACCTAGTGAAGTGTGCATACACGTTGGAGCTTATAGCTGATGGCAACCAACTACAATTTGGCCACAGCGACGTATGATTGCATGCATGTTGTTGTTGCAACATGCAACTAATATATATTAAAATGATGAATTGAATTCCAATTTATTCAGTTCAACATTTTCATTTCAATTCAATCTAATTCACTCCTATACTATATAATCATAATAATAACAGAGGCCACCACCATTTGCACTTGTTGCTTAGGCAGTGGTACAAGTCATATTTGTGAGGGCCGAGTGTTTGTTGTGT
>JANAVB010021997.1:1899352-1986552 GCA_029216955.1 Iris pallida
GGAGCGGCGGTGGCGGTGTGTTTGTTTGAGTCGGGTGATGGGCGGTCGGTCGGTCGGAGTGCGACGGTAGAGGCGGTGGTGGTGATGACTGGCGGTGGTGTTGGCAGGCTACGGTGGCGGAGGGTTCGGTCGGGTGTGTGGTCGTGGGTTGTTCGGGTGCGGTGGACGGGTTGGTATGGCCGATGACGGTGCTAGCCGTGGTGGTGATGGTGGGTGGCTGGTGGTGGTCTTGCCGGAGTTGGTGTTGGCAGCGGTTTCGGAATGGTGTATGTCAACAGGGAGGTGGTTGGGTTCTTTGATGATGGTGGTGCGATGGTAACGCTGGTGTTTGTTTGGTGCAGGGGGCCACGATCAAGGTGGTTGGCCGGAGGTCGAAGATTCGGGTCGGAAAGGGGGGGTGAGCGTGAAGGAGGCAGGGCGTGTCGGCAGCGGGTGAAGGTGGATGGGTTAGAGGGATATGGATAGGGTTAGGATTTTGTTGGTGTCGGGGTGTGTCCGACACGGGAAAGATAATGTAATTGTAAATATGGAATAAGATTGGACGGGAAACACGGACACGATGCACTTATTTGGTTGTGCAGAATTTATGGATGAATAATGTGGAGGAGTACCTGCCTATTTATAGGATGTGGGAATTCTCACTTAGATAACGATTAGGAGTAGTTTAAACCCAATTAGAATATTCAATTAAATAATTTAAATCAATTCAAGAAATTCAAACCCAAATCAAATCCAATTCCAAATACAAATCAAATTTAAATCTAATTAAATTCTTGGTTTTAAAATCAAATCAATTTCAAAATATTAATTTACTCTATAAAAATAAATCCAAAAAATTAAATCAATAAATGGCCACAATAACTTCCAAATATTTTTCAAAATACCAATAATAATAATTTCGAAAATAATAAATATTTTTAAATATCTTTTTGAACAATAAATATTAATATTAATAAATCTCAAAAATTATACTTTTATTTAAAATAGACCAATAAATAATTACGAAATATATGTATGCAAAAATATTCTTTACATAATTAGGCTTTTCTAGTATACAAAAATATTATTTATTATTAATAACTTTTAGAAACAAAAGGCTTCTTATAGCAAGAATATTTATATAATATTTTGAAAGTGTATAATAAAATAGAGAAAAATGTTTTTCTAAAATATGTACGCTCGCACATATTCGCACTCGTCGAGCAAATTCGAAAAACGAAATTTCGCACACGACGTACAATACGACTACGTGACGTACAATACAAAATTTAAATCAATACTAAATTTAATAAAAATTTAATAGTAGAAATTTAGGGGTTTTACATCCTACCCAACTTAAAAGAATTTAATCCTCAAAATTAAAAATAGTAGGGGATGAGAAGACACTAGGGGGTATCGATGGAGAACAATCGATAACAAAATCATGCCGTAAGAAATCGCGATCTAGATCTGTCACGGCCCGATCCCAAATAATTGGATCGAACCGGATCATGCCCAGCCTGCACCGTGGTGAGACGGCGGCAGTAAGCTGTTCCATTGCAGGTATACACAACAACACAATTACATTTGTCACAACTGTTCTTATTCGAAAATGAAACTTTGTTTAATAAAAATATTCAGAAATACAACTGGAAATAAATTCTGAAATAAACTACAAACTCCAAATAAAGGAGAAAATACAGAAAAGAAAAACTATCTAAGCATGGTTCTGTAGTCCCAGGATCAGCGTCCTCCAGAGACGGCTCTGGTACCGTCGCAGGGTAGAGGACCGGGTCATAATAGCCATTATAGAATAGCTCGTCATCCTCAGTGTTACCTAAAATGTTGTCTCCAGTCAGGAGGGAGCAAGAACGAAATATGCATCTCATAATTTAAATAGTAATTGGAAAGTGCAGGGTAAACAGTTTGAAATAATATTTTCAGCAGTTTAAAATAGTTCAGTGTGTTTTGAATATGCAAACGTCTATGACCGGCTTGGGTTGATCAGTAGTATCTTAGCGATACGATATGGCTTATCCCCGTGTGTGAGAGGGGTAAGCTAACACAGTCAGTTCAGTAGGGGCTTTGGTCATAAACGTCTACACTATTCTCCCAGTCCCAGAGTAACAGTAACAATCAGTAGTTGAACCCTAAGGTAGAGTTCCGTGTCAGCAGTGTGGTTTAACATGCAGCTTAACTTTACTAAGAAAATTACAAGAAAACATAATCCGAAACTTGTCTTGTTTTAGATGACTGGAAAGACGGGTCGGTACCGAGGAGGAACGTCAGGTGTATCTTCGAGTTCCTACAGTTGAGAACTCGACTTAGAACCTTGAATAACCAGACTAAGTGTGCTAGTTGCAATCTCTAGTAGTAAATCCTAGTTAGGTTTTAAGTTGTATTAATTTACAGCTAACGATTACGTCGCAACTACGTGCGTTGATTAAACCGATTAATTTGGTTATTTGGAAATAATAACAAGGACCAATTAACTTTGGAAAACTTTGTGTTTTTGTAATATATTATAAAATTATAGTTTCTTATAGTGATAAATCATGAACTAGTTATTTACTAATATTTTATCCTTTAATTAATTCTTAATTAATCAGTAAATTACGTTCTAATCTACGATATGCGTCTAAACACAACCACCCAAATCACATCCACCAGCAAATAAAATAAAAAAAAACTACGCTACACAATACAATGGCACAGCTAATGATCCTAGGGTGGACTTATGCCCTGTACAATTTTCTTTTACATCAAATAAGAGAAATTGACTTAATTATTAAATAAAGTGCAGGAATTTAAATAACTATATTAAATAGCCTAAATATTAAATAAAATAATTTAAAATAAATGCTAAGAGTCTCAGACTCGGTCCATCATCAAAATCCAGCTAATATCACAACGCCCGGTCGGACCGGTGCGTTTGTATTTCGCCGGGGCCCACAGACCGGTACGGTCGTCACCCGAAAATTCAGTTTTAAAATTCATTTCCGGAAACAAATTTTGAAATCAAATAAATATAGTTTTTTGTAAAAATTTGGGCAGCACTTCCTCTATTTCGGGACAAACCCAAAACTGAGAAATGTGCCACAGAAACCTGCAATTATTCCAACCAATAATAATCCCAAAATTATAACCACCAAATTAACTTCCAAAACCACCAGAAATAATTCCCAATCCACAGAACTTCCCGAAATGTCCGGGATTCCCATAATCAACCAATTCACACCAAACCGGCAGATAAAACACAGAAAAAATAATCTAACGCAGCTAATCGAAAATATAACGCAGCTAATCGAATTTTCCGAAGGGAATCCGGGGACCGATTTCATCATCGACTCTACGGGGAGGGACGAACTACTGTGATTATCCAGAAATTACCAAATTTCGTTGGCGGGGAGCCGCGGGAAAAATCTCGGGAAAAATTCGAAACTAAGTTCGGCAGCAGGTCGAAGATCCCGAACAGGGAGGGATCGCGAGCAGATCTGGCTCAACCACGCACAGAAGAGAGCGCGCACGGAAGAGAGATCGGTTGGCTGCGCTAGGGCACGCCTCGTCGGGACAGAGGGTCGGCCACGCGCGGTCGGGGTGCTGCCGGAGTTGGCAGCGCGCGGAGGAGGGGACAGCGTTGGGGTCGCACTGTCGGAGGAGGCGGCGGCCTCGGGGACAGAAGGGGCACGCCGGGAAGTACGGGGAGGCGCGGAGCGGGGTGCTGCGGACGTCGGGAGACGGGCTGGCGGAGGGGAAGGCCGGGGCGCTGGGGGTGAGCCACCGGGGTCGGGCGACCGGCGGTCGGCTCGTCGTAGTGGGCCGCGGGCTCGGGACGCGCGCGCCGGAGAGAAGGCCGCGCGGGGCGGGGGCGGCGACGGCCTCGGGAGATCGCACGCGCGGAGAGGGCGCGGATCTGGGCTCGGCCGGCGGGGGCGGCGCCGAGCTCGGGGGTGCCCGGAGACCGTGTGCCGGAGGGGAGCTCGGCCGCGGATCTAGAGTGGGGGTTAGGGTTCGGGTACTCTCTCCAGAGAGATGGAGATGAGTTAGGAAAAATAGGTTAGGAAAAATGTGGGGAATGAGGGAGATGGGTTCTGTGAGTTAAAGGGAGAGGAAGAGAGTTTGAGAGAGTTAATACTCTCTTCTCAGTTAGATCTGAGAAATGGGAAACAGTGGGTTCTGTGAGGAGGAGAAGTGGGGGAAAATAAAAGGAAAGAGTGGGGTGGCGTGTGTGGACATGAGGGATTTGGGGGGGTGAGTAAATAGAGGGAGATGGAGAGTTGGGGAGTTGATGGGTTGGGAGTTATAAGGAGATGAAAAAATGAATGTTGTAGTGGTGGGAGTTAGAATAGGAAGGGTTTACCAGTTCCTAGGAGAAGTTGCTGGTCCTTCGGGACCAGCCCAAATGTTTTATTATTATTTTTAATAAATATTAGTTAACCAAGATTTGGAAAATAAGAAAGGGGATTGGATACAGGCTCAGGCCTGGGTCTGGGCTCGGACTCGGGTCTGGGTCCAAAATCAAAAATCCAAGTTATTTATAATTTTCGAAATTCTTTCCATCCAAAAATATTTAGTATTAATATTAATAATAATAATTTTGAAATATTAATGAAACATTATTTAATATATATTTACAAACAATGGGTTTCACAATCTTCCCTCCTTAGAAAATTTCGTCCTCGAAATTTAAAGTAAGGTAGAAAAGACAAACATGTACGGGTACTGTGCCCGTAACTCAAATCCAACCATAAGAATTTACAAGGCAGTCGTGGATGAGACGGTTTTAGGGACAAGTTTTATTTATGGTGACATCCATGCAGAAAGAATACAAAAGCGAACCAAAATACACGAGGTTGATCAGACCATCATGCACGGTCCTGATTAGACAATATATTAGTGGGTGCACCCAAAAAATATCGTCATGATCAAGCTTGATTTAAAGAGATAGCTTGCAAAACTAGGCTAACTTAGCAGCATTAGTCAAATTTAGATAAGGAATAGGAGTTTAAATGATGGCTCAAATTCTGATTTTCTTCTCATCTCTGACTAGGCTTGCAACTGGTTTCTCTGCACTGAAAGGTTGATTCCAATCTTCATCTCTGAATTATCAAAATGTGACTCGGATCCGAAATGTAACGTCTGAGCTGTGACGTAGAAGACGTTGCACATTCTCAAGATTAGCTGGTAGAGCTAACTGGTACGCTCTTCCAACGCGTCTTAAACTTCAAATGACCTGATGTACCTGGCCTCAATTTCCAGCTCCGTCGAAACTGATTGTTCCTCTGGTAGGAGAAACTTCACCAAATACAATTTGGTCTTCCCAAGACCTACCAAATTCAAGACGCAAAATCCCAATACATCTTCAAGCATCTGGATTGACCTCTCTGCTTGCTCGTCCCACGGTACTCCATGAATCCGGTAGATGTGCTTCTTGTACAATGCTGCCCACTTCTTAGTGGATAAACCAACTTTGAAGGAAAATAAAGTGTGCTGACTTAGTCAGTCGGTTTATAATAATCCAATTGGTGCCCTTCCCTCCTTGGGAACAAGGCAATCCTTACTCAAAGTTCATTGTTATATGCTTCTACTTCCACTCCGAATTGTCCAGCGGCTTCAACAAGCTTGTTGTCCTTTTGCTAAATTCCTCACGTGATGAAATTCACATCTAATCCCATACCTGGAATTGTCCTTCTTTATTCCATAACACCAATCAATGGAGGCATATTCCGATACGTCTTATTATCTCCTGAATATATGGAATACTGCGACTGGTGCATTTCTTCCTTCAACTCGTTCCTCCGTTTGCCAGCCGATACACAAAGTCTCGTACCATTCTTCAGAGTTCCAATGCTGATTAATTTAGAAACCCTCAGGTGTTCCTGCCAACACTTGAGCTCTAAGCCTGCAAAGTGCCTCGTTTTGAAACTAAGTTCTCTTGATTGTTATCCCTCAGCCTCGAACTTCATCAATACTGAATCAGCATCCAGCTCCGTCCTTCTATCTCCAGGTAGTATAATCTCCAGTACAAACTTTCGACGTCTTCTAGTAGGTGCTAGTCCTTGGTTAAAAACTTCGCCATCAGTATCGACCAAGTGTATCAGCGACCACATTGGCCTTACCTGAATGGTACTGCAGGTTGATGTCGTAATCCTTCATCTGCTTCAACCACCTTCTTAGTCTAACATTCAGCCCTTCCTGAGTGAAGATATATTTCAGACTTTGGTAGCCCGTACATATTTCACTCCCTTTCCATAAAAATCATGCTTCCAAAGCTTCAAAGCAATTCAAATTAGGTGTGGGATGATTCTTCTCATGAGTCTGTAGTTGCCTACATGTGTAAGCAATACTTTCCCATGTTGTTGAAGAACGTAACCCAGTCCTTTTCCAGAGGCATTACTGTAAATTGAGAACCCACTGGTTCCTGCGGGTAGCGCAAGGATTGGTGTAGTGGTATGTCTCTTCTTCAGCTCCTCAATGCCGCCTGGCAAACTTTCGTTCAGATGAATTCTTCATTCTTCCAAGTGAGCTTCGTCATTGGCTCAGCAATCTTGGCGAAATCCTTCACGAACCTCTGATAGTAGCCGGCCAAGTTCAAGAATCTTCCGAATTGAACTTGGGGTGTACCACTCCTCAACAACAGCTATCTTCCATCGAAATTTCTTCTCTTGACGACATGGCCAAAAGTCCACCTTGTCAAAAATCCACGTTCAGATAACTTACCATAAACTTCTTTTTCCTCAAAGTTTCCAAAAACTTCCTCAGGTGTTCTTCATGCTCTTCTTCAGTCTTCAAATATATCAGAATGTTATCGATGGAGAAGATAAACTGATTCAAATACTCATGAAAATCTCTGTTCATGAGATTCATGAACACAGCAGGAGCATTTGTCAGTCTAACATCCCGACCAAAGAAAACTACCCATACTTAGTATTTAAACGCCGCCTTGGCAATGTCCTCTTTCCTGACTTTGATTTGATGGTAGTCAAATCTTAAGTCAAACTTCGAAACACCTTAATTCCACACAACCAGATCAAACAGATCCTCGATCCGGACAGAAAGTACTTGTTCTTTAGTGTCTGGTAATCCATGCACATCAGTTGTTCCATCCTTCTTGGGCACAAACAGGATAGGTGTTCCCTAAGGTGAAGTTCTATCTTGGATAAATCCTAGAGCCTTCATTGATCTGGTCCTTCATCTTCTATGAACTTCGAGTCTGCATTATGCCTTTGTAGGAGGCAAGGTCTGCTAGATAGGAAGAGAGTCCCTAGGTTGTGGCCTAACAGGTGTTGCTGGGATAAGAGCTCTGGTTTGATGAAAAGATAAGGGGCAATCCTTTACCCGATGTTCAGCAGATCTACATACCAAACATTTCTCCAATCTCTTGCGACAAATATTGGTTTGGTGACCAAGCCTTTTACAGTAGCCACAAACCAATAGTTTCTTACGATATAACTGCCGGATAGGGCTCAAAATGTTTTCTAGATTTCAGGGGTACCCCTCCTAGGGTGAGGTTCCGCTCCAAGTTGGTTTAAGATAGCTAAGGCTACATCATTGACGTTCTTCATGTCTTCTCTCGTGATATTCTTCTGTTCCTGCTGGGCTTCATCTTGAGCTTTCTGGAACTCCAGGATTACTTGAAATAGGGCAACCATTTGGAAGATGTTTGCTGGTACTGGTGGAGCAACAAAATGAATACTCCACCTAGGAAATGCAACTCAGTTTGAGATGAGGTAGGAATCGCCAGTGTAGGGAAAACTTCACTGGATGCACTTTGAGGACGGTCAAACAGCCGCGAGGGAAAGGACCCTGGGCTTGGTTGAGGAGATGGGGTATGATCCGGAGATGACACCTCATCGCCAGTAGGATTTGGTCAATGGTCATTCTCTGGAAGGTTTAGGACGCACACATAAGCAAGGTAGCCTACCGGTCTATAATCAAGCAAAAATATTTATTTATATATGAATCGGACCTATGTCGTGACAAATCAATGTTCTAGTGTTCTAATTGTTTCTAGGTATGTTTTCCTAAGTTGTTGTTCAGACCTGCATGGGCCACCACTGAAAACATGTCGACCCGATCCCAAATAATTGGATCGAACCGGATCATGCCCAGCCTGCACCGTGGTGAGACGACGGCAGTAAGCTGTTCCATTGCAGGTATACACAACAACACAATTACATTTGTCACAACTGTTCTTATTCGGAAATGAAACTTTGTTTAATAAAAATATTCAGAAATACAACTGGAAATGAAATTCTGAAATAAACTACAAACTCCAAATAAAGGAGAAAATACAGAAAAGAAAAACTATCTAAGCATCTGGTTCTGTAGTCCCAGGATTAGCGTCCTCCAGAGACGGCTCTGGTACCGTCGCAGGGTAGAGGACCGGGTCATAATAGCCATTATAGAATAGCTCGTCATCCTCAGTGTTACCTAAAATTTTGTCTCCAGTCAGGAGGGAGCAAGAACGAAATATGCATCATAATTTAAATAGTAATTGGAAAGTGCAGGGTAAACAGTTTGAAATAATATTTTCAGCAGTTTAAAATAGTTCAGTGTGTTTTGAATATGTAAACGTCTATGACCGGCTTGGGTTGATCAGTAGTATCTTAGCGATACGATATGGCTTATCCCCGTGTGTGAGAGGGGTAAGCTAACACAGTCAGTTCAGTAGGGGCTTTGGTCATAAACGTCTACACTATTCCCCCAGTCCCAGATTCAGTAACAGTAACAATCAGTAGTTGAACCCTAAGGTAGAGTTCCGTGTCAGCAGTGTGGTTTAACATGCAGCTTAACTTTACTAAGAAAATTACAAGAAAACATAATCCGAAACTTGCCTTATTTTAGATGACTGGAAAGACGGGTCGGTACCGAGGAGGAACGTCAGGTGTATCTTCGAGTTCCTACAGTTGAAAACTCGACTTAGAACCTTGAATAACCAGACTAAGTGTGCTAGTTGCAATCTCTAGTAGTAAATCCTAGTCAGGTTTTAAGTTGTATTAATTTACAGCTAACGATTACGTCGCAACTACGTGCGTTGATTAAACCGATTAATTTGGTTATTTGGAAATAATAACAAGGACCAATTAACTTTGGAAAACTTTGTGTTTTTGTAATATATTTATAAAATTATAGTTTCTTATAGTGATAAATCATGAACTAGTTATTTACTAATATTTTATCCATTTTAATTAATTCTTAATTAATCAGTAAATTACGTTCTAATCTACGTATGCGTCTAAAACAACCACCCAAATCACATCCACCAGAAAATAAAAATAAAAACTACGCTACACAATACAATGGCACAGCTAATGATCCTAGGGTGGGCTTATGCCCTGTACAATTTTCTTTTACATCAAATAAGAGAAATTGACTTAATTATTAAATAAAGTGCAGGAATTTAAATAACTATATTAAATAGCCTAAATATTAAATAAAATAATTTAAAATAAATGCTAAGAGTCTCAGACTCGGTCCATCATCAAAATCCAGCTAATACCACAACGCCCGGTCGGACCGGTGCGTTTGCATTTCGCCGGGGCCCACAGACCGGTACGGTCGTCACCCGAAAATTCAGTTTTAAAATTCATTTCCGGAAACAAATTTTGAAATCAAATAAATATAGTTTTTTGTAAAAATTTGGGCAGCACTTCCTCTATTTCGGGACAAACCCAAAACTGGGAAATGCGCCACAGAAACCTGCAATTATTCCAACTAATAATAATCCCAAAATTATAACCACCAAATTAACTTCCAAAACCACCAGAAATAATTCCCAATCCACAGAACTTCCCGAAATGTCCGGGATTCCCATAATCAACCAATTCACACCAAACCGGCAGATAAAACACAGGAAAAATAATCTAACGCAGCTAATCGAAAATATAACGCAGCTAATCGAATTTCCCGAAGGGAATCCGGGGACCGATTTCATCATCGACTCTACGGGGAGGGACGAACTACTGTGATTATCCAGAAATTACCAAATTCGTTGGCGGGGAGCCGCGGAAAAAATCTCGGGAAAAATCCGAAACTAAGTTCGGCAGCAGGTCGAAGATCCCGAACAGCGGGAGAGGGCTCGCGAGCAGATCTGGCTCAACCACGCACAGAAGAGAGGCGCGCACGGGAGAGAGATCGGTTGGCTGCGCTAGGGCACGCCTCGCCGGGACAGAGGGTCGGCCACGCGCGGTCGGGGTGCTGCCGGAGTTGGCAGCGCGCGGAGGAGGGGACAGCGTTGGGGTCGCGCTGTCGGAGGAGGCGGCGGCCTCGGGGACAGAAGGGGCGCGCCGGGAAGTGCGGGGAGGCGCGGAGCGGGGTGCTGCGGACGTCGGGAGACGGGCTGGCGGAGGGGAAGGCCGGGGCGCGCTGGGGGTGAGCCATCGGGGTCGGGCGACCGGCGGTCGGCTCGCCGGAGTGGGCCGCGGGCTCGGGACGCGCGCGCCGGAGAGAAGGCCACGCGTGGCGGGGGCGGCGACGGCCTCGGGGAGGTCGCACGCGCGGAGAGGGCGCGGATCTGGGCTCGGCCGGCGGGGGCGGCGCCGAGCTCGGGGGTGGCCGGAGACCGTGCGCCGGAGGGGAGCTCGGCCGCGGATCTAGAGTGGGGGTTAGGGTTCGGGTACTCTCTCCAGAGAGATGGAGATGAGTTAGGAAAAATAGGTTAGGGAAAAATGTGGGGAAGGAGGGAGATGGGTTCTGTGAGTTAAAGGGAGAGAAGAGAGTTTGAGAGAGTTAATACTCTCTTCTCAGTTAGATCTGAGAAATGGGAAACAGTGGGTTCTGTGAGGAGGAGAAGTGGGGGAAAATAAAAGGAAAGAGTGGGGTGGCGTGTGTGGACAGGAGGGATTTGGGGGGGGGGGGTGAGTAAATAGAGGGAGATGGAGAGTTGGGGAGTTGATGGGTTGGGAGTTATAAGGAGATGAAAAAATGAATGTTGTAGTGGTGGGAGTTAGAATAGGAAGGGTTTACCAGTTCCTAGGGAGAAGTTGCTGGTCCTTCGGGACCAGCCCAAATATTTTATTATTATTTTAATAAATATTAGTTAACCAAGATTTGGAAAATAAGAAAGGGGATTGGATACAGGCTCAGGCCTGGGTCTGGGCTCGGACTCGGGTCTGGGTCCAAATCAAAAATCTAAGTTATTTATAATTTTCGAAATTCTTTCCATCCAAAAATATTTAGTATTAATATTAATAATAATTTTGAAATATCAATGAAACATTATTTAATATATATTTACAAACAATGGGTATCATAGAAAAATAATACGGTATAGTCATGGGTAATGAATGAGGGTCACGATTAAGAGAACGAAATAGATTCGCTTCAATTAAGCGATTAGAGGGTCTTGATAGGGCCGAGTAGTTTAGGATGAAGATATAGCAACATCGAGTGAGAATGGTCATAGCCGATAGGAAGGATAGAGGAAGTTCTAGTATAACGTCTTCGTCCTTCTAACATAGGTGAAGGCGAAAGCAATATAGAGTTCGAAGGAGACGTTATTAAATACGAATACGTGGTTCAAGGCGACCGATAATTCAAAAGGAGTTGCCAAGACAGTCGCGGATGGAACTCCAGAGGACAAGTTTAATTATGTTCCATCCACGTAGAATAATAGACAAAAGCGAACCAAAGTGTACTCGGTTGATCAGACCATCATGCATCGGTTCTGATTAGACAATATGTTAGTGAGCGCGCTCAATAGCATAAGTCATGAACAAACTCGATAAATGGATGAGTTTGCAAAACTAGATTATATTAGCAACATTAGTCAAGGTGGTAAAAATATAGGCACGATGGTAGATGAAACAAATATGAATAGTCTAAGAGTGATAAAAATCTAAGTCTTGTTTATTTCTATACTACCATTCTACGGTTTTATTGACCAAGGCTTGGTTGACCAAATGGGTTAAATTCTTTTAGTCTCTATGGTCTAGATAATACTATTTGTATTCCCTTAATGGTCAAGAGTGTGTCGGGTCGTGGGGTGTTCTACCCAACTTAAAAGATTAAGCTAAAGGTGTTTGGGACATCCAACTAGTAGGATCAATCTCTAGCAAGCACGAAGGGGAGATAAGAATAATGATAGAAGGGATCAAGCAAGATGCAATCGATGAGTCGAACGGTAGTTCGAATATAGAATCGAGGAAATAGGTCAAGTATGTGGATGAGATCCTAGACTTCTAATCCTATTCGCAGGCTTGCTTGGTACGGTAAAGTAACCAAACAATTATCTTGACCTGCATGGGCTACCACAAAAACATGTAACGCCCCAGTCCCAAAATACGTAGGACTAGGAACGTAGACATGCCAGCTGTATTCATACAAAGTATACTCCGATATATGGAAGCTTCGTATAAATACATAAGCTGTAAAATGCAGTAGTACCATAACTAATCTCATCCACGCAAAATAAATGAATAAAAGATATCATATAAGGATAATGAATTGTCTTGATACAATATGTTGGGCGGAGACAAATCTACTACCAACAAGAAAAGAAAAAATACATGATGTACAAAAGAATGGTTTTGGCGAGCGAAGCGAAGACGATCCAAGTGCATCATCCTCGAGAAATAGCAATGAACACGGCTAGAGCTAAAGCACCTGTGGAAGACAATAGCACACACCTGGAGAGATAACCAGTCCTCAGAGGGACGTAACAAGACACATAATATTATGCCATATAAACTGAATAAATATTGCTCAAGTAAATAAGTCAATTGAATTTATAACATGGTCCAATACACACCTATTGAACGAGCGTACCATCCCCCCAACCAAACAAGGACATGAGATGGTAAACTAATTCACGGTGACGTATCTTTCCATGTCATGAATCCAATATGGTATCCGGACCACAACAAGGTTCAATACCTTCTCATCGAAGTAGTAAGTCACACCTACAACCAAATAAGGACAAGATGTGACGAACTAATCCGCAAAAAGTTATTATTCCAAGCCACGGTCAGATACAAGTACCCAAACCAAAAGTACTCATACCTAAGGATAAAGGTAGCCTATCGTTCTAAGTGATATGTAGTAAGAACAATCCTTCCTACGCATGGGCCCTGGATAAATAGGATTGGCATGGTCCCCCCTTGGGGCACCAGAGGCCTCATCGTAAGAGCATGACGTTCGCGCAGAATCGTCAGTGGCCGTCAGTAATCATGGGTCATCAACCCGTATCTCCAGCGGAGAGTCGGGTCACAAGGGAAAGTGCATCGAAGCCCATACGCTAAGGAATTGTCCTCCCCGTCCAATGCCTATTATGTTGTATCGACAACACTAACCTCTATAACCGCTAAGTCAACTAGCATGCAACCTCTATTAGCGGTTATTCCTATCGCACGGCTTGTACGTACTGGTGGCCATCCAATCATGCACTTCCGTATCCTACATGCGACACACAACTTCGTGTTACAACGTGTCAAGGCCAATGAATGCAACACACAAGGTGGTCCCTTAAATCTAGGTTTAATGTGAGAAAAAATAATACATAGCAGGAAATATAAATGAACAGTAAGTTCTAACAGGTTATGCATGTATTACAGTTTATTTTGCATAAAGAAAATAAATAATGCATGAAATATAAGCTAAAATAAATAAACAGCAAATGGCAAGGTGTCTTGCCTGGTAGGACGCCTGGTGTAGTGCAATGATCCAAGTGGCACGATCTGCGACTTCGGTACAACAACTATGCATGGGGACCTCTGATGGTGGCACGGACAGTTCCATTGGGTCCAGAGGGGTCAATTTAGTTAGGGTGGACATAAGGTAGTCTCGAAATGGGCGAAGGAGTAGGGATAATAGGACTAATTGTAGACGAAAGGATAATCAAGGAAAATTCGATAAATAATATATAAAAGAAATTTATAATGCTTGAAAATATTTCTTATTAGCTTAAAAGTAGTTTTTAGATAAATGTTTGAAAATAATAAAATTATTTTTGGGCAAAAACTTCAGTTTGCCCCAAATAGGATTTCTAGGTAAAATACTATATCTTATTAGTAAAAATAATAGCAATAATAATAATAATAGAAATAATAAAAGTAAAGAAATAATAATAGTAATAATAATGACCACAATATAACCGTAAAAATGTAATCTATATATTTACAAAAATCATTTTACTAATGTACCTACATAAATACTTACAATTATCTTTTTATAATAATAAAAGGATAGGATTATAAAAGCATCATATATACATTATATATGTACCAATATATGTATACTAGTATCTACTGCTAATAATAATAATAGTAATAATAATAGATACTATTAGAAGTAAACAAATATAAACAACTCATCAAAATCCCACACAAAAGAAAAAACAACATAACTAAATAATTAATAAAGTAAATAAAAAATAAATAAAATAAAATAAAATAAAAAATAAAAAAACAAAACAGTGCAGCAGTCAACGACTGTTGCTCCTAAGAGAATTAAAAGGAAGAGAAGGAGAAAGGTGAGAGAGAGAGAAAGGGAAATGGGGATCGGGAGGAGGCCGCCGAGAGAGCGAGAGGAAGAGAGTGGCGGCGAGAGGTCAGTGAGGGGAGGAAGGAGAAGAGCAGAAAAATCGAGATCGAGGAAGAGTGGGGTTGCGGTCGACGACGGGCGGAGCTCGGGCGGCGCGACGCTCCGGCGGAGCTCGGCCGAGGGGATAAAGGCGGAGGCGGTTAGATCGGAGAGATCTGGGCAGAGCTCGGCCAGTTTTGGCGGCGGAGGCTGCTCGCGGAGGCAAGCGGTCGCGGCTACATGGGGGCGACGCTCGACTTCAGGTGAGGTTAGGGTTAGGGTTTTCTTTTCCTTTCTTGGTGGCTGTGGTGGTGGGTTCGATGTTGTGGTGGGCGCTCGGCGTGGTGGCCGGTGATTTGGTCGAGGCGGCTGGAATAAGGAGGAGACGGCGGTGGCGGTGTGTTTGTTTGAGTCGGGTGATGGGCGGTCGGTCGGTCGGAGTGCCGATGGCAGAGGCGGTGGTGGTGATGACTGGCGGTGGTGTTGGCAGGCTGCGGTGGCGGAGGGTTCGGTCGGGTGTGTGGTCGTGGGTTGTTCGGGTGCGGTGGACGGGTTGGTATGGCCGGTGACGGTGCTAGCCGTGGTGGTGATGGTGGGTGGCTGGTGGTGGTCTTGCCGGAGTTGGTGTTGGCAGCGGTTGTCGGGATGGTGTATGTCAACAGGGAGGTGGTTGGGTTCTTTGATGATGGTGGTGCGATGGTAACGCTGGTGTTTGTTTGGTGCAGGGGGCCACGATCAAGGTGGTTGGCCGGAGGTCAGAGATTCGGGTCGGAAAGGAGGGGGTGAGCGTGAAGGAGGCAGGGCGTGTCGGCAACGGGTGAAGGTGGACGGGTTAGAGGGATAGGGATAGGGTTAAGATTTTGTTGGTGTCGGGGTGTGTCCGACACGGGAAAGATAATGTAATTGTAAATATGGAATAAGATTGGACGGGGAACACGGACACGATGCACTTATTTGGTTGTGGAGAATTTGTGGATGAATAATGTGGAGGAGTACCTGCCTATTTATAGGATATGGGAATTCCCACTTAGATAACGATTAGGAGTAGTTTAAACCCAATTAGCATATTCAATTAAATAATTTAAATCAATTCAAGAAATTCAAACTCAAATCAAATCCAATTCCAAATACAAATCAAATTTAAATCTAATTAAATTCTTGGTTTTAAAATAAAATCAATTACAAATATAGATATTAATTTACTCTCTAAAAATAAATCCAAAAAATTAAATCAATAAATGGCCACAATAACTTCCAAATATATTTTTTAAAATACCAATAATAATAATTTCGAAAATAATAAATATTTTTAAATATCTTTTGAACAATAAAATATTAATATTAATAAATCTCAAAAATTATACTTTTATTTAAAATAGACCAATAAATAATTACGAAATATATGTATGCAAAAATATTCTATACATAATTAAGATTTTCTAGTATACAAAAATATTATTTATTATTAATAACTTTTAGAAACAAAAGGCTTTTTATAGCAAGAATATTTATATAATATTTTGAAAGTGTATAATAAAATAGAGAAAAATATTTTTCTAAAATATATACGCTCGCACATATTCGCACTCGTCGAGTAAATTCGAAAAAACGAAATTTCGCACACGACGTACAATACGACTACGTGACGTACAATACAAAATTTAAATCAGTACTAAATTTAATAAAAATTTAATAGTAGAAATTTAGGGGTTTTACATTCTACCCAACTTAAAAGAATTTCGTTCTCGAAATTAAAAATTAGTAGGGGGTGAGAAGACACTAGGGGGTATCGATGGGGAACAATCGATAACAAAATCATGCCGTAAGAAATCGCGATCTAGATCATAGAAAAATAATACGGTATAGACACGGGTAATGAATGAGGGTCACGATTAAGAGAACGAAATATATTCGCTTCAAGTAAGCGATTAGAGGATCTTGATAGGGCCGAGTAGTTTAGGATGAAGATATAGCAACATCGAGTGAGAATGGTCATAGCCGATAGGAAGGCTAGAGGAAGTTCTAGTATAACGTCTTCGTCCTTCTAACATAGGTAAAGGCGAAAGCAATATAGAGTTCGAAGGAGACGTTATTAAATACGAATACGTGGTTCAAAGGCGACCGAATAATTCAAAAGGAGTTGCCAAGGCAGTCGCGAATGGAACTCCAGAGGACAAGTTTAATTATGTTCCATCCACGTAGAATAATAGACAAAAGCAAACCAAAGTGCACTCGGTTGATCAGACCATCATGCACCGGTTCTGATTAGACAATATGTTAGTGAGCGCGCTCAATAGCATAAGTCATGAACAAACTCGATAAATGGATGAGTTTGCAAAACTAGATTATATTAGCAACATTAGTCAAGGTGGTAAAAATATAGGCACGATGGTAGATGAAACAAATATGAATAGTCTAAGAGTCATAAAAATCTAAGTCTTGTTTATTTCTATACTACCATTCTACGGTTTTATTGACCAAGGCTTGGTTGACCAAATGGGTTAAATTCTTTTAGTCTCTATGGTCTAGATAATACTATTTGTATTCCCTTAATGGTCAAGAGTGTGTCGGGTCGTGGAGTGTTCTACCCAACTTAAAAGATTAAGCTAAGGGTGTTTGGGACATCCAACTAGTAGGATCAATCTCTAGCAAGCACGAAGTGGAGATAAGAATAATGATAGAAGGGATCAAGCAAGATGCAATCGATGAGTCGAACGGTAGTTCGAATATGGAATCGAGGAAATAGGTCAAGTATGTGGATGAGATCCTAGACTTCTAATCCTATTTGCAGGCTTGCTTGGTACGATAAAGTAACCAAACAATTTATCTTGACCTGCATGGGCCACCACAAAAACATGTAACGTCCAAGTCCCAAAATACGTAGGATTAGGGACGTAGACATGCCA
This sequence comes from Iris pallida, assembly GCA_029216955.1. NCBI lineage: Eukaryota > Viridiplantae > Streptophyta > Magnoliopsida > Asparagales > Iridaceae > Iris > Iris pallida. Next base: position 1,916,758 of record JANAVB010021997.1, read on the forward strand.
GCTGTATTCATACGAAGTATACTCCAATATATTGAAGCGTCGTATAAATACATAAGCTGTAAAATGCAGTAGTACCATAACTAATCTCATCTACGCAAAATAAATGAATAAAAGACATCATATAAGGATAATGAATTGTCTTGATACAATATGTTGGGCGGAGATAAATCCACTACCAACAAGTAAAAGAAAAATACATGATGTACAAAAGAATGGTTTTGGCGAGCGAAGCGAAGACGATCCAAGTGCAATCATCCTCGAGAAATAGCAATGAATACGGCTAGAGCTAAAGCACCTGTGAAAGACAATAACACACACCTGGAGAGATAACCAGGTCCTCAGAGGGACGTAACAAGACACATAATATCATGCCATATAAACTGAATAAATATTGCTCAAATAAATAAGTCAATTGAATTTATAACATGGTCCAATACACACCTATTGAACGAGCGTACCATCCCCCCAACCAAACAAGGACAGAAGATGGTAAACTAATTCACGGTGACGTATCTTTCCATGTCATGAATCCAATATGGTATCCGGACCCCAACAAGGTTCAATACCTTCTTATCGAAGTAGTAAGTCACACCTACAACCAAACAAGGACAAGATGTGACGAACTAATCTGCGACAAGTTATTATTCCAAGCCACGGTCAGATACAAGTACCCAAACCAAAAGTACTCATACCTAACGGATAAAGGTAGCCTACCGTTCTAAGTAATATGTAGTTAAGAACAATCCTTCCTACGCATGGGCCCTGGATGAATAGGATTGGCATGGCCCCCCCTTGGGGCACCAGAGGCCCCATCAGTAAGAGCATGACGTTCCGCAGAATCGTCAGTGGCCGTCAGTAATCATGGGTCATCAACCCCGTATCTCCAACGGAGAGTCTGGGTCACAAGGGAAAGTGCATCGAATCTCATACGCTAAGGAATTGTCCTCCCCGCCCAATGCCTATTATGTTGTATCGACAACACTAACCTCTATAACCGCTAAGTCAAACTAGCATGCAACCTCTATTAGCGGTTATTCCTATCGCACGGCTTGTACGTACTGGTGGCCAGCCAATCACGTACTTTCGTATCCTACATGCGACACACAACTTCGTGTTACAACGTGTCAAGGCCAATGAATGCAACACACAAGGTGGTCCCTTAAATCTAGGTTTAATATGAAAAAAAATAATATATAGCAGAAAATATAAATGAACAGTAAGTTCTAACAGGTTATGCCATGTATCACAGTTTATTTTGCATAAAGAAAATAAATAATGCATGAAATATGAGCTAAAATAAATAAACAGCAAATGGCAAGGTGTCTTGCCTGGTAGGACGCCTGGTGTAGTGCAATGATCCAGGTGGCACGATCTGCGACTTCGGTACAACAACTATGCATGGTGACCACTGATGGTGGCACGGACAGTTCCATTGGGTCCAGAGGGGTCAATTTAGTTAGGGTGGACATAAGGTAGTCTCGAAATGGGCGAAGGAGTAGGGATAATAGGGCTAATTGTAGACGAAAGGATAATCAAGGAAAATTCGATAAATAATATATAAAAGAAATTTATAATGCTTGAAAATATTTCTTATTAGCTTAAAAATAGTTTTTAGATAAATGTTTGAAAATAATAAAATTATTTTTGGGCAAAAACTTCAGTTTGCCCCAAATAGGATTTCTAGGTAAAATACTATATCTTATTAGTAAAAATAATAGCAATAATAATAATAATAGAAATAATAAAAGTAAAGAAATAATAATAGTAATAATAATGACCACAACATAACCGTAAAAACGTAATCTATATATTTACAAAAATCATTTTACTAATGTACCTACATAAATACTTACAATTATCTTTTTATAATAATAAAAGGATAGGATTATAAAAGCTTCATATATACATTATATATGTACCAATATATGTATACTAGTATCTACTGCTAATAATAATAATAGTAATAATAATAGATACTATTAGAAGTAAACAAATATAAACAACTCATCAAAATCCCACACAAAAGAAAAAAAACAAACATAGCTAAATAATTAATAAAGTAAATAAAAAATAAATAAAATAAAATAAAATAAAAAATAAAAAAAACAAAACAGTGCAGCAGTCAACGACTGCTGCTCCTAAGAGAATTAAAAGGAAGAGAAGGAGAAAGGTGAGAGAGAGAGAAAGGGAAATGGGATCGGGAGGAGGCCGCCGAGAGAGCGAGAGGAAGAGAGTGGCGGCGAGAGGTCAATGAGGGAAGGAAGGGGAAGAGCGAAAAAATTGAGATCGAGGAAGAGTGGGGTTGCGGTCGACGACGGGCGGAGCTCGGGCGGCGCGGCGCTCCGGCGGAGCTCGGCCGAGGGGATAAAGGCGGAGGCGGTTAGATCGGAGAGATCTGGGCAGAGCTCGGCCAGTTTTGGCGGCGGAGGCTGCTCGCGGAGGCGAGCGGTCGCGGCTACGCAGGGGCGGCGTTCGACTTTAGGTGAGGTTAGGGTTAGGGTTTTCTTTTCCTTTCTTGGTGGCTGTGGTGGTGGGTTCGATGTTGTGGTGGGCGCTCGGCCGTGGTGGCCGGTGATTTGGTTGAGGCGGCTGGTATAACGAGGAGACGGCGGTGGTGGTGTGTTTGTTTGAGTCGGGTGATGGGCGGTCGTTCGGTCGGAGTGCCGACGGTAGAGGCGGTGGTGGTGATGACTGGCGGTGGTGTTGGCAGGCTGCGGTGGCGGAGGGTTCGGTCGGGTGTGTGGTCGTGGGTTGTTCGGGTACGGTGGATGGGTTGGTATGGCCGGGTGACGGTGCTAGCCGTGGTGGTGATGGTGGGTGGCTGGTGGTGGTCTTGCCGGAGTTGGTGTTGGCAGCGGTTGTCGGGATGGTGTATGTCAACAGGAAGGTGGTTGGGTTCTTTGATGATGGTGGTGCGATGGTAACGCTGGTGTTTGTTTGGTGCAGGGGGCCACGATCAAGGTGGTTGGCCGGAGGTCGGAGATTCGGGTCGGAAAGGAGGGGGTGAGCGTAAAGGAGGCAGGGCGTGTCGGCAGCGGGTGAAGGTGGACAGGTTAGAGGGATAGGGATAGGGTTAGGATTTTGTTGGTGTCGGGGTGTGTCCGACACGGGAAAGATAATGTAATTGTAAATATGGAATAAGATTGGATGGGGAACACGGACACGATGCACTTATTTGGTTGTGGAGAATTTGTGGATGAATAATATGGAGGAGTACCTGCCTATTTATAGGATGTGGGAATTCCCACTTAGATAACGATTAGGAGTAGTTTAAACCCAATTAGAATATTCAATTAAATAATTTAAATCAATTCAAGAAATTCAAACCCAAATCAAATTCAATTCCAAATACAAATCAAATTTAAATCTAATTACATTCTTGGTTTTAAAATCAAATGAATTTCAAATATAGATATTAATTTACTCTATAAAAATAAATCCAAAAAATTAAATCAATAAATGGCCACAATAACTTCCAAATATATTTTCCAAAATACCAATAATAATAATTTCAAAAATAATAAATATTTTATAAATATCTTTTTGAACAATAAAATATTAATATTAATAAATCTCAAAAATTATACTTTTATTTAAAATAGACCAATAAATAATTACGAAATATATGTATGCAAAAATATTCTTTACATAATTAGGCTTTTCTAGTATACAAAAATATTATTTATTATTAATAACTTTTAGAAGCAAAAGGCTTTTTATAGCAATAATATTTATATAATATTTTGAAAGTGTATAATAAAATAGAGAAAAATATTTTTCTAAAATATGTACGCTCGCACATATTCGTACTCGTCGAGCAAATTCGAAAAATGAAATTTTGCACACGACGTACAATACGACTACGTGACGTACAATATAAAATTTAAATCAGTACTAAATTTAATAAAAATTTAATAGTAGAAATTTAGGGGTTTTACACAAATAACGAGTCCAAGAGCAATCATCATGAAGGAAGGAATGGCCTTAACTAGAGCACCTACAAGAAACCACAAAACACACACCTGGAGGGATCACCAGGTCTTCAGAGGGACGTAACAAGACACATAATATCATGCCAATAAACTGAATAATAAAGCTCAAAAAAAAGTATGCACGAGTAAAGGTTCCTAACCATTCTATGTGGATTACACTTTAGAGGACAACGTTCTATGCAGGGGCTATCACAAGCAAGTAATAAAGTGTGGCCAACAAGTAGCGCTCATCCGATACACTATCGGCCGGGTAACACGTAGCGCTCATCCGAGACACTATCTCCCAAATGTGTGTAAAAATAAATGTAGCCCCTACGCTAGTAGCTGTCCCCTCCCCCCCAATGATACTATACGTGTGTCGTAACCACGATACACAAATACATGTCGTTTCCACCACACTGTTTTATAATAGATAACTGTCAAGTCTTCTAACATGCATCTATTGACAGTTATTCCTACGCATGCGCATGGAGGATCAGCCCACACGCAAGTGACCTCTATATGATACTCATATCTCTCACACACAACTCGTGTACAATCGTGACAAGTCAATGAGACGCACTAAATTGACGGTAGTCTCTTAGCTCTAAGCCAATTGTATAAAATATAGTAATTTGCATCTACATATAATTTAGAAAGAAACAACTTTGAAAATAAACACATGTATGATATTGAGCGAGAAATTTAAACAGTAAAGGCAAGGTGTCTTGCCTGGTGTGTCGCCTGTGTAGTGCAATGATCATGTTGGCACGATGTTTGACTTTGATGTTATATCCATGCAAGACGATCTCTGTTGCTGGCACGGATAGTTCCATTGGGTCCAAAACAGTCAGATTATTTAGGGTCGACGTAAAGTAATTTCGAATTGGTGAGAGAATAGGAATAATAGGATTAAGTCACGAACATGGGGATAGTCGAAGGAATTGGATAAGCAATTAATATGTATAAAATTTTACAAAACCATTATTATTTATATTCTTGAAAATAGAGTTTTATTCAGTTTTAATTAAATACTTGAAAATCCAAAAATCTTTTTATGGCAAAACTCTAATTTTTATCAAAATAATATTTTAAGTTTGAAATATATATTTTATTAAGCAAAATACTCTTAGGTAATTCATACTCGAAAGTGCCAAAATAATTTAATTAAAAAGATAATACTTTAATATTTTAATCAAAAGCTTTACTTAAAATATGACACCAATAATATATATTAGATTTTGTTTTTTGGAATTAGCTAGATAATAATTGTATGCTTCTAAAATAATACTGTAAATAATAAATTTATTAAAACAACGAATAATTATAATGATAATAATAATTCTGATAGAAATAATAATAATAATAATAATAATAATAATAATAATAATAATAATGATAAATATCGACTCCTCCTAACTTTTAAGTGTGGTAAAGTAATAATAATAATATTAATAATATATAATAATAATGTTAGTAACCCCTAAAATCTATTCTTTCCCCAATTTCCTTTACAGCAAGAGAGAGAGAGAGGTGGAGCGGGATGGACTTATAGTGGGAAGCGTGATGGCGCTCCGTCCGAGCACGAGAAGGCGACTTGTCGGGGCTGGGTGGAGACGTGCCGGCGGTCTCGCGCGGTGGCGTCGCGGCTTCCAGCGACGACCGGGGCTCGCCGCGAGCGGCACGGAGCAGTCCGCTCGTCGCGGGGGCGCCGGATCTGGGCGGAGGCCTCCCGGTGATGCGGCGGGTCTCGGGAGGACGGAGGTCAACGGGCGGCGTCGTGGTTTCTGTGGCTGGATGGGCGAGCGGAGCATGGTGCCAGAGGCGGCGCCAAGGCGGAGCACTCACCGGAGCGCAACGGTGGCGAGGCGTGGATCCGCGGCCAAGGTAAGGGTTTCTTCCCCTTTTTTGTTTCCTGGGTGATGGTGGCGGTGGTGTTCTGTGGGTTTTGGCAGAGGCGAGGTGGCTGTAGTAGTTGGTTTGGGACCGGAGTCGGCCAGGATGATGGCGGAGAGTTTGGGTTGCGGCAATGAGGATGATGGTGGTGGTGATGGTTGTAGAAAAGTGGGTGGATGTGGTCTGAAGATGGACTGGGCCGGAGTTGGCGGCGTAGTTGCCGCGAAAGAGGTGGTCGGAGATCTTGGGGAAGAGGGGTTCGGAAAGGAGAAGGAGGATGTGGCTGCGGATTTGGTGGTGGTGTCGACCAGAGTTGGTCGTGGTGTTGGCGGGGAACTCGGGCGAGGGAACGGGGATGGGGTGTGAGATGGTTGCGCCGGGGCGGCAATGGTGGAGGAGGTTCATTGTGGTTGTTCGGGTTGGCACTGGGTTGCTGGCGTCGGGGGAGAGACGGGTTGCCGGGAGACGGAGTGGGACTGTATTTGTGGTATCCGGGTTTGTCGGACACGGAAGAATCAATGTAATTGTAATGAAAGAATTATAGTGGAAAGGAAAGGAAGACACCGACACGATGCACCATGTTGTGGAAGATTTTGTGGATGGTCGAAAATTATGGAAGAGTACCTCTCCTTTTATAGGAGGTGGGAATTCTCAGTTGGATAAGAATTAGGGAGACTTAAATTCTCCATAGATAATCACCTATTGATTCAAATCGATTTAAAATTAATATATCAAATCCAATTTAATATAGATAAAACTTATCTTTAATTTAAAAGCTATTTAAAATAAGGTCAATAAAATCTTTTCCAATTTAATCATAATAATTTATTAAATATGAAATCAAACTATATTTAAAATATCTTTTTCGAAATAATAAAATAATGATATATATTAATTTTGAAAAATCAATATTCTATACATGAATTAAATTCATGTAGCCTAAAAATCTAGTTTTAATTAACAAAATAAAAAATTAAATAGCATTTTTACGATAAAGCATAAAGCGTTGAAAATTTTCAATGCGATCTTTTCACAACTATTAGTATTTTTAAAATGAATAAAATATTTATCACCTATTTTTTTGAAAGCCATATTATTATATAAATAAGTAAAAATATTTTATAAAATATGTATCTCGCACATATTCGCACTAGACGAGAAAATACGACCAATGCAAACTTGTATGCGACGTACAAATCCGAAGTATAAAAATAAATACCAAATTTTTTAAAATAATTCGTAGTAGAAATTTATGGGGTTTACATCCTACCCAACTTAAAAGAATTTCGTCCTCGAAATTTAGGAATAGATAGGGTATGTAGGGTTGAGGCAATAGAAATTGATCAAGTTAAAAGGCATACGATGAAATTGATTTTTGAATAATCGAGTATTACGATAGCTAGGAAAATGAATTCATGGGTATGATTTGGAAGATATCTCATGACAACTATCAATTTCGATCAACAAAAGGTGTACTCAAATTAGGCAAGAATCTCTTCCACCACGATCTTACAATATATTCAAAATCTAACTTGTTTTTGATATCGCTATAACTCTCGGCATAATCACCTAGGCCTTTCTATATTCAATCTTGCTTCTATTTTATCAAGATCTGTATTCCATAAATCCTTTAATCCTTGAAACCTATTTTCTTTTCAATCATTAACCTTTAAAATTTTACTCACATAGATTTTTAATCTCTATCTACATTCATGTTCTAAATACAATCTTTAACAATAGATTTTTAGAACGTTCCAATTTATTATTATCTATTTCTAGTATTTTCCTCAAATCGAATTTTTTCCTTGATAATAATCCTTCAATCAATTAAAATTACTTCTATCTTCATCACGAAAGTTGTATTCATAACCATCATGGAATTGAGAAGAACGGAACTTGCAGCAAGATCTCCAATGGTCTGCGCATCCTTGACTGTCCTGACGATAGCTCGCCCTGCTAGTTTTCCCTGGTCTGCTGCTGATGCTGCATGAATCACCGATGCTGAGAGAAATCAAAATGACGGGAGAAAATCTCTGTACAGATAGAGGTGCACCTCCAATGTAGCAGAAACGCCAACCTGAGTCGGTACAACAGAAGCTGCGGTCTCGAGGCCCTGATGAACAGGACGAGAGGTGGCCAGCCTCTCGATAGTATCCTCCGAACCGAAGCGATGAGATCGTGTCTTCATAACCATCATGAAAACTGATCAAACAAGAAGAAATTTCTGAAAATGAAGCAAAAAATTCAAAGGAGGACAGTTTATATTCAAGGAAAGTCAATAAGCAACAATTTTTGACAAAAAAGAATCTGATTAAGAGTTTTTCCTAATGTGATTGAGTACCTCCAAAATATCCTAATCCTACTGCAGGCTGTAGTGATACTCTAGTTCGAATACCACTACATAAACTCGACCTGCATGGGCCACCACTAAAAACGTGTCACGACCCGCACCCACCGTGAGGGTACGAGAACATAACAACGCCCAGCCTACGTCGCAGTGTCGGCGGTAGAACGCTGTTCTAGGTCATGAACTATAACTACATAACATGAAATATACTCTCCAGAAGGAGGCCAACACCGAGGTACAACTCAATCACAATCTAAGGTAGAATGTAGCACGATGGAAATAGATAAGAAATCCTCAACTGAGGTACAGCAGAAATGGAATACAAGTCTCATCATCTCTAAAATATACAACTCTGAAAATAAAGACAACAACTAAGCATGAAAAGAAGGAACAATCTAAGCTATCTACACTATACAAGGTATCATCCTGAGCAGCTGCCTGAACCTCTCCAGGGGTCCAGGTCGCGAGTGTCAACTAGGCAAACTCCAAGTAAGGGTGTAGGGTTCCTCATCATCCTCTGTAAAATTTTCAACAGGTCCAGTCAGGACGGGAGCGAGCACAAAACATCTCACGCAGTTCATATCATGTTAGGAAATATAAAGCATACAATAGAGTAAGGTACATGAAACGCTGAAAGAAAGAAGTATATGAAAAACAGTAGAGATTTGATAACAGGAGATATCTAAATATGATAAGTAAGAACTGTAAGCCTACTGTGATTTAGAGTACAATATGGTTATGTAAACGGTCTAGGAAAGTGCAATGGTAACTCCATTGTACGTGGGTGTACAATAGACATATACAATAGTTATACAATCTTGTACAATAGGATTTGATTACATAACCAATTCTACTCCCCCTCCCCAATCAATACACAAGGATCCACTCTAGTTACGTTATCTTGCACAATAGTGTACAATGTTATACAATGGATGTACAATATTATACAATAGGTGTACAATGTTATACAATAGTTGTACAATGTTATACAATAGTGTACAATGGTCTATCTCTGGAACTCGTGTGATAATAAGAGTACAATATGCACAATGAGTGTACAAGGATATAGGTATTCAGTAAATACAATATGGAAGTGAAACGCACATCACAATATGTATCTAGTGAATACAAGGGGATAATATCCCAAAAGAAGATCCTTATAGTACCAATCCGTGATAACAATCGTGTCAGCATCAAGTACAGTAATCTAGAGTAAGAATGTAAATCCAGGCAAGTATGAAACGGTCAAAGAATGTACTCGTCTCGTATCTGAATGTCTGAAGTAAATGTACTGCCTGAGGAGAGATGTCTGTCTCCTAATCAGAGCAACACAAGTTACAACATGTCTAAAATAAAGAAATAGACTGCTATAATACATCTACATGCTGTCTAGGTCAAACTAGACTAAAGTCAACACTTGGTCAACTCTAGTCAACTATCTAGTCAAAGCTAGGTCAACATAGACTCAATAAAGTATCACTAGGCCTAACCAGTCAACCCTAGCTAGTACACACCATACAAATCCAAGGCTATACAAGCCAACACAAGTCACATATCAAGATACATCACATTCATGCATATTCAACATTATATATATATATATATATATATATATATATATATATATATATATATATATATATATATATATATATATATATATAAGAGAAAAGAACTAACATGTAAAGCTATGTGTGTGTGTGTGAACATGGAGGTGTACATGAAAAGAGAAATCAACACTAGTTATGAGTTTACACTACACATGGCACAAAGCTAACCCATCTACATTACACATGTATTATACTTAACATGCATGGCTACAAGTATACATCTATATACATTAGAGTAGAGACTATTTAAGTTATAACTAACATGCATCTATACTTTACATAAATCTATATATATTATAGCAATCATTTAGAGAAGGGTTACATGGCATGGTGGTTGATATAGAGTAGGGTGTCCTTGTGCAGAGGGTGAAGTTCATTCTTAGTTTAGTTCCACATTTACATATAAACTAAAGTGAGCTATCCCATAAACTGGTGTAACTAACCACATAAAATGAATCATGTTATCTGAAATCTGCCATTAAGCCAACATCCCATATGCATACAGCTCATGCATTGTCTAATACTGAAATTAACTAACATTTCGAATTAAGGGGTTGAAGGTTAACATTACATTCATAGACATTCCACTATATTGAAAACTAAAATTGGCTTGGCAATAGAAAAAGGAAGGTATATATGCTTACATAGACAGTTCAGTATTCGAACAACCTAAAATGAACTAACATTCAATCTAAATATCAGCTATGCATTGGTTCTATGTCTACATATGAAATCTGATATTGCATTTACAATGTTTATATATTATGCATTCATATCTATCATTACATATATACCTTGAATTTATATCTAGCATTCATTATATACTTTCATGCATGCATTGTATATCATTCTTTCATTCATGCATTTATGCATTGCTTACATATATTACATTAATTGCATTCCTACATGCTTGCATTCAACCATATATATATATATATTAATGTAAATAGGATATATATCATATATATATCATTTCATTCATCTAACATATCATGCATTATATACTCTATATTCATTTAATATCCATACTACATAGGCTCATAGGTTACACAAAATGCATATATCGTATAGTCACTCTTTTACTTAAAACCAATACTGTACCAATTGGGTATTCACTAAATTCTAGGATTAAAGTATGTTGTAGTACTTCATGTTAGCTTTCCGAAACTTCAAACGGATCACATTTTCGTGTCCGGAAGCTCCCGGAATCGCGAAAATACCGAAACGCATTCGTCTTTCGTACATCTGACACTCAAATAATTCTACAGAAAGTTATAGAAATAATTTGGCTTATTAAAATATATATTTGGAAAGCTAACTTCGATACGGTTCTTTTAAAAAAAAACGAAGATAAATCGAAGTTTTAAGCTAAAAGTTATGACATTTCTAAGTTGCTATTGCTACTAAAAACGTGGATAAAAATTATGACGAATTTGGGTAGTTTGAGACAAAAGAACACAAGTATATAACATAATATATCAAGAACTCACTCTCTACACTAATATATATATATGAGACACTATAGAACACATCTCCAATACAAAAATATGAGATTAAACATGTAATAATTTATTCATACATAACAACAACACATAGTGTGTCCAAATTTGGGATTTTCCCACATGGACACAACCACAACACAAAGGACACTCCTATGACCTCCAAATGGACACGAAATGGACACAAATGGAGATACAACCATGGGGGTCATTCCTATGGGTTCAAAATGGACCTATATGCATGAGGAAATGAAAAGGAGAAGGGATTTATACCTCCCGGTAGATCGAATCGAAGAAAAGCCTTTCCGGAGCGACACCGACACGTAGAGATTCCAAAAGGACACGAACGAGCTCCGAATCCTCCCAAACTTGGGTAGCTTCCTCCTTGGCTAGAATGGAGAAGGAAAGAAGAAGATTTGGTGGCGAAATGGAAGAATTTGGTGGAGAAATTGCTAGGGATTGCTCTCTAGGAATTTGGGGAAGAACAAGAGAGAGAGTGTGGATGAGAATAATGAAATGAACTTGAGCCTATCCTCTCGCAAAGTGGCTGGCCATATGGGGCTATTTGTCCTATTATGGTAAGGTCCAAAATGCCCCCACTAACCTATTCTATTAGTATTAGGAAAGGGCTAATTGGTTGGGGCTAAATTAGTCATTCTAAAGTCTCTAATCACACTAACCTTATCCATAATAATTAGTCTAACTTCTAACTAAAATATTTCTATCATGTGGGCCATGGCTAACTAATGTGTGGGTCCACTAAAGTCAACACTACCTCCGGGTCCCCGTTTCAAGTCGGATTGAGCTGAAATTCGAACCCGACTCAAATAACCCCAAAACAATATCATAAATAATAAAATAAATTTCAAAAATATTTCAAAAATACAAAATGACAAAAATACTCATGTTCCTGAAAACTAGGGGTGACAAATTCCTCGAAATTAAAACCAAACAATAGTAAAATGTCAAAATCACGTCATAATTTTAAATAGTTTAAAAATGATTAAAAATCACCAAAAATCATAATATAAAATAATTATCAATAAATAATAATTATAATTACAAAATTTCAAAATTACCCTCATCTGAAAAACTGGGTGTTACAATCCTACCCACCTTATAAAAATTTTGTCCTCGAAATTAAGATGATCGTACCCCCTTCTAGGTCAAACATAGTCAAGGGTCAATCACTAGTCAATTTTTCAACATCCAAGTACTTGGTCATCAACTGGTCAACTTCTTAGGGTTTTACCTATGCTAGCTATTTAGGTGTTGGCAACTAGAATTTAGCAAAAGAGAAACTCTATAATAGACTAGCTCTTAACTTTCCAATCCTATCAAGTCACCTATAACTAAATACCTACAAGCTAAGCACATGAATACCAAATACCATATATATATATATATATATATATATATATATATATATATATATATATATATATATATATATATGCTCAAGAACAACAACCCATCACATATATCCTAAGTATATCATCTATATATATACATGACTGATCAACCAAGGGTTAAGGCAGACTAAACTTATAAGTGTCTGAAACAATGCTTAGAACTAGGCTAAGGATGAATGGTCTGAATCAAGGGGACATGGTATCTAGTGAAGGGTCTGCACACTGCCTATAAAGGTGATCAACACAAAGGAACTCAACACGAAGGGAACTTAACTAAAATGGAAAACTGAACCAAGTATAGGCTAAACAACATGTTTATAACCCTATACAACAATGGCCTATAGATACCAACTAACCTATATCCCATATGCCAATATCATCTGCAATCTATCTATGCAAATAGACCTCTCGGTCTTAGGTGAAACTACAACTATACTCAAAGGCAGGCTCTGGTCATGGGTGCCTCACTGGAAAAGGTAAGGAAAAGTAGTAATAATCATCAAGGATGTAAGGCATACTAACATCCTATGTGTAACTGGTTGGTATTAGAGATAACAGGAGAATTATCTGCAAGGGGTTACTATTCTAACACCAATGCTAACTATCATCTCTAGGGTACAGACACTCTACAAGTCATCATACCATTATACTATGAAGGAACTACCTATGAATAAGCTCTACAAAACTAAATAACCCTACTCCTAAGTCATTTATGTAATGACCCGCTCCGCCCTAGCGGAACGCCGATTCAAACGGCAAGTGTGACGACTCAAACGAGCCGTCGTCTCGAAGAGTTGCGTCGACCCGATGAAGTATCGATGCGAATCGATGCAAGACTTACAATGGCTCGTCAAGAATGAATCCAGACTTAGACTATCAAAGGCGCGCTCGGAGTATCGCTCGGCCGATGCAAACCTCGCTAAGGTGGGTGGCTCCGATGAACCCGTCTGTGCTTAGTCTAGACACATAATAATACGGACACTATCACTGAAATCGTTAGGCGATAACACCCCGCATGCTAATAAATGACTCAACGCACCTAGCTAAGGGAATAATCCCATCTTGTATGCTTGTATAGAATATGGAAAAGAACATGGAAAATACGAGAACTCTCGCACCGCGCTCCACGCTCGTGCTAAGGCACAAGCTTGCGTTCAACAATGAATCAATGAATGGTTTACAACAATAAACGGGAAGACTATCAACATAGTCGTTCCGAGTAGAGTTTAGCAACATTGAAAGGCTATGGGACCAATGGGTCGCCAAGGCGACTCCCGCACATGGAATTGCAAAATGTATGAATGAATAAGTGAATGAATGAATCAACGAATGAATGAACGAATATGTGAAAGAACCAATGAACGAACGAACAAGTAAAGAAAGAAAAGAAAGAATGAATGAAAGATAAGAAAGAAAAGAATGGTTAGCGACAGGTGTGACGGGCACGTGCAATGGGGCTCGCTACCCGCGCTGCACGGACGCCAACCTGGTCGATAACGTAAGAAGGCTAAGGGTTAGCCTACGGCTCAGAGACAGCCGTTATGTTAAAAAGACAAGTTAATACGAAATGGTCGTGGACAAACGGTACGAGCGAGGGGTGGCGTATGCTGTGCCGTAAAGAGAAAGGGATTCCACGGCATGGTCAAAGTGTGAAGGACTTGCCGGTCCGGACGGAATCAAAAGGGGCTTACGGGCTGCCGGGGGGGGGCTTGGCTACCCGGGGGACGTAAGTGCGGGGTATTTCAAGACACTATCAACGTGTACCAGCCGCTCGCTCCGAATAGTTACGAAATACCAAGGGGTAAAGGGTCCAAAATGGCTTGTGGTGTCAGCGACCGGTGCATATAGAGTTAAGTGGGCTTTGCTGGTGGCAATCCACGTGCAAGTCCTTGCATTGAAATCAAAGTAGTCTAGGTTAACTAAATAAAGTGCCTCCTGAACGGGCTTGAATATAACACACCAGATAATCGAAAGTACTTTGGCAAAGGAGTTAGAAAATACGCCTACGTCGCGCTAGGACCCGAGGCAGGGACACGCCCTTGATCTTGAACGTTTGCAATGTATTATACTTAACATGCATGGCTACAAGTATACATCTATATACATTAGAGTAGAGACTATTTAAGTTATAACTAACATGCATCTATACTTTACATAAATCTATATATATTATAGCAATCATTTAGAGAAGGGTTACATGGCATGGTGGTTGATATAGAGTGGGGTATCCTTGTGCAGAGGGTGAAGTTCATTCTTAGTTTAGTTCCACATTTACATATAAACTAAAGTGAGCTATCCCATAAACTGGTGTAACTAACCACATAAAATGAACCATGTTATCTGAAATCTACCATTAAGCCAACATCCCATATGCATACAGCTCATGCATTGTCTAATACTGAAATTAACTAACATTTCGAATTAAGGGGTTGAAGGTTAACATTACATTCATAGACATTCCACTATATTGAAAACTAAAATTGGCTTGGCAATAGGAAAAGGAAGGTATATATGCTTACATGGACAGTTCAGTGTTCGAACAACCTAATATGAACTAACATTCAATCTAAATATCAGCTATGCATTGGTTCTATGTCTACATATGAAATCTGATATTGCATTTACAATGTTTATATATTATGCATTCATACCTATCATTACATATATACCTTGCATTTATATCTAGCATTCATTATATACTTTCATGCATGCATTGTATATCATTCTTTCATTCATGCATTTATGCATTGCTTACATATATTACATTAATTGCATTCCTACATGCTTGCATTCAACCATATATATACATTAATGTAAATAGAATATATATCATATATATATCATTTCATTCATCTAACATATCATGCATTACATACTCTATATTCATTTAATATCCATACTACATAGGCTCATAGGTTACACAAAATGCATATATCGTATAGTCACTCTTTTACTTAAAACCAATACTGTACCAATTGGGCATTCACTAAATTCTAGGATTAAATTATGTTGTAGTACTTCATTTTAGCTTTCCGAAACTTCAAACGGATCGTATTTTCGTGTCCGGAAGCTCCCGGAATCGCGAAAATACCGAAACGCGTTCGTCTTTCGTACAGCTGACACTCAAATACCAAAATCGCAAAAATACCGAAACGAATCGCATTTTAGCTTTCCGAAACTTAAATTATGTTGTAGTACTTCATTTGTCCTATTATGGTAAGGTCCAAAATGCCCCCACTAACCTATTCTATTAGTATTAGGAAAGGGCTAATTGGTTGGGGCTAAATTAGTCATTCTAAAGTCTCTAATCACACTAACCTTATCCATAATAATTAGTCTAACCTCTAACTAAAATATTTCTTTCATGTGGGCCATGGCTAACTAATGTGTGGGTCCACTAAAGTCAACACTACCCCCGGGTCCCCGTTTCAAGTCGGATTGAGCTGAAATTCGAACCCGACTCAAATAACCCCAAAACAATATCATAAATAATAAAATAAATTTCAAAAATATTTCAAAAATACAAAATGACAAAAATACTCATGTTCCTGAAAACTGGGGGTGACAAATTCCTCGAAATTAAAACCAAACAATAGTAAAATGTCAAAATCACGTCATAATTTTAAATAGTTAAAAAATGATTAAAAATCACCAAAAATTATAATATGAAATAATTATCAATAAATAATAATTATAATTACAAAATTTCAAAATTACCCTCATCTGAAATACTGGGTGTTACAAATCTAGCCCATGTCTAACCAAAGGGTGTCATGATCAAATCTTTATCTAAGCCCAAGGAATCGCAAAGCAAGGTTGTATGAATAATAGCAGAGCTAAATAAAAATTTTCAAAGAGAAAATCAAAACGATTTAAAAGAAAGTATTGGTTAGGCTCAATGGTCGTTATAGGATTTGGTTAATAAATACTAACTATTGCACGAAAATAAAATTTATGGGCCTAAGCAATTTAAGATAATGCACAAGAATAAAAGGCACGGGTTAACAATGAGCACATGCTAGGCATTTAAGGAATTAAGTAGAGCACAATCATATATCGGATTGAAGGAATTAATTCGAGATCCATGGTCGATAAATATATCGGTATCGTGGTAAAGGTTATGGTTTAGTCTTTTTGGCCCAAAAGTCATATCATAAAAATAGAATACAAGGAGACGTGTTTTAGTGGCACGTGATATACCTACATGAAGGTGGGCTCGTCTAGGTTTTATATATAGAATTTGTTGGAGGGAAAAGTCTTGTGTTGTGCTCCAAATACCCAAGTCACGGTAAAGGACACAAAAGGAATTAAAATAGAAAGTGGGAGTTCATGAGATAATGATTAACGCACAAAATAAATGACCAAGCTAAAGCATGAAATAAAGATTAATTCAGATTCTAGTATATCAAGGTAAAATAAGTAAGGAATATGGTTTCTAGAGATATGATAGCTACTTAGATGGAGTATGATCAAGGAACAATCTAATCATTTCTCAAGTTTCAAATGGTTAGAAAATCACGATAAAATATAGATTTGAGGGAATGTCGAGTGAGTCAAGATTGAGACATCTTCACATAATTTGGCAGATGACTTAACTACACTCAAGTATATACAACTATCATGGAAATTAATGAGGAATACTTGTATCCCATTAGGGTGACTTGTTTGCTTCTTGGTCCTCTAACAATATATGATCTAATTTCAAATTTCAAGTTCCTCAACAGTTTCGAAATACTATCTCAAGATACTCCATCAAATATTTAATCATAACTTCAAGTTTAATTTTCTTTAAATAATTTCCAAATACCCTTCATCATATCTAATGCAGCACAACTAAACTTTCATAATATGCCATCACTTTTAAAATTTACAATTCTCAAATGTATCTCGAGATAAGCTCTTAGCCTATTTCATTAATCGTAAATCATGTAACTCAAATTAGATCTTTTTTTTACCAAAATTTAAATATCCATAATCAAGGCTTAAACTTGAACTCTAATTAACTTTATAAATCATAGATCATATGACACAATTTAAAATTTGAATTTTTCCTTCAAAACTTGTCACGACCCGTACCCGGTTTTCGGACACGAGCTCGTAAGCAAGCCAGCTACGTATCGAGCGGACTCCAGCCCGACTCGAGTACGTATAAGCTGTCAAGGTCATGGGTATCATGTCTAATCTAGACTGTATCTCAATCCACAAGAATCAAATAAACAAGAATGAACAATTATGGGTCATGGTCTGCAGCCCATTAGCATATTGTTCGATTAGACCCCAAGAATGATATGAGTCTATAAATAAGCAGAGAATATCATGGTACAGAATATAAAGCACGAAAAGATAATAAAAAAATAACACAAACAAATACCTGTATCATAGATCGTAATCCTCCACCATCCCGCTCTACTAACTAACTCCATGCAATCGCTAAACCTGAAGGGATCATCAGGTCCTCAGAGGACTAGCAAGATACATAAAACATGCCTATCTAACAATTTAATCATGCAATAATATATACAGGGTGTAAACATGAACTAGACAGGAGACTGACAAGTGGATACTGACAGATAACTATGAACTCTAATACGGGATCAAGTATCCATAAATGAACTGCTGGTAGATCAATGGATAACCAACCCTCGCCCCGATTGTGGACTCGCAGGTCGGTTTCAAGACAAGTCACCCTCACCCCGATTGTGGACTCGCAGGTGCAAAGGACAACCCTCGCCCCGATTGTGGACTCGCAGGTTGTTTCAAGACAAATCACCCTCGTCCCGTATGTGGACTCGCAGGTGCAAAGGCAACCCTCGCCCCGTGTGTGGACTCGCAGGTTGTGGGAAAAACAAGGAATAGCAGTTCACTCACATATACTTGCAGACACGACTCATTCAAGACACATGTGAAGACACGACACGACCCAATCACGATACACGAGATAACCAATCCAATATGAACTAACAAGGCTAACCATGTACAAGGACTATAACTATACTAGCATGTACGATATAAAAATCACAAGTAATAACCAACTAGTAAAACTATATACTAATAGAAATATGCATGTAAATAAACTGTAAAGGGAGTCAAGGTATACTAGCCTGGTGGCAGCGCGAAGAATCAATAAATACCGTCAACTGGTACACCATAACGTCCAAGTCATCACAACTGTCTTCGAAAGCTGAAACAAACATCGCCAACATTCTCAGAATAGTTAAATTAGCTAGGATTGCCTGTCCTTAAGTCCAATTCTGGACACAGGGGCAAAACGGTAATTTTGGGCAAAAACGATGTCCGTCGTTGGACCCGCTTTGCACCGAAAAGCGTGCCAGAGTTAAAGGTCTTTAAAGTCGTCAAACTACATGTCTACGGATACAGTTTTCTGATACGAACCCAACCGTATGTCCAAAGTTGGATTCCGACGGGCCGTGCACAAAATCACCCGTTGAGTCGGACCGGGGGGCCCGCGATACGGCAATTTTATCAACTGTCTCAGAATCGGACCAAACTTGGCATACAGGACCAAAAAAATGATACGGTCCTGTTGGCACAAGTTTCGTCTCGATCTAACGAGCGTGCACGAAGTAATTGAGAAATTTACAAAGTGCACGATACGGTGAATTTCGACGGATACGCATCAAATTCGTCGCGCACACGCGACCAATTTGAATTCTGTCAAAGCCCACACGACGACGAAGCTGTTACGCAGCTTTCGATGACTTCGGTTCGCGACCACGTCGCCCGAAATGGTGGGACGCACGTCGTGTGGATGGTTTTCGATATTTTGAAAATAGATTTTTCGTCAACTTCATCCTAATTTTAAACAGAAAATAAATCACAAGAATTAAATCTAAAAATAGGGTTTTCATCTTGTTTAGGTTGTCTAGAAGTATCTTCAATTGGTTTTTCGAAATCGTGTATGGTTAGGGACAAAACTGGCCGTAAAGTAGAGTATTTGGACTGGTACCTGTCCTTTTTTTGGACGGGATTTTCACTCAACTTTGAGTCGATTTATTCGGCAATCCAGCGCATGAGAATTAAACTTATTTGAAGGGAATCTAAGAGGGTTAGGTTGTCAGATTACCTGCGAAGACGGTTCGACCATTGGTCGACCGAGCGCGACGAAAAACTATCGCGAAGTCGGTCTTCCGTGGCTGTGATCGCTGCTGTGTTGCCATCACCCGTGCGCGCGTGCACGCGCTGCCTCCGCGGCTTCGACCGCGCGCGGCGGCGCACCGACGGCCGTGGGGTGGTCGCCGGAACTTCGATGGAGGCGGGGCGCGGTTGTCGGCGTACAGGGTGGTTAGGGTTTGAGTTTTCTGTTCTTTCTCGATTACTCTCCCTCTATTTATGTGTTCGGTTGTTCGTGATATGGGGGGGTCGGGTCGAGCTGTTGAATGGGAAAAGTTGAGCTGGGCTCAGCTCTGTTGCTCACCTTTTGGCCTGTGGAGAAACTAATAGCATGTGAGGGAGTTCGGCTGGGTCTTAAGGGCCTGTGGGGACTTGGGGAAATAGGACTTGGGCGCTCGGCTGAGTTGAGTGGGCTCCAGCCATATGGGGGGCTCGGGTTGGTGTGGCTCAGCCGAGCGGTTGGTTGGACTGGGACCCTGCTGGCCCTGGGTTGGTATTTCTTTTTATTTCTATTAGCTATATATACATATATACGTATATCTATATATCTATATACATGTATACATATATACGTATATCTATATATCTATATACATGTATACATATATACGTATATCTATTTATACGTATATCTATATATATACATATATATATATATATACACGAATATTTATATATATGCATATACATATATACGAGTATTTATATATATATATATATATATAAAAAAATATATATATTATATATATATATATATATATATATATATATATATAATATATATAATATATATATATATATATATATATATAATATATAATATATATATATATATATAAATATATATATATATATATATATATATATATATATATATATATATATATATATATATATATATATATATATATATATATATATATATATATATATATTCGCCCACATGTAACTAAATAATATCTATATACACACACACATAATATTCTTCATAAGATCTAATTAGCATCTTAACATTGTATATTACTAGTTAGGGCCTTTCTATAGGAATTTGTATATATATAAATAAACTCATTTAAAATAATAATAAAGGATTTTATTTACTGCCTAAACAATAACCTTTATATTAATCATAATCATATGATCAACAAAATATAAACCAAGGGTGGTCTTGGTAAACCTAACTAGCATACTCTTATCTGGCTCAGAAAATCATACAATTATTATAAAACACTATTTAATAATAATACTACCAATTTTGTACATATAATCAAATATTTAGAAAAAGTATGTTAAGTTCTAAATTAATTAAGAAATATTTGTACACACATAAAATATTCCTACATGGTTGTATTTGGATGCACTGCATCTCTACAAGGGCTTGTGCTGGGTTTGGGTTCAGTCCAGACTAATTGGGTACGACCGGGTCTTCTACAAGTCGATAAATCCTAATGATAAATAATAAATCCATTTATAATAGCCGTGTCACAACTTGGCCTGGTTTTCCTAGTTCGGCCATCCATATGGCTAGGTTTCCCCTGGCACGGCTAGTACACTAGTCAAGGTACACTACTACATCTCTTGCGCTAAAATTCCTAGTCGTTTTGTGCTCCATAGCTCCACAAAGACTTAAGTCATCCACCATAATAATTAACTAAGTAATGATTTATAAAAAAAATCTAAAAATTACCATTTAAATCGAATAAATAAATAAAAAAATATTTCAAAATTTCGGGAAGGGAGGCTACAAAGTTGCTTTCATATCCTCTAAATATTTAAATAGAATTTTTTTTACCATCATCACTTCAAACTCAAAATTAAATAAACTTATAATTCCTACGACTCAATTTAAAACCTCAAGCTCTCTCAAACTAAGCTTTCGTCTTCTCTAGTTGTTTAAAAATCATAATTAAAACTCCTTAAATATCTCGAGATAAACTTTATAATATTACAATCCAAAATTTTAAAGTTAACCGTAAATCATGCGTCACAATTTAAAAATTAAGTTATTTCTCAATCGATTTCATATCCCTAATAAATCATAACTATTTCATCATTTCAAAAAAAATTCGTAAATCAAAAATTTGTTTTCTCGATCTAGCTATCCTCTTGTGTATACCACCTTGTAATAACAAAATAATATTCTAACTATCCTTTGAAGGCGGGTAATATGCTACTACCCAACTTGCAATTAACTAATCCTTAAGATCATATTTCTAGGAAAATAATACCTTTATGACTCAATTAAAATCTCAATGCGTATTAATGGTCAATGTAATCCTTCTAGCCATGTGGTTGACCTATGAGCATATACTAGTGTAGTCATCTTCCTATCAAGTGTGGAAATAAGGATTACGGTAGGAAGAGCTCAAGCAAGATGTAAATCAATGAAGTTGAACAAGTGATTCGAAAAATTTAGTTAAGGAAGAGGGTCAAGCAGGTGGATGAGATCCTATACTCTAATCCTATATTGCAGGCCCGTTCGGCACAGTCATGTAACCGAAACGGCAAAATTGACCTGCATGGGCCACCACAAAAACATGTAACACCTCAGTCCCAAAATACTTGGGACTAGATACGTATCATGCCAGCTGTATACATACGAGTAAATGAAAGGCTCGTATGTATACATAAGCTGTAAAATTTAGAAAGCTAAGACACTAAATCTCATCCACAAAGATAAATAATAATATAAAAGTAACTTTGAGTTTGTCATGTATACAATCGTTGGGCGGAGACAAATCCACTACCAACTAATTTAAATCGGGAAGAAATATACAAAGAAAGTGATTGGTCGAGCGGAGCAAATGACGAGTCCAAGAGCAATCATCATGAAGGAAGGAATGGCCTTAACTAGAGCACCTGCAAAAAACCACGAAACACACACCTGGAGGGATCACCAGGTCCTCAGAGGAGCGTAACAAGACACATAATATCATGCCAATAAACTGAATAATAAAGCTCAACAGAAAAGTATGCATGAGTAAAGGTTCCTAACCATTCTATGTGGATTGCACTTTAGAGGACAACGTTCTACGCAGGGACTGTCACAAGCAAGTAATAAAGAGTGGCCAACAAGTAGCGCTCATCCGAGACACTATCGGCCGGGTAACACGTAGCGCTCATCCGAGACACTATCTCCTAAATGTGTGTAAAAATAAATGTAGCCCCTACGCTAGTAGATGTCCCCTTTCCCCCAATGATACTATACGTGTGTCGTAACCACGACACACAAACACATGTCGTTTCCACCACACTGTTTTATAATATATAACTATCAAGTCTTCTAACATGCATCTATTGACAGTTATTCCTACGTATGCGCACGGGGGATCAGCCCACACGCAAGTGACCTCTATATGATACTCATAACTCTCACACACAACTCGTGTACAATCGTGACAAGTCAATAAGGCGTACTAAATTTGACGATAGTCTCTTAACTCTAAGCCAAATGTATAAAATATAGTAATTTGCATCTACATATAATTTAGAAAGAAACAACTTTGAAAATAAACACAACATGCATGATATTGAGCGGGAAATTTAAACAGTAAAGGCAAGGTGTCTTGCCTGGTGTGTCGCCTGGTGTGGTGTAATGATCATGTTGGCACGATGTTTGACTTTGATGTTACATCCATGCAAGACGATCTCTGTTGCTGGCATGGACTGTTCCATTGGGTCCAAAACAGTCAAATTAGTTAGGGTCGACGTAAAGTAATTTCGAATTGGCGAGAGAATAGGAATAATAGGATTAAGTCACGAACAGGGGGATAGTCGAAGGAATTGGATAAGCAATTAATATATATAAAATTTTACAAAACCATTATTATTTATGTTCTTGAAAACAGAGTTTTATTTAGTTTTAATTAAATACTTGAAAATCCAAAAATCTTTTTATAGCAAAACTCTAATTTTTGTCAAAATAATATTTTAAGTTTGAAATATATATTTTATTAATCAAAATACTCTTAGGTAATTCATACCCGAAAGTGCCAAAAATAATTTAATTTAAAAAGATAATACTTTAATATTTTAATCAAAAGCTTTACTTAAAATATGACACCAATAATATATATTAGTTTTTTTTGGAATTAGCTAGATAATAATTGTATGGTTCTAAAATAATACTGCAAATAATAAATTTATTAAAACGACGAATAATTATAATGATAATAATAATTCTGATAGAAATAATAATAATAATAATAGTAATAATAATAATAATAATAATAATAGTAATAATGATAAATATAGACTCCTCATAACTTTTAAGAGTGGTAAAGTAATAATAATGATGATAATAATATATAATAATAATGTTAGTAATCCCTAAAATCTATTTCTTCTCCAATTTCCTTTACAACAAGAGAGAGAGAGAGAGGTGGAGCGGGATGGACTTACAGTGGGAAGCGCGATGGCGCTCCGTCCGAGCACGAGGAGGCGACTGGCCGGGGCTGGGTGGAGACGTGCCGGCGGTCTCGCACGGTGGCACCGCGGCTTCGAGCGACGACCGGGGCTCGCCGCGAACGGCACGGAGCAGTCCGCTCGTCGCGGAGGCACCGGATCTGGGTGGAGGCATCTCGGTGATGCGGCGGGTCTCTGGAGGACTGAGGTCAGCGGGCGGCATCGCGGTTTCTGTGGCTGGACGGGCGAGCGGAGCATGGTGCCAGAGGCGGCGCCAAGGCGGAGCACTCACCGGAGCGCGGCGGTGGCGAGGCGTGGATCCGCGGCCGAGGTGAGGGTTTCTTCCCCCTTTTTGTTTCTTGGGTGATGATGGCGGTGGTGTTCTGTGGGTTTTGGCAGAGGCGAGGTGGCTGTGGTGGTTGGTTTGGTACCGGGGTCGGCCGGGATGATGGCGGAGAGTTTGGGTTGCGGCAATGAGGATGATGGTGGTGGTGATGGTTGTCGGAAAGTGGGTGGTTGTGGTCTGAAGGTGGACTGGGCCGGAGTTGGCGGCGTAGTTGTCGCGAAAGAGGTGGTCGGAGATCTTGGGGAAGAGTGGTTCGAAAAGGAGAAGGAGGATGTGGCTGCGGATTTGGTGGTGGTGTCGACCAGAGTTGGTCGTGGTGTTGGCGGAGAACTCGAGCGAGGGAACATGGGTGGGGTGTGAGATGGTTGCGCCGGGGTGGCAATGGTGGAGGAGGTCCGTGGTGGTTGTTCGGGTTGGCACTAGGTTGCTGGCATCGGAGGAGAGACGGGTTGCCGGAAGACGGAGTGGGACTGTATTTGTGGTGTCCGGGTTTGTCGGACACGGAGAATCAATGTAATTGTAATAAAAGAATTATAGTGGAAAGGGAAGGAAGACACCGACACGATGCACCATATGGTGAAAGATTTTGTGGATGGTCGAAAATTATGGAAGAGTACCTCTTCTTTTATAGGAGGTAGGAATTTCCAGTTGAATAAGAATTATGGAGACTTAAATTCTCCAAAGATAATCACCTATTGATTCAAATCGATTTAAAATTAATTTATCAAATCCAATTTAATATAGATAAAATTTATCTTTAATTTAAAAGCTACTTAAAATAAGGTCAATAAAATCTTTTCCAATTTAATCATAATAATTTATTAAATATGAAATCAAACTATATTTAAAATATCTTTTTCAAAATAATAAAATAATGATATATATTAATTTCGAAAAATCAATATTCTATACATGAATTAAATTTATGTAGCCTGAAAATCTAGTTTCAATTAACAAAATAAAAAATTAAATAGCATTTTTACAATAAAGCATAAAGCGTTGAAAATTTTCGATGCGATCTTTTTCACAACTATTAGTATTTTTAAAATGAATAAAATATTTATCACCTATTTTTTTTGAAAGATATTATTATATAAATAAGTAAAAATATTTTCTAAAATATGTATCTCGCACATATTCGCACTAGACGAGAAAATACGACCAATGCAAACTTGTATGCGGCGTACAAATCCGAAGTATAAAAATAAATACCAAAATTTTTAAAATAATTCGTAGTAGAAATTTAGGAGGTTTACACAATTAGCTAAAAGGCTAATTAGCTAAAATACTAATTTTACCAATTGTCAGATTATAGTTAACTATTTTACTAAAATAGTTTGAAATTATCTTTACTATATTTAGTAGGAATTTATTTTATGTTTTTAGAAGACACTTATTAGCAAAACTATTTACAAGATAATGATAATAGGATTATTATCTAAATATTTATATAACAATTAATATTAGCATATTTATGGAAAAACAGTTTTAACTAAAATATCACATGTATGCTAGCAATATATATTGCAGAATTAGATAATCATTATTATTCTTTGAAAATAACTATTAGTTAAATTACCATTTTACTAGGAGCAAATCTATATATAGATATAGATTACAAATTTTACTAAATTAATTACTTTATGGAAATATTACTAAAACATTGATAAGAATGCTAATTTTACAACCTTAAGAATAATAGCATTTTACAATAACTAACAAAATCTAATAATACTACACAGTACTAAAGCCAACCATACTACACCAATATCCAAACCCGTAAGTTCTCAGACCAAGTACCCAACCTGCTACTGTTCCAAGCCCACAGAAAACCTACTGCTGCCATTAATTCTTCATTCTTACTAAACAGTCTAACTCCAAAAGGCCAAATCCAATACAAGCCCAGCCCGACCTTAACAACTATTTCAACCCTCATATACATACTGCCATTTCCCTTAGTTTCCTAAGCTTGGTCCAGAGTGGCCCACACTCAAAACCAATTCATTTAAACACATCAAATCTGTCACGCCCCAGAACCAGAATACCAGAGAGCGGGGGAATGACTCAGCCAGCTATGTATTACGGGTAGATGAATACCGTATAATACGATCAATGATGTCTAAAAGACGAGGGGGTGCATACTACATGAAAGTCTTACTAGGGTTACTCAACATCTATTGTCTCAATCATTCAAACAAGAAACAGTAAATAGAGGACATGTAAGATAAAGTAGTAAGGCATCCCAAATGCTCAGTCAAAATGTTCTTGAGATCTGACTTTACAAAACATAGCCAGATGATGTAGCAAAGCATACACAATTGTTATCATCTGTAGTCTGACTTAGTTACAATTACGTAAAAATAAGTACAAGACAATCCGACTAACATGTCGGTGCCAAATGACAAAGTATAAAGTAAGTAACAAAATGAGCGGGGAAGTAAGAAACCCATCCGTGTCCTCCTGCGATCATTCCTCTAGTATTGACCATCTTGGAGGTGGAAGTAAGCGGAGTCCTCGTGAACCGGCTCTAAATCTGGCCATGCAAAACCAGAGAGGTTAGACCTCTAATAGCAAGTACCGCAAGGAAGCACGATATGAGGAATTAGAACCAGTGATAAGAGTAAGAATATGATAAAAAGGTCTCTGCTTTCTACTGGGGTTCGCACAATATTACGACACTTCAAGCCAACTCCCCAACCAAACAAGGACAGAAGTTGACCCGTCATGTCCTGACGTTCTGCTCTCCTCAGTAGTTAACAGAGTAGATACAGTGCACAGACAAATCAATTTAAGCGGCCATGCAACTACTACGGCTTGCTACTATGAGTTCCAAGTTATCCTAGAATTTATGCAATACGGGATTCCTCAGTTCTTACTATGTACAAGCAAGGCTAGTTTACCCAATAATTAATTACACCAATCATGAATTAGACGAGTCCCAGCGAGACGTCCGTCATCAATATATAATAAATAATATAAGCATATATCGCTCTCTCCGCCCGGTGTGGCAGATTTGCAACATCTGTGGGAACCAGCCGGCATGTCGGGGCACTAATCGTCCCAAAGATGGCTGCCATGTAAGAACTCGGAATCCATTCTCTCTATGCAATCATTATTTTATTTAGCTTAATAGTCCCTATGTTGATTGAAATCCCATGCCGTGGATCATGGTTATTCAGAATAAGTACTTCCGTACAGAGTACGATATGCACAACTCTATAACGATGTCCGGGCGGTTAGGTTGTATGTCTTACATAGCGTAATACAACAATTAAACCTAGCCACGGAATAATCATGCCTTGACTGTGAGGTGCACATGCTGCTTTTACAGAAAATGGAAGTCAACATGTGTGCATATGCCAATGTTTGGATAGGCTAGTCGATCACAATGGTTCATGGTTCATACATGAATGTGTCTCATTCAATTCGATAAGACGACTAGCCATTTTCTTAGTTCCAACTAGGAACGCATGATCAATCATTAGTCAAGGTAACAATCAATATCAATTCGGGATAAGTAAACAGCAAAAAGGCAATTTGGGCAGCAATAGATGGGTGCCCATTTATGCGGCCAAAAAGTATGGGTTCATGCGGCTGAGGAAATAAAAGTACATATGGCTAGGGAAATAAAAGTACATACGGCTAGGGAAATATAACACATGTGGCTAAGAAAATAAAATACGTGAGGCTTGAGAAAATGAAAATACATGCGGCTCGGGAAAACAGTCATATACGGCAGGGGAAAATGGAGTCTTATGCGGCCAAGGGCCAATCATGCCATGCGGCCAAGACTGCCACGGGTCATGCAGCTCGGGGGACTGAGTCTCATGCGGCTCGAAGAGAACGAGTCTCATGCTGCTCGAAGGGAACGAGTCTCATACGGCTTGAAGGGAACGAGTCTCATGCGGCTAGGAATCGAGTCTCATGCGGCCAAGAAATCGGGTCTCATGCGGCCAGGAAATCAAGTCTCATGCGGCCAGGAATCGGGTCTCATGCGGCTCAAGATGATTATGTCCGGCGGCTCATGCCATGCGGCCAGGGTTTCCATACGGCCGAAGGGGACTGATCCTTATGCGGTTCGGGGGACTGATCCTTATGCAGCTCGGGTTCATCTTAGCCATGCGGCAAGGAAATGACAGGGCCTCATGCGGCCAGGAAATAACTAGCCTTATACGGCTGGGAGGAGAGGAGTCTCATGCGGTTGAGAAACATGAGCTTATGCGGCAGGGATGATCATGCGCTCATGCGGCTGGAAAGCATGAGCTTATGCGGCTAAGGGTAACATGCGGCCATAACACTTGCCGTATGAAAGGGTCATGCGGTCAAGCACTGGTCTTCTTCTCCAATTTGCTGAGAACATGACTATGGAAGCCATTACTTCCAAGCTCTCTAAATCCTTCATTCCAAGCCCAAATCTGAACTTCCATAGGTCAAAATGGAGTAGAACGAAGTTCTCTCCAACATGGAACCATCAAAACTTGAAAATAACAAGGTTAAACAGATCAAAATCCAAGAAATCCAAAAATATAATAAAGGTAGGTCTACATGAAATGAGCCATGAAATCAAAAATACTAAGTACTAAAGTATCATAGAATCTTACGAGGAAGACAATGGAACAACAAAATTGGAGATTCATCACGAAGCAAGTTGTAATTGCCTAGCTCTCTAGGTTGGTGGGAGAGTAATGGAGGTTGAAGAAGAAGTAAATGAGAGTAATGAAGAGAAAGAAAAGTAAAGTAGTATTAATATCAAGCCCGAGTAAATCTCCACCCTCCATTCCCTCATACAAGATCTAGGCCATCCATTCCTTATCATGATGAACCAAGCTAAACCGAGTTGGTTAAATGAACAGGCTAAACCAAGAGCTAAAGCAAAAGCAGAAAATAAAATACAAAAAATTAATAAGCGCAAAATTGAAGAATTTAAATACAGAACAAATACATGATAAATATTAAATAAATACATTCAAGCAGTACACGTATAAAAATACGTATTCTGGAAACGGGGAGTGACATCTCCACCTCCTTAGAAAAAATTTCGTCCTCGGAATTTCAGATCCAAGCATGACAGAAATATCAGAGCTAGACTAATCTAAGTAAAGGCAATTTAAATAAGCAGCTATTTTATAATGTCAAATAGCAAGTAATATATCTATATTATTAATCTACGACATCAAGTAATTTATACTCATAGGATGATAAGCATGAGGAATCAAGACAATCAAGGCACACGGAAAGAAATATACCTTGTGAGTCAAATAGGTACGGATACCGTGATTGGATATCATCCTCACGTTCCCACGTTGACTCTCCTAAGGAGTGATGACACCAAGCAACTCGGACAAGGCTAATTGTTTGGTTCTTGAGTATCTTCTCTCTTCGGTCCAAAATAGATACAGGCTGTTCCTCGTAAGACAGGTTGTAACAACAACCAGTTCAGAATGATCGAAGATATGGCTTGGGTTCGATACATACCTACGCAACTGAGATACATAAAACACATCATGCACCTCTCGTAATGAAGGTGGAAGGGACAAACGATAAGCAACATCGCCTACCATATCAAGGATAACAAATGGGCCCACGTATCGCGGACTCAACTTCCCGCGAATGCCAAATCTAATAACCCCACGAGTAGGTAAGATCCGTAAGAACACGTGGTCCCCAACAGAAAATTCTAGCGGCCTACAATGCTGGTCCACCCAATGACGATGTCGATCCTGCGCAACTCGAAGTCGCTCTCTAATACACTTAACCACTTCCATTATCTGAATAATCATTTCTGGGCCTAGCATCTTTCTCTCTCCGATATCATCCTATGCCAGTGGCGACCTACACTTCTTACCATATAGTGCTTCAAATGGCGCCATCTGGATACTGGCTTGATAACTGTTGTTGTTCGAGAACTCGACTAAGTGTAGGTGACTCTCCCAAGATCTTTCAAAATCTAGGGTACAAGCTCGTAACATATCTTCTAAGTCTGAATTGTTCTTTCTGATTGCCCGTCCGTCTGTGGATGGTAAGCCGTGCTAAATCTTAACTTGGTGGCCCAGACTATGATGTAAACTTTCTAGAAATATGATGTAAAATAGATATCTATGTCTGACACAATACTGACAGAGACCCTATACTGTCTGACTATCTGTTGCATATACAGCTCTGCCAACTTCTCTGTAGATTGCCCTACTCTAAGAGGAAGAAAATGCACCACCTTTGTAAGTCGGTCCACTATCACCCAAATAGCATCTTAAACCACTTGGTGATCTCGGTAAACCGGTCATAAAGTCCATTATAATATGTTTCCATTTCCATTCCGGAATAGAAAGCGGCTGCAATAATCCAGCTGGCCTCTGCTGTTCTGCCTTCACTTGCTGACATATCAAGCAACGGGAAACAAATCTAGCTATCTCCCTCTTTATTCCGTTCTACCAGAAGTGCTGCTTGATATCCTTGGACATCTTGGTCCCTCCAGGGTGTATAAATACTAAAAACTGTGGGCTTCTGTCATAACCTCCTGTCTGATGTCTCCACTAGGCATACATAGGTGTAATCCAAACCTAAGTATACTATCTTCGTGAATTTTCATCTCCTTTCTGAGTCCTGACTCACATTCTGCCCTGAGCTTCTGAATCCTTGGGTCCTGTGCCTGAGCTGTCTTGATCCTGTCTACCAAGTCAGATTGAACTCGTAGACTTGCAGAATTCCTACATCAGTGGGAAGTATAACCTCGATGTCCATCTCCTGAAGGTCTTCTAAGATATGTTTTTGCGATGTCAACATAAATGCACTGCCTCTCCTGCTAAGAGCATCTGCTATCACGTTAGCCTTGTCTGGGTGATACTGAAGCTCTACGTCATAATTCTTGATCAACTCCAACCATCTTCTCTGCCTCATGTTTAGTTCCTTCTGAGTAAAGATGTACTTCAGACTTTTGTTGTCTGTGTACATGTCCACTCGATCACCGTACAAGTAATACCTCCATAGCTTCAAAGCAAATACTACTGCTGCCAATTCCAAGTCATGAGTTGGATAATTCTTCTCGTGGTCTTGAAGTTGCCTAGATGCATACGCTATCACCTTCCTATGCTGCATGAGGATGCACCCAAGTCCCTTTCCTAACGCGTCATAATAAACGGTAAAACCTACGGGTCCAACTGGCAATGTAAGAATGGGTGCCGATACCAATTTTTGCTTCAAATTCTCAAATGATGCCTGACGTTCTGCCGACCAGACGAATGTCACATCCTTCCGTGTCAAGCGGGTCATGGGTGCTGAAAGTCTTATAAAATCTGATATGAACCTTCTGTAATACCCTGCCAATCCTAATAAACTACGTACATCAGCTACGGTCTTGGGTACTGGCCAACTCTCTACTGCTTCTACCTTCTTGGGATCCACTGCTACTCCAGCTCCTGATATGATGTGCCCCAAGAATAAAATTCGATCTGTCCAAAACTCACACTTGCTGAGCTTGGCGTACAACTGATTCTCTCTCAGAACCTGCAACACTTTCCTGAGGTGATCTTCATGCTCTTCTTCACTAGCTGAGTATACGAGGATGTCATCGAGGAACACAACGACAAAATGATCTAAGTATGGCATAAAGATACGGTTCATCAAATCCATAAATATTGCTGGAGCATTGATCAAACCAAATGGCATAACTAGGAATTTGCAATACCCGTACTTCGACCTGAATTCTGTCTTGGGAATATCCTCTTCTCGAACTCTAACTTGATGATACCCTGACCGAAGATCTATCTTGGAGAAAACTCTTGCTTTGCTCAACTGATCAAACAAGTCATCGATTCTAGGTAATAGATACTTGTTCTTTACTATTGCCGCGTTGAGCTTTCTGTAGTCAATGCACAATCTTGATGACCCATCCTTCTTCTCTACAAGTACTACTGGTGCTGCACATGGTGATACGCTGTCTCGAATAAACTTTTTTGCCTTCAGTTCCTCTACGTACTGATACACCTTGGCCTGCTCTGAATCTGACATTCTGTAAACTCGATCTGATATCGGTCGAGTTCCAGGTGCCAATTCTATACTGAACTCAATATCTCTAACCGGGGGTAAACCTGGAAGTTCTTCGGGAAATACATCACTGAACTCTTCAACTACCTTCGGAACTTGAACTTCTTCCGTAGCCGCTACTATTCCTTCTTCTTCTTGTTGGGTTGCCACTGATTTGACTAGGTTAAATCGGTCCACGCCTGGGATATTAAAAGATACACTCCCTCTACGACAATCTATTATGGCAAACTGTCTTTCAGCCAGTCCATGCCTAAGATGACGTCGAAATTCCTCATAGGAAATTCTATCAACCTGGCGGGTAAGGAACGCCCGCACACTACAATACTATACGCTAGAATAACTCTACTAACTTCTACGAGCCCATTACCAGTGAGTATATTCAACCTCCTTGGCAATGCCTCGAACTCCATTCCTAGTCGTGTCGCAAATTGTGCAGATATAAATGAGTGTGATGCTCCTGAATCAAACAATGCTACTGCGGGATATAAGGCGACGAGAATGTTACTTGCCACAACATCTTTCGATGCCAATGCCTCTTCCAAGGACAGATTGAATGCCTGCCTCGACCTCCTTGTTGGTTCCCATGTTGTGGCCTAGCCTAGTGCTGATGCTGGCCCCTGCCTTGGTGATGCTGGGGTGGTCTATGCTGTTGGTGCTGCATCGGCGGTCCCTGCTGCCAAAATATCAAAGCCTGTGACATCAATGGACGTTGTGCCAACGGTCTCACTGCCACCGCTGGTCCCCGATATTGGCCTGCCCCTGGTGCTGGCAGAGCAGGAAATTGTTGTACTGGTCCTGCTGACATTGAATTCATAGGATAGGTGGAAACCCGATGATCTGGACTCCCATATATCAAACACTGTCCGTTCAATGCCCGAAACACATCTCTAGTGTGCCCGGCCTTTCGACAATAAGTGCAGCCCGTTGGGGGTGCTGGTTCTTCTTCTGTTGCTGTTGCCTTGCTGGTGGTGCTGGCCCTCGCATTGTCATATCGTGAATGCGAATGCTAGGAGATGGTGTAACTCGGGGCGCTACCCCCCCTCCTCCTTCAATCTGATTATGAGATCTCTTCTGACCTCCAGTCCTTGCTGTGATCCTCTGAATGGTGATCTCATGCCTTCGGGTGGCCGTCAACACTTCGTCAAAAGTCTGATAATTGTGCCCCTCTATCAATTACAAGAGTTCAAGATGAAACCATTGCTGAAACCTCATAGCCCTCTGTCTCTCCGTTGCTACCATCTCTGAGGCGAACCTACTCAGTCTGCAGAACTCTGCTGCATAAGCATCCACTGTCTTGCCAGCCTATTTGAGGCTGATAACTTCTGTTGTAGCTCAAACTGCGCCACATCTCCATAGTACCTCGTCTTGAATCTTGCAGTAAAATCGTCCCAAGAAACAGGACGTCTGATGCCAACTTTATCTGACTCCCACTAATCACGTGCGAGGTCCTGAAGTAACAGCTTCACTAGATCCACACGTTCTTCTGTCGGAACCTTAGCCGCTGTCAGAATAGCCTCAATGTCCTTAAGCCATGCATCTGCTGAAATGGCATCTTCCGTGTCCTCGAAACGATGGGGGTTGTACTTGCAAAACATGGTTGATGCTCCTGAATCAGTCCTTATCCCTATTTCCAAAGCCGTATGCAATCCTTGGTTGAGTAGCACATTCTGCTATTGCAACTGAGCGTGCATGTGTTGCTGGGCCAACATCTGATATTGCTGAGTAGCCATCATCCCTCTCATGATCTCCAGAAGGGCTGGTGTGTCCACTTCCACAGGGGTAGGTGGAACTATTGGTGGTGTTGGAACCTCCGGATACTGCGGTCCAGCTGCTGGTTCCACTATCACTTCTTCTTGAACAGTCTCTTGACGTAGTACTGGCCCTTGTTGCTGACCAACATGGTCAGGTTGTCCGTGTTGCCCTTGTTGTTGCTGTCCAGTTCTGATAGATACGGACGAGGTGCCCCTAAGAAAAGGGACAAAAGAACAATCAAACGATCGGACATGAAAGATCAAGGAAGTCCAAGGATACTAGAAGGTCAAGCTAGAGTTGAGAGTAACGAATCATTAGATCAAGGGGAAATATGTGTGATTGAGACATCCTATAAATCAAAACACCCCATAAGTCTGAATTCAGACCTGCATGGGCCACCACTAAAACCTTGTCACGCTCCAGAACCAGAATACCGGAGAGCGGAAGAATAACTCAGCCAGCTACGTATTACGGGTAGATAAATATTGTATAATACAATCAATGCTGTCTAAAAGACGAGGGGGTGCATACTACATGAAAGTCTTACTAGGGTTACTCAACATCTATTGTCTCAATCATTCAAACAAGAAGCAGTAAATAGAGGACATGTAAGATAAAGCAGTAAGGCGTCCCAAATGCTCAGTCAAAATGTTCTTAAGATCTGACTTTACAAAACATAGCCAGATGATATAGTAAAGCATACACAATTGTTATCAGCTGCAGTCTGACTTAGTTACAATTATGTAAAAATAAGTACAAGACAATCCGACTAACATGTCGGTGCCAAACGACAAAGTATAAAGTAAGAAACAAAACGAACGGGGAAGTAAAAAACCCACTCGTGTCCTCCTGTGATCATTCCTCTAGTATTGACCATCTTGGAGGTGGAAGTAAGCGGAGTCCTCGCGAACCGGCTCTAAATCTGGCCATACAAAACCAGAGAGGTTAGACCTCTAATAGCAAGTACCGCAATGAAGCACGATATGAGGAATTCGAACCAGTGATAAGAGTAAGAATATGATAAAAAGGTCTCTGCTTGTTACTGGGGTTTGCACAATATTACGATACTTCAAGCCAACTCCCCAACCAAACAAGGACAGAAGTTGACCCGTCATGTTCTGCTCTCTTCAGTAGTTAACAGAGTAGATACAGTGCACAGACAAATCAATTTAAGCGGCTATGCAACTACTACGGCTTGCTACTATGAGTTCCAATTTACCCTGGAATTTATGCAATACGGGATTCCTCAGTTCTTACTATGTACAAGCAAGGCTAGTTTACCCAATAATCAATTATGCCAATCATGAATTAGATGAGTCCCAGAGGGATGCCCGTCATCAATATATAATAAATAATATAAGCAGATATCGCTCTCGCCCGTGTGACAGATTTGTAACATCTGTTGGAACCAGCTGGCATGTCGGGACACTAATCGTCCCAAAGATGGTGCCATGTAAGAACTCGAGAATCCATTCTCTCCATACAATCGTTATTTTATTTAGCTTAATAGTTCCTATGTTGATTGAAATCCCATGTCGTGGATCATGGTTATTCAGAATGAGTACTTTCGCACATAGTATGATATGTACAACTCTACAACGATGCCCGTTGTCACAATCCGCACTCGTTTTTTCGGATACGAGACGTGTCCAAGCCAGCCTACGCCGCAGAGTCGGCGGTAGAACGCTGTCAAGCCCGCAAGAAATAAATGCTCAAAATATAACATTTGCTGATAATTTACATTTCTAAATTTGTTACAACATTTACAACATTTATAATTAAAGAAATACAAGATTTTACAATTAATGAAATTGATACAACTGCTATTTATTTCTAGGTTTCTGTCTGCAAGTACACCCGAATCTCCCAAGCTAAGTGAAGCCACAGCTAACCTGAAAAATGATGGTTTCCAGTCAGGAATGGAACAAGTACACAAACCGACGACAATGCAAAAAACACAATAGAATTAACAAGACATGAAAATAACATATGAGATATAAAAACTGGAAAGTACTGATGACATGGCACGGTAGAAAAGAAAAGAAAAAATAAATAAAAGACATCTACCTATGTGGTGTGAAATATCCTTTTCGATATGTGAACGGCTAGGGGGTAAATCCGGCACACTGCACGTGTTGTGTGCAGCTGCTATCTTGCAAGAATAGACATTTTAGGGATATTTCTGGGTAGTCCACATGTTTACTAAGATATTTCCCCTTCCGACTACTCCGTGTGACGAGCGTATCAACAAGCAGTAAGATATATGTATAGACATGAAATGAAAAGACTACTATGAATAAAAAACAATCAGAAAGTGCACTTGCCTGAGGTCCTTAGCTGGCGAAACCGATAGTACAACCACATCAGATGAGTCACTAAAGTCAACACATGCAAAAAGTCTCCAGATGCTGAAATAAATAGTACCAACATTCTTAGAATAGTCAAATTAGCTAGGATTACCTGTCCTTAAGTCTAATTCTAGACACAGGGGCAAAACGGTAATTTTGGGTCAAAATAGTGTCCGCCGTTGGACCCGCTTTGCACCGAAAAACGTGCCAAAGTCAACGGTCTCTAAAGTCATCAAACTATATGTCAACAGGTCTAGTTTTCCGATATAAACCCAACCGTGTGTCCAAAGTTGGATTTCGGCAGGCCGTGCACAAAATCGCCCGTTGAGTCGGACCGTGGGGCCCGCAAAATGGTGTTCCGATTCAACTATCTCAGAATTGGACCAAACTTGGCATACAGGACCAAAAAAATGATACGGTCCTGTTGGCACAAGTTTCGTCTCGATCTGATGAGTGTGCACAAAGTAATTGGGACATTTGTACAGAGGCCGATACGGTGAATTTTGACGGATACGCATCAAATTTGCCGCGTATACGCGATCAATTTGAATTCCGTCAAAGCCCACACGTCCACAAAGCCATTACGCACCTTTCAATGCTTTCGGTTCGCGACCACGTCGCCCAGATTGGCGGGACGCACGTCGAGTCGAAGGATTTCTAAGTTTTCGAAAACAGTTTTCTCAGTTTTTTTTTCCTGATTTTCGAGTCGATTTATCTTAGCATCTACTGACTGTAAAAATAATCTATAAACAGGGTTTGAATGCTGGTTAGGTTTTCTAGAGGTGCTTGTAAATAGGTTCTAAGATTTCGTACTAGATCGACCTGAAACGGCCTTCTAAACAGGGCATTGGGACTGGATTCATGTTCTATTTTGACCAGCTTTCCTCAAACTTTGAATCGATCATCTAGCCAATATAAAGCATGTAAATTCGATCTAATTGAGAGGAGATAAACTCGTTTGGGTTGGGGACATACCCGAAAAAATGGCTCACGAAACTATTGAACGATCGTCGAGAAACAACGCCGCAAAGTAGGGCCGTCGGTTGCCTTCGCTGCTGTTGCTTGGCCTGTGTAACAGTGCTGTGTGCGATCGCGCGCTGCCTCCGGTGCGTTGTGGCCAGCCATTGGCTACGTGGGGTGGCGCTAGAGGGTCGCTGGGGTGGTGGCGGAGGTTGAAGTTAGGGTTTGGGTTGTTGCACCCTCTCTATCGGCTTACAATTATACTCGAGCAGTTCGGTTCTGCCGCTGCCTTACTAAGATATGCATGAATCCCTGGGTCGGTCCCTTTATATGGGCTTTAGTTGCTATGTGGGTTCAAACTCGGGTTGGGGTTAGCTGTGCACTGCTGGGGCTCAGCTGATATGTGGGTATAAACTCGGGTTGGGGGTTAGTTGTCCACTGCTGGGGCTCAGCTGCTATGTGGGTTTCGGGAAGCTTTGGGCTGGGTTGGGCCGGCTGATTGCTGGTCCTTTGTGTTATCTTTTTTTTTTTCGTTTTGATTAATACTTATATATATATATATATATATATATATATTTATATATAATATATATATATATATATATATATATATATATATATATATATATATATATATATATATATATATATATAATATATATATATATATATACACATATTTCTTTTGTTAAATAATAAAATGATAATAACTAATAATAATAAATAATTTATATTTAATAACCACAATAATAATATTAACATTATATCATCATTCCAATAAAATAAATAATAATAAAATATTTTAAATTTTTGGGAAGGGAGCTACAAATCTACCCACCTTAAAAATAATTTCGTCCTCGAAATTTAAGGGAAGGGTCCATCAGCTATGATAGCAGACGGTTTTCACTAGCTATCATCTATTCTCATGGTCATATCGTACTACGAATCCTTTAGGATTTCTACGCACCTTTGGTCACACTACTCCCTCAATTCTTATGCCTCTAAAACTTTATAACCTTCTATCTAATTGCTAAAAATTGCTACCAATAGATATCTACTGTATATGACATCTATACTCCTTTCCTATCATACAAACCATCCAAAATTTAACAAGCAACAAGTTTACTCAAGTAGCTATGAAATATTGATAAATTCTAATAAGCATGACCACTCGTCGCTCTGAAATAGGAAGGACAGGATGATGAGGAAGAATAATCGAGAGCAATATGAAGTCTCAAGAGTGGTAGAGAGTTTCCAATAATGCAGGTAGAAAGAAAGTTTATGAACCGTTAACTTATTTGCTAGATTGGACTACTCTAGTCTAGTCACTTGCTAAATCAAATAACCCTTCGTTTCTTAGAGAGGCTTGCAATCCGTGCAATACAGAAGTCCCATTCTTGAAATTAATCCGAACAAGGTTCCATAATGGAACAAAATTTGAGAAATCAAGATTAGGATCTATTCGTGGTTAACTAAACACACAAGCAAGGGATATAAATGCAATACAAGATCGTATCGCGACTTCCAGGTAGGTGGAATAATGGCTACGAATAACATCACATCCTAAGAGGTGGGGACTACATAATAGGTATAGGGGCCTATTCTAATTAGTTCGGTTTTATAGTCCAAATATGGTGGCATGCATGGATGGATTTTACTGGGTCTTAACGGGTTCTCTATTTGGACATCACTCGTTGGTTGGATGAACATTGGATTTCCATCTATATGGATTGGACAAGATCCCAATGATAAAACTCTTCCTACTAGATTAGGGTAACCTAGAATATATTTCAATCATATATTGGATTGAAGGAATTGAGTTAGGGTTGAGGCTCTAATGGAAGTCGAAAAGTGTACCGGTATTGTGGTAAGGGTTATAGCTAGTCTGTTTAACCTGAAAGTCGTACCCCAAAAATAGAGTACAAGGGGACGAGTTTGAGTGGGACATGATATATCTAGATGAAGGTGGACTCGTCTAGATCTTGCATGTAAAGTTTGTTGGAAGATAACAGTTGGTCTCGTGCTTCGAATATTAATGACATGGCCGGGGACACAAAATGATCTAAATGGAAAGTGGGACTCCATAGGGCACTAGTTATCATCCTAATGGAAATCATTCTAATCAATCGGTAGTCTTCGTATATCTCAAAAAATGTTAGAAGGCCTACAGTCTACCCACCTTAGAAGCTAGGATATGGTTTTAGGAATAATGGGGCTAGAAGGATTTCAAGGTCCGGATATTGTACCTCGACTCTGGTTAATAGAGAATAAGGCACGACGTACGAGATACGGTAGATATAAGTCAAGTCAAAGATCGTTCCTTACTAAATGAAAATGTGTGTGTACAATGATACACGGTCGATAAGATAGAACGATCTACTCGTCCATAGTATACAAGAGTTATCTACGGGGTAACCAACTCTAAGGCACATCATTCAAAAAGATTTCCAACAACTAAGTCGTGTATTTCTATTTGTGTCAAACCTGCCAGACTATTGTCACAAGGGTTCTAGTTAAACCAAGCTTCAAATAAATGATTAGAGGCTCACAACATTTGGTCTCTGGAGAATAGGTAGTCTCCTAGGTTGGTATTTGGTCAAGGGAAAGATCCTAATCATTCTCGGACTCCAATGACCAGAAGATGATGATAGTAGGTTTAGTGTCGAAGGGAGGACGAGTAACTCAAGACAAGGTCCCAGTCACAGGGCTGGCCGATGGTAGTTACCCTTGTGTATATAACCATCATAGCCATGGGGATACCCTGTATCTTCCTACCAATTATAAGATTTCTCTTTCCAAATCAGTAAAAGACAAAACAATAGGGTTCAAGGGAGATGTCACTGAACACAATTACGTGATTCAAAGGCGGATGTATAATTCAAAAGAAATTGTCAAAGCAGTCGCGGATGAGATCCTGGAGACATCTACATCTCAATCCACGTAGGATAATTAGATAAAGAGCGAACCAAATGCATCATGGTTGATCAGACCGTAATACAATGATTCTGATTAGACAATATGTTAGCGGGCATCCCCAATAAGTATATGTCTCGAATCAAGCTCGATAAAAGAGCAAGCTTGTAAAAACTAGGCTGTAGTAGCAACATTGGTCAAGATAGTCAAAATATAAGCAGGCGAGATTTTTGAAAGGAGGCACAAGTAGTTCAAGTTTTGAGATAATCAAAACCTTACCTGGTGTCATTTTGCTTATACAGTCATCCTACTGTCTTCTATCCATAAGGCCTTGGTCAACTAATGGGTTATGGAACTCTGGATTCTATATTCTAGGTAACTTATTAGTGTCAGTCAATCACCTCGTCGATAGATCACAATGACCACATAATGCGAGGTGGGGAGACATGGTACAAAACTTCTACTTGTATTGGCTTTGGATCTTAGAGGGCATACATGGCACGTTCCTATCCTCTATAATATCCTAAACTTGTAATCACATCTGAGGTCATTTCACCGAGAATTATGACTCGCTCGTATACTCGGGCGGTGGCAAACCCTTGGTTCCGTGATTCAGCTGTGATATGCTATCAGGTACTCTACCTTATATTGACACAAGGTCAAAAGAGGTCAACAAGGATATAGTTTTAGCAATGATCCATAACCTACAATTCTTCGAAAGGATTTCAATTCTATGGGTTGTGCCTTGCCAGTACGCTGCTGGCTGCAGTGAACCCACACTCTCCGCTCTCAGGTAATTGGCGACAGTGCGCTGCTGTCTAGTCATCGCAGTCGTTAAAATGCTCCTACTATATTCTTAAGAACGTCAAAGAGCTGTTAGGAATTCAAACTTAGTTGACTATGGTAGAAAGCGTAACATCTGCCTGTAAGTCTCAATACTTAAAGTAAAAGACTGGTCGGAAGGAAATATATGAAGACAAGGAAAATAAGAACATCCTAACATTTATTTCATATTTATTTCAAATGGCTGAGGAAAAACTTTGAATCAAATCTAACTCGAGATTCGTGCACGAATAACAGAATCAGAAATTATAAACTAACTCCTTACAGCAAAAGAGATTTTAAAATAGACAATTCTAACTTTTGATATAAGATTTATATCTAATAAAGCAAAAGAAAATTAAACAGTTCATCAAGATTAAAGTATTAATTCTAGGCAAGCCTAACATACCAAGCGAATAGTATATCCTCATTGGATCATAATGTCATATCGAAAGTAATGGTGTATCGATAGAGATCTGGCTGGTTATCTAATTTTAATGAACCCTTATCTAAATTGCATGGCCTTATCCTTAACTACCCAATAATCAAATTAATGAGGGACTCCTATTCTTAGTCATTCTCTTAAATCATTTCAATCCTAATTGTGAATGAGCATTTCTTGAGCGCAGGCTCGCAATAGTACGACTAACGTACCATCACGAGTTCGTAATCTTTTGCGAAATCTGACCTGCATGGGCCACCACAAAAACTTGTCACGACCCACATCCGCTTTTTTGGATACGAGACGTGTCCAAGCCAGCATACGCCGCAGAGTCGGCGGTAGAACGCTGTCAAGCCCGCAAGAAATAAATGCTAAAAATATAACATTTGCTGCTCATTCATATTTCTAAATTTGTTACAACATTTACAACATTTATAATTAAAGAAAATACAAGATTTTATAATTAATGAAATTGATACAACTGCTATCTATTTCTAGTTTTCTGTCTGCAAGTACACCCAAATCTCCCAAGCTAAGTGAAGCCACAGCTAACCTGAAAAATGATGGTTTCCAGTCAGGAATGGAACAAGTACACAAACCGATGACAATGCAAAAAACACAATAGAATTAACAAGACATGAAAATAACATATGAGATATGAAAATTGGAAAGTACTGATGACATGGCACGGTGGAGAAGAAAAGGAAAAATAAATAAAAGACATCTACCTATGTGGTGTGAAATATCCTTTTCGATATGTGAACGGTTAGAGGGTAAATCTGACACACTGTACGTGTCGTGTGCAGCTGCTATCATGCAAGAATAGACATTTTGGAAATATTTTTGGGTAGTCCACATGTTTACTAAGATATTTCCCCTCCCGACTACTCCATGTGACGAGCGTGTCAACAAGCAGCAAGATATATGTATAGACATGAAATAAAAAGACTATTATGAATCGAAAGCAATCAGAAAGTGCACTTGCCTGAGGTCCTTAGCTGGAGAAACCGATAGTACAACCACATCAGATGAGTCACTAAAGTCAACACATGCAAAAAGTCTCCAGATGCTGAAATAAATTGTACCAACGTTCTTATAATAGTCAAATTAGCTAGGATTGCCTGTCCTTAAATCTAATTCAGGATACAGGGGCAAAACGGTAAATTCGGGTCAAAACGGTATCCGCCGTTGGACCCGCTTTGCACCGAAAAGCTTGCCAGAGTCAACGATCTCTAAAGTCATCAAACTATATGTCAACATGTCCGGTTTGCCGATATGAACCCAATCGTATGTCCAAAGTTGGATTTCTACAGGCCGTGCACAAAATCGTCCGTTGAGTTGGACCGTGGGGCCCACAAAACGGTATTCCGATTCAACTATCTCAGAATCAGACCAAACTTGGCATACAGGACCAGAAAAATGATACGGTCCTGTTGGCATAAGTTTCGTCTCGATCTGACGAGCGTGTACAAAGTAATTGGGAAATTTGCACAGAGGCTGATACAGTGAATTTCGACGGATACGCATCAAATTCGTCGCGTACACGCGATCAATTTGAATTCCGTCAAAGCCCACACGTCCACGAAGCCGTTACTCACCTTTCTATGCTTTCGGTTCGTGACCACGTCGCCCGGATTGGCGGGATGCACGTCGAATCGAAGGATTTCTAAGTTTTCGAAAACAGTTTTCTCAGTTTTTTTCCTGATTTTCGAGTCGATTTATCTTAGCATCTACTGACTATAAAAATAATCTATAAACAGGGTTTGAATGCTGGTTAGGTTTTCTATAGGTGCCTGTAAATAGGTTCCAAGCTTTCGTACTAGATCGACCAGAAACTGGCCTTCCAAACAGGGCATTGGGACTGGATTCATGTTATGTTTTTGACCAGTTTTCCTCAAACTTTGAATCGATCATCTGGCCAATATAAAGCATGTAAATTCGATCTAATTGAGATGAGATAAACTCGTAGGGGTTGGGGACATACCCGAGAAAACGGCTCGCGAAACTATTGAACGATCGTCGAGAACAATACCGCGAAGTAGGGCCGTCGATTGCCTTCGTTGGTGTTGCTTGGCCTGTGTAACAGTGCTGTGCGCGATCGCGCGCTGCCTCCGGCGCGTCGTGGTCGGCTATTGGCCGCGTGGGGTGGCTCCAGAGGGTCGTCGGGGTAGTGGCGGAGGTTGAAGTTAGGATTTGGGCTGCTGCACCCTCTCTATCGGCTTACAATTATACTCGAGCAGTTCGGTTCAGCCGCTGCCTTACTAAGATATGCATGAATCCCTGGGTCGGGCCCTTTATGTGGGCTTTAGTTGCTATGTGGGTTCAAGCTCGGGTTGGGGTTAGCTGTGCACTGCTGGGGCTCAGCTGCTATGTGGGTATAAACTTGGGCTGGGGGTTAGCCGTGCATTGCTGGGGCTCAGCTGCTATGTGGGTTTCGGGAAGCTTTGGGCTGGGTTGGGCCGGCTGATTGCTGGTCCTTTGTGTTATCTTTTTTTCCCTTTTGATTAATACTTATATACTTATATATATATATATATATATATATATATATATATATCTATATATATATATATATATATATATATATATATATATATATATATATCTTATACCAACACATATATACACATATATGTATATTTATGTATACATATACACATATATACACGTACACATATCTACACATATATGTATATTTATATATACATAAAAAATATTATATATATATACATAAATATACATATATGTGTATATGTGTGGGTATAAGATATATATATATATTAATATATATATCTATATATATACTATATATATTATATATATATAATATATATATATATATATATATATATATCTATATATATATATATATATATATAATATATATATATATATATATATTATAATATA
This sequence comes from Iris pallida, assembly GCA_029216955.1. Taxonomy (NCBI): domain Eukaryota; kingdom Viridiplantae; phylum Streptophyta; class Magnoliopsida; order Asparagales; family Iridaceae; genus Iris; species Iris pallida. The sequence continues at coordinate 1,961,561 of JANAVB010021997.1, forward strand.
ATATAATATATATATATTATATATATATATTATATATATATATATATATATATATATATTTAATATATAATATACGTATTGTACACGCATAATAATATATATATTTATATACATAACATTCACATATATATATTACGTATATATATATATATATATAAATATATATTATATATTTATATATATATATATATATATACGTATATGTACACGCATATATAATATATATTTATATACATAACACCTCACATATATATTATATATATATAATATATATATATATATATTATATATATATATATATATATATTTTTTTTTTTTTTTCACATATATATATATATATATATATATATATATATATATAATATATATATATATATATATATATTAATATAGATATATATATATATATATTATTACTATACATATATATATTATTATTTATATACACATATTCTTTTGTTAAATAATAAAATGATAATAACTAATAATAATAAATAATTTATATTTAATAACCATAATAATAATATTAACATTATACCATCATTCCAATAAAATAAATAATAATAAAATATTTCAAAATTTTCGGGAAGGGGAGCTACACCCGTGCTGTTAAGTTGTAGGTCATACATAGCGTAATGCAACAATCAAACCTAACCACGAAATAATCATGCCTTGACTGTGAGGTGCACATGCTACTTTTACAGAAAATGGAAGTCAACATGTGTCCATATGCCAATGTTTTGATCGGCTAGTCGATCACAATGGTTCATGGTTCATACATGAACATGTCTCATTCAATTCGATAAGACGACTAGCCAGTCTCTTAGTTCCAACTAGGAACGCATGATCAATCATTAGTCAAAGTAACAATCAATATCAATTCGGGACAAGAAAATAACAAAAAGGCAATTTGGGCAACAATAGATGGGTGCCCATTTATGCGGCCAGAAAGTATGGGTTCATGCGACTGAGAAAATAAAAGTACATGCGGCTAGGGAAATAAAAGTACATACAGCTAGGGAAATATAATACATGTGGCTGAGAAAATAAAATGCGTGAGGCTTGAGAAAATGAAAGTACATGTGGCTCGGAAAAACAGTCATATGCGGCAGTGGAAAATAGAGTCTTATGCGGCCAAGGGCCAATCATGCCATGCGGCCAAGACTGCCACGGGTCATGCGACTCGGGGGACTGAGTCTCATGCGGCTCAGGAAGCCGCGTCTCATGCGGCTCGAAGAGAACGAGTATTATACGGCTCGAAGGGAACGAGTCTCATGCGGCTTGAAGGGAACGAGTCTCATGCGGCTAGGAATCGAGTCTCATACGGCCAAGAAATCGGGTCTCATGCGGCCAGGAAATCAAGTCTTATGCGGCCAGGAATCGGGTCTCATGCGGCTCAGGATGATTAGGTCTATGCGGCTCAATGCCATGCGGCTAGCGTTTCCATACGGCCGAAGGGGACTGATCCTTATGCGGCTCGGAGGACTGATCCTTATGCGGCTTGGGTTCATCTCAGCCATGCAGCAAGGAAATGATAGGGCTCATGCGGCCAGGAAATAACTAGACTTATGCGGCTGAGAGGAGAGGAGTCTCATGCGGCTGAGAAACATGAGCTTATGCGGCAGGGATGATCATGCGCTCATGCGGCTGGAAAGCATGAGCTTGTTGGTAGTGGATTTGTCTCCGCCCAACATATTGTATCAAGACAATTCTTTATCATTATATGATATCTTTTACATTTATTTTGTGTGGATGAGATTAGTAATGGTTCTACTGCATTTTACACCTTACGTATATTTATTATACGACTGGCATGTCTACGTTCCTAGTCCTACGTATTTTAGGACTGGGGCATTACATATTTTTGTGGTGGCCCATGCAGGTCAAGATAAATTATTTGGTTACTTTACCGTACCAAGCAAGCCTGCGAATAGGATTAGAAGTCTAGGATCTCATCCACATACTTGACCTCCTTCCTCGATTCCATATTCGAACTACAGTTCGACTCATCAATTGCATCTTGCTTAATTTCTTATATCATTATTCTTATCTTCCCTTCGTGTTTGCTAGAGATTGACCCTACTAGTTAGATGTCCGAAACACCCTTGCGCTGACCCCGCCGCCTCTCTCTCCCTCTCAGCCTCTCTCTCCCTCTCAGTCTCTCTCTCCCGAATACTCTCTCAACTCTCTTTCTTCCTTCTTTACAGCTGAGATATTTGTATTATAATTATAATTATAATTATAATAATAATAATAATAATTATTATTATTATATTTATTAGACTTCCTTTCTCGTAGAACGAGAAGGAAGAGACAGCCACCGTTTTTATGAATTTATTATTATTATATTTAGTATTTCATAGTGAACATCTTTAATTTAAATATTTAAATATATTTTATTGAGATGTATTTTTGGACAACTGTCTATATGTAAGTATGTGTACTTTACGACAACTGTATATTAGTATTATACCTTATTAATATTAGTATTATTGACAATATTCTAGTCGTTAGTTTTTATACGTATTGTTGTTATTTGTAAATAAATTTATTAGTATTTTCATAGTATGTTAAATATATGGTACTAGGCTTGCCCTATATTATTTTAAAAACTGGATTTCGAAGACTAGATATGTTGTTACAATATTAATACTTATTTTTGTATGCTAAAAAGTATTTGGATAAAAGTAGGTTACCCTAAAATATGTGATTCCTATGATATTTGATAAGTTATAATAATATCGTATATTTATCTAAAAGTATTTTTACTATTAAAAATATAGCTTTCTACCAATTCTATTTTCGACGAACTTAGAGTTTTAGCCAAAAATGATTTCCTATTGACTTTAAGTATTTTTTTTCTTTCAATAATTTAGACTGAAACTAGTTTTCGAATATTATAAATAGTTTTTCTAAATCATATATATATTATTTATCTAAATTTTCTTCGACTATCCTTCCGTCCATAACTACGCCCATTATTCCTATCCTCCTGCCAATTCTGTCCTTCCACCTATCTACCCTAACCAATTTGATCGTCCTGAACCCGATGGAACTGTCCGTGCCACCATCAGAGGTCACTTTGCATAGTAGGTTGCACCGAAGTCGCAGTTCGTGCCACCTTGATCATCGCAGCACACCGAGCGTCCTACCAGGCAAGACACCTTGCCATTTGCTGTTTATTTATTTTAGCTCATATTTCATGCATTATTCATTATTTTCTTTATGCAAACTAAACTGTGATACATGGCATAACCTGTTAGAACTTACTATTCACTTATATTTCCTGCTGTATATTATTTTTCTTACACTACTAAATCTAGATTTAAGGGACCACCTTTGTGTGTTGCATTCATTGGCCTTGACACGTTGTACCACGAAATTTTGTGTCGTATGTAGAACACGGAACATGCGTGACTGGATGGCCACCGGTGCGTATAAGCCGTGCGATAGGAATAATCGCTAATAGAGGTTGCATGCTTAGTTTGACTTAGCAGTTATAGAGGTTTACTGTTGTGGATACAACAGAGTAGGCATTGGGCGGGGAGGACAATTCCTTAGCGTATGGGCTTCGATGCACTTTTCCTTTTGTAACCCGTGAGCTCCGCCGGAGACGCGGATCAGATTACCCATGATTACTGACGGCCACTGACGTTCTGCGAAACGTTATGCTCTTACTGATTGGGCCTCTGGTGCCCCAAAGGGGGGACCATGCCGATCCTATTTAGCCAGGGCCCATGCGTAGGAAGGATTGTTCTTAACTACATTTCACTTAGAACGGTTAGGCACCTTTATCCGTTAGGTATGAGTACTTTTGGTTTGGGTACTTGTATCTGACCGTGGCTTGGAACAATAACTTGTCGCGGATTAGTTCGTCACATCTTGTCCTTGTTTGGTTGTAGGTGTGACTTACTACTTTGATGAGAAGGTATTGAACCTTGTTGGGGTCCGGATACCATATTGGATTCATAGCATGGGAAGATATGTCGTCGTGAATTATTTTACCATCTCCTGTCCTTGTTTGGTTGGGGGATGGTACGCTAGTTCAATATGTGTGTATTGGACCATGTTATAATTCAATTGACTTATTTATTTGAGCAATATTTATTCAGTTTATATGGCATAATATTATGTGTCTTGTTACGTCCCTCTGAGGACCTGGTTATCTCTCCAGGTGTGTGCTCTTATCTTTCGCATGTGTTCTAGATCTAGCCGTGTCGCTATTTCTTCGAGGATGATTGCACTTGGATCGTCTACGCTTCGCTCGCCAAACTCATTTTATTTTCCATGTATTTTTCTTTATCTTGTTGGTAGTGGATTTGTCTTCGTCCAACATATTGTATCAAGACAATTCATTATCATTATATGATATCTTTTTCGTTATTTTGTGTGGATGAGATTAGTCATGGTTCTACTGTATTTTACAGCTTACGTATATTTATTATATGGCTGGCATGTCTACGTTCCTAGTCCTACGTATTTTGGGACTGGGGCGTTACATATTTTTGTGGTGGCCCATGCAGGTCAAGATAAATTGCTTGGTTACTTTACCGTACCAAGCAAGCCTGCGAATAGGATTAGAAGTCTAGGATCTCATCCACATACTTGACCTCCTTCCTCGATTCCATATTCGAACTACAGTTCGACTCATCGATTGCATCTTGCTTGATTCCTCCTATCATTATTTTTATCTTTCCTTTGTGTTTGCTAGAATTGACCCTACTAGTTAGATGTCCCAAACACCCTTAGCTTAATTCTTTAAGTTGGGTAGAATACTGTAATGCCTGTAGTTCATATTACGTATTTTGGAATACGTATACGTATTCTTGACTCATATTGCGTATTTTCTTGCATGGTTATTTTGGTATTTCCTTCTTGGTTCGGTTCAACTTGTTGCTGGTTCGGCTTAGCTTGGTTTAGGTGGACCGAACCCCCACCTACCACCACCCCTTATTTATATTCCCACCAAACACTCTCTCTCTCTTATTACTCTTCTTCTCCACCATTACTTCTCCACCTACCAGGAAGATAGCTTAGGCAAGTGCAGCTTGCTTCATGGAGGAACCCAAATTTTATTAGTTCTATTTTCTTCTCCATGAGATTCTAACACACTTTAATACTTAGCATTTCTAAATTTCATGGCTCATTTGTTGTAGATCTAAGTTTATTATATTTTCAGATTTATTGGGTTTTGATCTACTTAACATTGTTATTTCCAAGTTTTGATGGTTCACTGTTGTAGAGAATTTCGTTCTTTCCCCATTTTGACCTATGGAAGTCCTGAATTCCGACTTCGGAATGAAGAATTTATGAGCCTTGAAACCTATGGACCCCATGGTTCTTCTTCTCGGACAAGTGGAGAAGAAGAACAGTGCTGACCGCATGAAGCTCTTAGGCGCATGGCAGCACTTGACTGTATGAACCTTCATGCATGCAAGTCTTCCAGCCGCCTGACATTTTTTTAGTCGCATAGGCCTCGGCATAATTCGAGCCGCATGAACTTCTGTCTACCTGTAGCCGCATAAACTCTGTTCAGTTGAGCCGCATGGCGCCAATTCTTGTAGCCGCATATAACTCGTATTCCCTCTAGCCGCATAAAGCTTTGGCATAACTCAGCCGCATAAGCTTGCATACTCTTGCCGCATAAGACCCGCAAGCCCCGCAGCCGCATATGCAAGGGATTCCCTTAGCCACATGAGCGCGCACTTTTTCAGCCGCATAAGCCTCATCCGTTCCGCTGTCGCATAAGCCTGAGATCCCCGCTGCCGCATGATCCCCGCAGTACTTCCAGCCGCATGAACTTATCACCTCACAGCCGCATGCGCCCCCTTCCTTCCCGAGCCGCATGGCTCTTGCCAAGTGCAGCCGCATAAGGCCCTGTCTTCCCCTAGCCGCATGAAGTCGATTCTTCAGCAGCCGCATACGCTTGAGTGTTCCGCAGCCGCATAAGCTGTCCCTGGGTCCTTAGCCGCATGGACTTGCCATATTCCAGCCGCATGAGCTCTATTTTCTTAGCCGTATGGCTCCTTTCACAATCTTGTCCTTTTATTATTATTATATTTTATTACCATTATTATTTAATTGAAATGTCACATTTATGCTCATATCATGTAAATTCTGATACGATTCCAGGAACACGATAGTGGCCCGCCGTGGCGCACTCTTGACAAGTAAACTGACATAATATATTTCGACATGCTGTTACGACAGCTAGCTTGACATGACAAGTATGAATGACCTGGACACCGTAGGACGATTTTGTTTGTACAAATAAACCAGTACTGTCTTGCATCATGTCTAGCTTGACATGTTGTTACGACAGTCACGTGTTGCATTCTTCATAAACGGACTTTCGACCTGGATAACCGGATAGTCTGCAGGGCTTGTGGCTGTTGGGATAATCTCATTACATTTGCTAGTAACTAGGCCTGTGATAACCCTAGTTAGTTAAAGTATCAAGTCGTACTCTTGCTTGGCCGTGATTGATTGGATAGAGTTTATTCCAGCTTAGTCTTATCCTGATCCTGTACAAGACTGTGACAAGACATGATTATTGATGCTTGCCTTAACAATAACGATTGGGGGTCCAGTTCTATTCAGACAAAGGGTTACAATCCCGGTCCTTGTTTGGTTTAAGGGTTGTTACTGGCTCCCGGAGCAGTTCTGTGTCCTTTCTTCGTTTATAGTCTTATTGCAACCCCATGCCATGATCGTCATGTCTTACCTTACTTCAATACCATGATTATTATACTGGTCTTAACAATAAAGATCAGGGGTCCAGTTCTGTTCAGGCGAAGGGTTACAACTTCGGTCCTTGTTTGGTTTAAGGGTTGTAACCTGGCTCCCGGGGCAGTTCTGTGTCCTCTTTTCGTTTATTGTCTTTTCTGTACCATTAGTAGTTGAGACAGGTTTCTATTCAGGTGAAGGGTTACAACCCCGATCCTTGTTTGGTTTAAGGGTTGTGACCTGGCTACTCGAATGGTTTCCTCGTACTCAATTTACTGTTGTTATCTCATTATTATCAGTTTTGTTTATTGTAATCTTTAATATTCTATTGTGATATGCTGGTTTTAGTTCCTAAGTGAAGCCTCCTTTGTGGCACTTGCTCTTTCTGGGTCTGACCCAGCTGGTTTTGTGTGGCCAGATATCGGAACAGCACCAGAGGATCTACCTACCTTCCAGCCAAATGGTGACCACCAGGCGTAATCCTGGCAACGAGTGGATTTTTTTTGTCCTCCCACTTTATTGTAAAATTATTCTTTTGAGACGTTTAGCCGGCGAGCACGTGTTAGCTCGTATTGCACCTTTATTTACTGTCCGCCTACGGGCTGTAACATGATATGTAATGTTTGGGATGCCTTACTATTGTATATTTGGTGATCTTACGTCTTGTAACATTTACTTACTTGTTTGCGATTGAACGCTAGGCTTGTTCATGACCCTAAGAGACTGTTGGCTTGTAGTTAAACCCTCATGTATCTAGACAGTCGTGACCGTATAGCAAGGTGGGATGCACTTCTATATACGTAGCTGGCTATGTCTGCCCCCACTCTCCAGTATTCTGGTTCTGGGGTGTGACATGGTTTAAGTGGTGGCCCATGCAGGTCTTGTAAATCAAGATATATGAGTGTTTACCGAATAGATGTCTCAATCAGTACTCTCCCTTGATCTCTGCTCGTATCCTCTTGATCCCTGAAATCTTGCCCTAATCACATGCTTGTATCGTTGATCTGTCCTGGTCCTTCCTTATTGTTCCCTATGTCATCTTTTTCAGCGGCATTATTCCTGGACCTGCCGATCAGCAAGGCGGAGCACCTCCCGTGGACCAGCAACAACCCAGAGATCAAGCCTAGCATTCTGGAGTAGCCTCCAGAGTCGTGCCTATTGGAGGAGAGCCACCAGTTCAGCCCGTCCAGCCAGCAGTAGAGCCTGATGATGGCACTTTGGTGGGTCTCATCAGACCGTTATTAGCTTCCCAAGACCGGCGAGGAGATGTCTTGCACCAGGCGGTGGCAGATGCTTTGACCAGAGGAGGTCATCAGGGTAACAACACGGCCAACAGCTTCAAGCGCTTGAACCCCCTTCTTCGATGGTAGCTAAGATGCTATTGCTGCGGATGCATGGCTTCAGGACACTGAGGTCATTCTAGAAGCAGCCAGGACTCCAGAAGCCAAAAAGGTGGCCGTGGTGCGCCTGCAGTTATTAGATTTTGCCCGCAGCTGGTGGACGGCGCAGGCTGTTGGATTAGTGGCCCCTATTTCATGGACAGCATTCAGGGAGAGATTCCAGACCAAGTATTTCGATGTTGTAGCTCGATACAACCTACAGACGAGGTTCACCAATCTGAAGCAGATAGGCAAGACGATCGATGGATATGCGGCCGAGTTCTCAGGCTTAGTCGGTTTGCTCCCACTTTGGTGCGATCGAGTTCGATAGAGCCCAGCGGTTCCAGCAGGGGCTCCATCTCGAGAATTTGTTGGCAGTAGAGCAGTTTGAGCATCAGACTTTTGATGCGGTATTGAGAGCAGCCCGGAGCATGAGTATACCTCCTAGAGGATCATGGATAGGACCGGAGGTCGGTAGCGATCCCACAGCCAGATGAGCCAATCTTCAGCACCAACACCGGCAGCCAGGGCTTTGACCATTGGAGGTCCGAGGCGGGCGGCCTCAGTGACGTCGGTTCAGCATTCAACCTCGACGCACCCTCAGCAGCTGAAGCAGTCTTCCGCAGTGGGATATCCGTACTGCGAAAAGCCCGGGCATGTAGTATCAGAATGTCGCAGAGCACAGGGTTTGTGCTTGGTTTATGGTGACCCGGACCATAGGGTTGGAAACTGCCCGAACATGGAGAGTTCATCATCAGCTTTATCTAGTCCTTCAGTTAGAAGACCAGCTCCAGTCCAGCAACAACTGCAGTACCCGTTTCCGAGGCCATTACCGACACAGGACCAGGCATTCTAGCAGCAGAGGCCGTAGCAGTATGCCCAAGCCCAAACCCTGATCCAGAGCAGTCAGAGAAATTTTCAGTAGAGGGGACCCGCACCCAGCGGGCATGGTCAAGTGTTGGCTTTGACCATAGGAAAGTAACAAATAGCACCCGGTGAGGTAGTGGCATGTACTATTCTTGTCAACACCTTTCCAGCTTCAGTATTATTTGATTCTGGTGCCTCGCATTCATTTATGTCTACACGATTTGCAACACGGATAGGATTGGAGCCGAATCATTATCAGTAAGGCTTAATATACTTACTGGTAACGGACTTGTGGGAGTAGATAGAGTATTTTCCTCGTGTCGGATCATGGTTAGCGGTAGAGAATTTCCCGCTAGATTAATAGAGTTCCCGATGGCCGATTATGATGTGGTCTTAGGGATGGATTGGTTGAGGGACCAGTATGCTAGGATAGACTGCCATATTGGCAGGGTTATATTTAGCATTCCCGGTGAGCCAGAGTTTTTCTTTTTCCGAGGCGAAGTTGAACCTTCTCCTTCAGTATTGCGGATGGCAGTAGCAGTAGTACAGTTACCTCGGATAGTCGAAGAATTTTTAGATGTTTTCCCAGAAGAGCTTCCAGGGATGCCGCCAGAGCGGGAGATCGATTTCACCATTGACTTGATTCCCGGGACAGCCCCCGTGTCAGAGAGTCTACATGATGGCACCGTCAGAGCTGGGGATATTGTATAAGATGATTAAAGAACTCTGAGCCAAGGGATTCATTCGTTCTAGTGGATCGCCTTGGGGAGCCCCGATGCTTCTTGTAAAAAAAAAGGATGGTACCTCCAGATTATGTGTAGATTATCGTACCTTGAACTCATTGACAATCAAGAACAGATACCCTCTCCTGAGGATAGATGACTTGTTTGATCAACTCAAGGGGCAACAGTATTCTCGAAGATCGACTTACGATCGGGATATCATCAAATCAGAGTCAGAGAGCAGGACATCCCGAAGATGGCTTCCAGATCCCGGTATGGGCATTGGGAGTTCCTTGTGATGCCATTTGGATCGACCAATGCGTCGACAGTATTCATGGACCTCATGAATCGTATCTTCATGCCTTATTTGGATCAGTTCGTGATTGTGTTCCTAGACGACATCCTGGTCTACAGTAAGAGTGTAGCGGAGCATGAGCAGCATCTCAGAGTTGTCCTCCAAATTCTCAGAGAGCATCAGTTATATGCTAAGTTCAGTAAATGCGAGTTCTGGCTCGATCGCATTTCATACTTGGGTCATATCATCACCAGAGGCGGAGTGGAAGTAGATCCCCAGAAAATCATGGTTATTGAGTCATGGCCAGTGCCTAGCACGGTTGCAGAAGTTCGTAGTTTTCTTGGCTTGGCCGGCTACTACCGGCGATTTATTTCAGACTTTGCTCGGATTTCAGCACCATTGACCCAGTTGACCCGCAAGGATGTGCGATTTGCTTGGACAGCGGAATGCCATGAATCTTTTGAGAGATTGAAGCGAGGCTTGATGACGGCTCCTATTCTCACGCTTCCAGATAGGATCGAAGGATTCTCAGTATATTGTGATACTTCCGGCAGGGGTTTAGGATGTGTTCTGATGCAGCATGGGAAGGTAATAGCTTATGTGTCACGTCAACTTCGTGATCATGAGAGAAATTATCCAACCCATGACTTGGAGCTGGCAGCAGTAGTGTTTGCACTTAAGTTGTGGAGGCACTACTTGTACGGAGGTAGGGTGAAGATTTTTATCGACCACAAGAGCCTGAAGTATGTTTTCACTCATAAGGATCTTAACATGCGTCAGAGAAGGTGGCTAGAGCTACTTGTGGATTATGATGTCAACCTGCAGTATCACCCAGGGAAGGCCAACGTCGTTGCAGATGTATTGAGCAGACGATCCGGAGTTTATTTCCTAACATCGCAACCAGAGCTATTAGCAGATCTTCAGAAGATGGGAATAGAAGTTGTCCTTTCTACCAGTGTGGCATTGATGGCCAGCATGCAAGTTTAGTCCACTAGTCGAGAGGATTGGTACAGTCAGCAGATTCCAAGCTTCAGCGACTCAGAGAAGAGTGTGAGGCAGGACGAAGGCCAGAGTTGTGCATCCATAAAGAGGTACACTTAGGCATGGAAGGCATCTTTTTGTACCCAGCGGTGATATCAGACAGGAGATCATGGCAGAGGCTCACAGTTCTTAGTATTCCATTCATCCTGGTGGCACGATGTCACGACCCGCACCCTTATGAGGGGCACGAGCACGTGGGTACGTCCAGCCTACGCGCAGTATCGGCGGTAGAACGCTATATATAACGTCTGTAAATACTACGACTAACAGTATAAATGTACCTGTACAGTATATACTCTCCGAATGGAGGTAATATATCAATACAGTCTCAATCACAGAATAAAACTAAGGTAGATAGCTCAGAAAGAGAACATATGATAGATGAAAGAGTAAATAAGTCCAGAGTCCAATACAAGCCCAGATATATACAACATCACAGGGTCTCAAATATAATGTAGAAGCTACAATCTGATAAAGCTAGCTGGATCGCAGTCCAGTCAAACCTAGCTAATCTATACTACTCTGGAAGTATAAAATCTAGTGGCTCTACTATAAGGCCACGATCCAAGGCTACTCCATCTGACTCGAGCCCATAATAGGTCGAGCAGTCCGACTCAGAATCATCTGTAATATATCATAACGGTATCCTGTCAAGAAAATGAGCAAGTACAAACACTAACAGCAGTTCCATGTGAATTGACAAATTCTATAAGAGACAGTATAATGAACTACGAGACAAAGATATATGAAAACTTGGGAACCATTCGGAAGCCGAGTTACAACCCTTAAACCAAACAAGGATCGGGGTTGTAACTCTTCTTCCGAACAGAACTTAGTCTCCAAATCAAGGTACAATGTAAAGACATGTAGAGCATGTGAGTAACTGTATATCATGGCATGGTGAGAAAAATACTGAATATAGAACAGAGCAGGTATACGATAAGATAAGTAAAATAAAATGTGACTTGAATTATTAGAGCGATATGTGATCGGCTTGAGATAAGTGACAAGACAGGCTATCCACTTGGCCCGGCAATCCGCGGTGACCTCAACGGAAAGTCATGCCGACCAACCTGGATAACGAGCACAAGGCAAAAGGATCTTGCTACACCCTTCGTGAGGGAAGAGTGGTGCGAACACATGAATAGTGACAGGATGGCTTGGATCACATAGCCCCTAATAATTCCCCATCCCCGAATAGTACAATGGATCTGGACATGACACGTCATGGCACGTAATTCCATAAGAGGGTAGCAAATCCCCTTAGAAATCGGTGTCTATATAAGTACAGGGAACAAGACAGGAAGTGTACCAATATACCCAGAAATCCAGGAACAACATCTCATGTCATGATCCAACATGTACTAGTCCGTGAACTATCGTGACTGAGAATCAAGTAAGACACTACGACTGAATCAGATATAGCAGATATCAAGACAATAAAAACTATCAGTGAATGTACTCGCCTGTCCAGAGCTGTAGGGTATATCAATGCTCAGAGCGGTAATCAGGAACCTAAAGATGAGATACTATTGTTAATTTAGGTTTAAACAAGTTTAAGAATGATTCACAATGAATAATATGCAATTTAGGTCAAACTAGGTCTCACTGAGTTACACTAAGTCCTGTCAAGTCAAATCTAGGTCAAATCAAGTTATCACAGGTCAAAACAAGTCGAAGAAAGTCAAACGGGGTCAAGAGTTGGCCTACAGTTGACTTTTGGTCAATTGGTCAACTCTAGTTTGGATTTGGTCAAATCTAGACAACGTGTTGACTCACTCACAAACCCTCTCTAATTTGATTTTCTACATTCCCTTCTCCTTATTCTTATTCTCCATCTCCTCCTCCTTATTCTCCGTCTTTCCTCTATTCTCGTCTTCCTTCTTATTCTTCTTCTCCTTATTCTCCGTCATCTCCTTATTCTTATTCTCCGTCTCCTCTCCTTATTCTCCGTCTCCTTCTCCTTATTCTTCGTCTTCTCCTCCTTATTCTCCGTCTTCTCCTTCTTATTCTGTCTTCTCCTTCTTATTCTTCGTCTTCTCCTTATTTTATTCTCCGTCTCCTCTTCCTTATTCTCCGTCTCCTTCTCCTTATTCTCCGTCTTCTCCTCCTTATTCTCCGTCTTCTCCTTATTCTCTGTCTCTTATTTCTCTGTCTCCTTCTCCTTATCTCCGTCTCTTATTTCCCTTATTCTCCGTCTCCTATTGCCACTGCTGCCTAATGCCTAAACTGCTGCTGCTGCTACTGGCTTATGCTGCTGCTGCTACTCTACTTTCTACTGCTGTTGCTATTTCTTATTCCTTCTTCTTCTACTTCTATTCCTCTCCCCAAACTCTCATCTCTTCCTCTAAAATCACACACACACACATCCATATCTATAATAGAATATATATATATATATATATATATATATATATATATATAAACTCACAAACGCATATACCCATCACATATATATATATATATATATAGATAGATATAGATATATATATAGATAGATAGATAGATATATATAGAGATATATAAGACACTCACACACTCTATCTATATATAAATACATACACACACACACATATATAGAAATTATAGACACATTATATAGAACCACAGAGAGACGCTCAAAAAAGATAGAATATAGAAATATAATATATATATATATATATATATATAGATATATATATATATATATATATATAAAATATATATAATATAATATATATATAAATATATATATATATATATATTTCTCTCTAAAAGGAAAACCCCTAATAAATCCTTAAACTAGGTTTTTGGAAAACCTATAAAAGCTATGGTCATTAAGTAGAGAATGGTCTCCTCCACATTTATTGTAAAGGAATAAATGCAAGAGAGGAAATTAATGAGGGTTAATGAGCATACCTAGAATTGGTTTCCTTGAGGAAGAAGAAGCTTCAAAAGAAAGAATAAATGAGAGAGAGAGAGAGAGAGAGTTTACTTTGGAGTGAAGTAAAGGGAGGAGGTTTTGCCTATACATGGCCGGCCATGGGGGTCTTAATGGGTTTGGGTGGAGACCCATTAGGCCTCCAGACCCATTAGGCTTGGTTTGGTTTGACTCCAAATTGACTAATTAAGCCTCTAAATGACTAGTTAAGTCATGGAAGTATGGTTTATGGTTTCTAGCCTAGTTAGGATGGCATGTGGGCCAAGCCCAGCTAGGATATGGGTCACACTAGTGTCCAGACTACCCGGGTCTCCAACTTAAGTCCAAATTGGATAAAATTCAAACTAAATCAACCAAACCCTAAAACCCTATAAATCAAATAAAATTCCCAAAAGTATAATAAAATGGAAAATTACCATTTTACCCCTAACTGGGAAAAGTAAGGGTGACAAGTCTATCCACCTAAAAAAAAATTTTGTCCTCAAAATTGAATGAGAACTAACACAGCAACATGAATAGAACAGGAAGAAAAAGAAAGAATTTACCTCAAGGCTCGAAGAGATATGGGAATCGCTCCCGCATGTCGTCCTCCCTCTCCCAGGTAGACTCACCTGGAGAGTGATGTCTCCACGCAACGCGAACCAAGGGAATGACCTGGTTCCGGAGCACCTTCTCTCTGCGATCCAGAATCTCCACCGGCTGTTCTGGACAGCTGAGAGTAGGTCCCACCTGTATCGCTGAATGGTCCAATACATGGCTAGGATCTGCCACGTACCGCCTCAGCTGCGATACATGAAACATGTTGTGCACTCCCTCGAGCCTAGTAGGCAAGTCCAGTCGGTAGGCTACTGCACCGATCCTCTCTAAGATGGTGAAAGGTCCGATGTAGCGCGGACTGAGCTTTCCACCGCCGCCAAAGCGAATAGTGCCACGTGTCGGGGATATCCTCAGAAATACCATGTCACCAACCTAGACACAAGACAAAAACTCAACACACAACTAACAACAATCCAACAAACACGACAAGAACTGAAACTAACTTCGAACTCTAACGGTCTCCGGTGACTATCGGCCCAATGCCGCTGCCTATCCTGAGCCACCCGAAGTCTGTCTCTAATCATCCTGACCTTCTCGGCCGCATCCACAACCATCTCCGGCCCAAGAAGCGCCCGCTCGCCGACATCGTCCCAAGACAAAGGAGTACGGCATCTCCGTCCATATAGAGCCTCAAATGGTGACATCTCTATACTGGCCTGGTAGCTGTTGTTGTAAGCAAACTCTACCAGGTGAAGATGGTCCTCCCAAGAACCCTCGAGATCTAGCACACATGTGCGAAGCATATCCTCCAAAGTCTGGATGGTCCTCTCCGACTGCCCGTCTGTCTGAGGATGATAAGCAGTACTAAACTTGAGCGAGGTGCCCAAGCTAGCCTGCAAACTCCTCCAGAAGTGGAAGTGAATCGGCTATCCCGATCTGAAACTATGGTCACCGGAACTCCGTGCAATCTCACGATCTGACGAACATACAGCTCAGCCAGCCTCTCCGTAGACAAACCCACCTTGAAAGGCAAAAAGTGGGCCAATTTGGTCAATCTATCAACTATGAACCAAACCGCGTCCTTCCCTCCTGGCGATCGTGGAAGTCCAGATACAAAAGTCCATGGTGATGTGCTCCCACTTCCACTCGGGAATGGGTAGCGGCTGTAGTAATCCACCTGGTCTCTGTCTCTCGGCCTTCACCTGCTGACACACAAGGCAACGAGATATAAACTGAGCTACCTCGCTTCATGCCATACCACCATACGTGCTCTCTCAGGTCCCTATACATCTTGTTGGCTCCAGAATGCATAGAATACTGAGAGCGATGTGCCTCCTGAAGAACCTCCTCCCGAAGCTCTCCACGCAAAACGTACAGCCTAGTACCGTGCCGCAACGACCCATCTTCGGCTACAGAGAAATCGTCAAGCAAGCCCGTCCTCACCTGCTCCCTGATGCTCCTCAGGGCAACATCATCATATTGCGCTGACCTGACTCTATCCATCAGCTCAAACTGAATCTGCAAACCCTACATCTGGATCTCCATGCCCGGAATGATGACCTCGATACCCAAACTATCCAGGTCGGCCAACAAATGACGATCTGTCGTCAAGAACATAGCAACTGGATACCTGCTCAAGGCATCTGCAACTACGTTGGCCTTCCCCGGATGGTACTGCAAGGATATATCGAAGTCCTTCATCATCTCTAACCACCGCCTCTGCCGCATGTTCAACTCCTTCTGAGTGAACACGTACTTCAAGCTCTTGTGATCTGTGAAGATCTTAACTCGCTCTTCGTACAGGTAATGCTTCCATAACTTCAAAGCAAAAATAACCGCGGCCAAATCTAGATCATGAGTTGGATAGTTCTTCTCATGAGGACGCAACTGCCTGGATGCATAGGCAATCACCTTCCCGTGCTGCTGAAGAACACACCCTAAACCCTTCCCGGAAGCATCGCTGAAAATCGAGAACCCTCCTGACCCAGATGGCAAAGTCAGGATCGGAGCTGAAGTCAACCTACTCTTCAGTTCATCGAATGCAGCCTGACACTCAACAGTCCAGACGAACTCCACATCCTTCCTGGTGAGTCTAGTCATCGGCTCTACAATCCGCGAGAAGTCCTGGACGAACTTCCGGTAATAGCCAGCCAAACCCAGAAAGCTCCGAACCTCGACAACTGAACTGGGCGTAGACCAAGACTCCACTGCCGAAATCTTTCTCTGGTCCACTGAAATCCCATGCTCGGTCACAACATGACCTAAGAACTCCACCTGGTCTAAGAAGAACTCACACTTCGAAAGCTTCCCGTAGAGTTGCTCCCTCCTCAGAGTCTCTAACACAACTCTCAAGTGCTCCTCATGCTCCTCTTGCGTCTTTGAATAGATCAAGATATCGTCTATGAAGACCACCACGAACTTGTCAAGGTACTGATGGAATACCTTGTTCATCAAGTTTATGAACACCGCAGGAGCATTGGTCAACCCAAATGGCATCACTGTAAACTCGTACTGGCCGTACCGAGTCCGAAATGCCGTCTTGGGAATGTCATCCCGCCTCACCTTCAGCTGGTGATACCCGGACCTCAAATCTATCTTCGAAAAGACCTTTGCCCAACTCAGCTGATCGATCAAGTCGTCGATCCTCGGCAAAGGGTACCTATTCTTGATAGTGAGGTTGTTGAGCGCCCGGTAATCAATGCACATGCGGGACGTACTGTCCTTCTTCGGTACAAAAAGGACTGGCGCTCCCCAGGACGAAGAACTGGATCTGATGAACACCTTGTCCTGCAGCTTGTTGACTTGCTTCTTCAGCTCTATCAACTCGCTGTTGTTCACCCTATAGACATGCTGTGATATGGGCTCGGCACCCGACACCAAGTCTATAGAGAACTCAATGTCCCTGTCTGGCTGCATCCTCGGCAACTCCTTGGGAAAGACATCCGAGAACTTAGCAATCAACGGATGTGGCAAATCCTGCCCCGCCAACAAAACTCCACAGAATCCAGCCTCCGGCTCCGCTGCTCCTCGAGCAAACTCGATTTCTGGCTCTCCCGGCGTCCTAAAAAGAACTCTGTCTCCTCTACAATCAATGCTAGCATGGTGCATGCTCAACCAATCCATACCAAGTACCATATCGTACCTCGGTAGGGGCATTATGAGCAGACACGCACTCAAGTCCCGGCCTCTCAGAGTGACTCTCCGCCCCTTGCAAATATTATTAACCAGGATAATACCTCCCCCGGTCATAATCTTGTAAGTCCTACCCATATATTCAGCAATAATATTGTGTCTCAGAGCAAAAGAAACAGACACAAAACTATGGGTTGCCCCAGAATCAAACAAGGCGAAAGCAGGAAAAGAATCTAGGAGAACATGACCTGCTACCACATCTCCCACCGGCTCTGTCTCCTCCTCTGCTGCCAAAGCGAACACCCTGCCCGTGGGTGCTCCCTTCTGGTGCTGAACAAAGCGCTGCTGCTGGGTCTGAAGTGGAGGATCCCTCTGCTGAACTGCTGGTCCTCTAGCCGGCTGCGCTCTGTCCTGACCTCCTCTGACTCCGCAAAAATAGCAATCCCTCAGCTGGTGATCGGGCGCCCCACAGTAAAGAAAGACGCCCAACCTCTTCCTGCAAGCATCCCTGGTGTGCCCCGGCTTCCCGCAGAAGCCGCACGGAGTAGCCGGTCTCTGGCCCTGTCCTTGGTGCTGCTGGACATGCGCTGGTGCCTGCTGAATCTGCAACAGAGGCTGCTGCTGCTGGAATGGCCTCTGCTGATGCTGAAAGTGGGGACGCTTGGCCGGTCCCGTACTGGAACTCGCCTCCATAGTATCTCCGCTCCTCTTCGGCTTGAGGCCGAAGTCCTCCTCTGCAATCTGCGCGTCCATCAATATCTGATCGAACGTCGCGTCACGGCGACCCGAGGTGCGGGTGCGCACTACATGAATAAGTCCCCTGCGGAACTTACGAGCCTTCTGCCCCTCATCCTGGATCATATCGGGAGCAAACCTGCTAAGGCGGAAGAACTCAGCTGCATACTCGTCTACCGACGAGTTCTCCTGCACTAGACCCACGAACTGGCCCTCCAATGCTGTCAGAGCCACGTCCGGGAAGAATTTCTCCTGGAAGAGCCTCCGGAAGTTCTCCCATGTCAGCCCTCTCACCGACGCACGAGGATTCGTACGGTACCATGTCAGCGCAATATCGAAGAATCGGCTGGCTGCGGCCGAAACCCAAAGTGCTCTAGGAAGCTCTGCCAGCTCCATGCTTCGCTGTACATCCTCTAGCCAGTCGTCTGCATAAAGGATGCCCTCCGTGCCCGTGAAGTCCCTGGAGCTCATCTTCCTAAAGTCTAATACTGTCCCTGGCCTGAACTGCTGCTGATACGGCTGCTGGCCAGTAGGGCCCTGTACCGTACCCGATGCCACTCTCTCCACTAGTGCCAGTGCAAGCTGATACGAGTTCTCCATACTCTGCCTCAGCATCTCGATCTGACGGTGTGACGCCTCCGACTGGCACTGCGATGCCTCTGCCTGGGCCCGCTGTGTCTCCATCATCTGCTGAAGGAGAAGGAACATATGATGTGTATCCGTCAGTATCGGTGGTGGTGGCGGCAGCATCTCCAGAACGACGACCGAAACCCTCTGGGGTGGAGGTGGTAGACCTCCCTGTGCAACTGCCGGGGTCTCCGGAATAGTGGAATCACTGGAGGGCAGTCTCATGAACCTCCTCCTCGACCGGTTCAGATCTCTCGGGCAAGCTACTCCATCCAGAGGCCTGCGGATGCGTCTTCGTCATTTTGGAGACGAATTGAAGCAAAGAGACCAATATGGCACATGAGAAGACATTTTCAAAGAAGGACAATTAATTTAATACAAGGAAAGTAATCATGATAATCAAAAGATCAAAATTTCTTTCCTAAGTGTGATTGAGAAACTCCTATCATATCCTAGGTCCTACGTCCTAATTGCAGGCTCGTAATTAGTACTCTAAGTCGAGCACCATTACGAGATCGCACTAATTGCGACACAGATCTGCATGGGCCACCACAAAAATGTGTCACGACCCGCACCCTTATGAGGGGCATGAGCACGTGGGTACTTCCAGCCTACGCTGCAGTATCGGCGGTAGAACGCTGTATATAACGTCTGTAAATACTATGACTAACAGTATAAATGTACCTGTACTTCAAACCTAGCTAATCTATACTACTCTGGAAGTACAAAATCTAGTGGCTCTACTAAAAGGCCACGATCCAAGGCTACTCCATCTGACTCGAGCCCATAATAGGTCGAGCAGTCCGACTCAGAATCATCTGTAATATATCATAATGGTATCCTGTCAAGAAAATGAGCAAGTACAAACACTAACAGCAGTTCTATGTGAATTGACAAATTCTATAAGAGACAATATAATGAACTACGAGACAAAGATATATGAAAACTTGGGAACCGTTCGGAAGCCGAGTTACAACCTTAAACCAAACAAGGACGGGGGTTGTAACTCTTCTCCCGAGCAGAACTTAGTCTCCAAATCAAGCTACAATGTAAAGGCATGTAGAGCATGTGAGTAACTGTATATCATGGCATGGTGAGGAAAATACTGAATGTAGAACAGAGCAGGATATACGATAAGATAAGTAAATATAAAATGTGACTTGAATTATTAGAGCGATATGTGATCGGCTTGGGATAAGTGACAGGACAGGCTATCCACGTGGCCCGGCAATCTGCGGTGACCTCAACGGAAAGTCATGCCGGCCAACCTGGATAACGAGCACAAGGCAAAAGGATCTCGCTACACCCTTCGTGAGGGAAGAGTGGCACGAGCACATGAATAGTGACAGGGTGGCTTGGATCACATAGCCCCTAATAATTCCCCATCCCTAAATAGTACAATAGATCTGGACATGACACGTCATGGCACGTGATTCCGTAAGAGGGTAGTAAATCCCCTTAAAAATCGGTGTCTATACAAGTATAGGGAACAAGACAGGAAGTGTACCAATATACCCAAAAATCCAGGAACAACATCTCATGTCATGATCCAACGTGTACTAGTCCATGAACTATCGTGACTGAGAATCAAGTAATACACTACGACTGAATCGGATATAGCAGATATCAAGACAATGAAAACTATCAGTGAATGTACTCGCCTGCTGTCCTGAGCTGTAGGGTATATCAATGCTCAGAGCAGTAATCAGGAACCTAAAGATGAGATACTGTTGTTAATTTAGGTTTAAACAAGTTTAAGAATGATTCACAATGAATGATATGCAATCTAGGTCAAACTAGGTCTCACTGAGTCACACTAAGTCCTGTCAAGTCAAATCTAGGTCAAATCAAGTTATCACAGGTCAAAACAAGTCGAAAAAAGTCAAACGGGGTCAAGAGTTGGCCTACAGTTGACTTTTGGTCAACTGGTCAACTCTAGTTTAGATTTGGTCAAATCTAGACAAAGTGTTGACTCACTCACAAACCCTCTCTAATTTGATTTCCTACATTCCCTTCTCCTTATTCTTATTCTTTGTCTCCTCCTCCTTATTCTCCGTCTCCTTCTCCTTATTCTCCGTCTTCTCCTTCATATTCTCCGTCTTCTCCTTATTCTCCGTCTTCTCCTTATTCTTATTCTCAGTCTTCTCAACCTTATTCTTCGTCTCCTTCTCCTTATTCTCCGTCTTCTCCTCCTCCTTATTCTCCGTCTTCTCCTTCTTATTCTTCGTCTTCTCCTTTTTATTCTCCGTCTTCTCCTTCTTATTCTCCGTCTTCTCCTTATTCTCCGTCTTCTCCTTATTCTTATTCTCCGTCTCCTCTTCCTTATTCTCCGTCTCCTTCTCCTTATTCTCCTTCTTCTCCTCCTTATTCTCCGTCTTCTCCTTATTCTTCGTCTCTTATTTCTCTGTCTCCTTCTCCTTATTCTCCGTCTCTTATTTCCCTTATTCTCCGTCTCCTTATTGTCACTGCTGCTCCTAATGCCTAAACTGCTGCTGCTGCTACTGGGCTTATGCTGCTGCTGCTACTCTACTTCCTACTGCTGCTGTTGCTATTTCTTATTCCTTCTTCTTCTACTTCTATTCCTCTCTCCCAAACTCTCATTCTCTTTCTCTAAAATCACACACACACATCCATATCTATATATATATATATATATATATATATATATATATATATATATATATATATATATATATATATATATATATAAACTCACAAA
Source organism: Iris pallida (assembly GCA_029216955.1). Taxonomy (NCBI): domain Eukaryota; kingdom Viridiplantae; phylum Streptophyta; class Magnoliopsida; order Asparagales; family Iridaceae; genus Iris; species Iris pallida. The sequence continues at coordinate 1,983,261 of JANAVB010021997.1, forward strand.
CGCATATACCCATCTACATATATATATATATATATATATATATATATATATATATATATATATATATATATATATAGACACTCACACACTCTCTCATATCTATATATATAAATACATACACACACACACATATAGAAATATATATACACATATATATATATATATATTTCTCTCTAAAAAGGAAAACCCCTAATAAATCCTTAAACTAGGTTTTTGGAAAACCTATAAAAGCTATGGTCATTAAGTAGAGAATGGTCTCCTCCACATTTATTGTAAAGGAATAAATGCAAGAGAGAAAATTAATGAGGGTTAATGAGCATACCTAGAATTGGTTTCCTTGAGGAAGAAGAAGCTTCAAAAGAAAGAATAAAATAAAGAGAGAGAGAGTTTACTTTGGAGTGAAGTAAAGGGAGGGGGTTTTGCCTATACATGGCCGGCCATGGGGGTCTTAATAGGTTTGGGTGGAGACCCATTAGGCCTCCAGACCCATTAGGCTTGGTTTGGTTTGACTCCAAATTGACTAATTAAGCCTCTAAATGACTAGTTAAGCCATGGAAGTATGGTTTATGGTTTCTAGCCTAGTTAGGATGGCATGTGGGCCAAGCCCAGCTAGGATGTGGGTCACACTAGTGTCCAGACTATCCGGGTCTCCAACTTAAGTCCAAATTGGATAAAATTTAAACTAAATCAACCAAATCCCTAAAACCCTATAAATTAAATAAAATTCCCAAAAGTATAATGAAATAGAAAATTACCATTTTACCCCTAACTGGGAAAAGTGAGGGTGAGACACGAAGATGTACCGAGATATTCGTCAGCACTTTTGGTGGAATGGCATGAAGAGAGAGATAGCCCGGTTTGTTTCTCGATGTTTGGTCTACCAACAGGTTAAAGCTGAACATCAGAGGCCAGCTAGACTTCTTCAGCCCTTGCTGATTCTGAAATGGAAGTGGGAGCATGTAACCGTAGATTTCGTGACTGGATTGCCTAGATCTCCGGCTGGCAGAGATGCTATTTGGGTTATAGTCGACCGGCTCACAAAGGTGCCCCACTTCTTCCCGTTCAGAGTTGGTCAGTCGACGGTTCAGTTAGCAGAAATGTACCTCAGGCAGATCGTCAGACTTCACGGTGTGCCAGTCAGATTCACCTCAGATCGAGATTCCAGATTTACGTCGCACTTTTGGCGCAGCTTGCAAGAGAGTTTGGGGACTCGTCTCCAGTTCAGCTCAGCTTATCACCCGCAGACAGATGGTCGGTCAGAACGCACGATCCAGACTCTTAAAGATATGTTGAAATCTTGTACACTCGACTTCGGTGGTTCCTAGGAAGATCACCTGCACCTGGTGGAGTTTTCGTACAACAACAGTTTCCAGGCCAGCATCCAGATGGCACCATTCGAGGCACTGTATGGTAGGAAGTGCCGATCCCCGCTAGCATAGGACGATGCTGGAGAGAGACAGATGCTCGGTCCGGAACTGATTGCTCAGACCGTTGAAGTGGTCAGAAAAGTCAGAGATCATCTTCGAGTTGCCCAAGATCGCCATCGTTATTAGGCCGGTTCTCATCGGCGTCCTCTTGAGTTTTCTATCGGCGACCATGTATTCTTGAGAATTTTGCCTAACCATGGCGTCATTCGTTTCGGCGTACGGGAAAAGCTTAGTCCTAGGTATATAGGGCCGTTCGATATTTTAAAGCGAGTAGGAGATGTGTCCTATTGTCTCGCTCTTCCGTCGTCGTTAAGTGAGGTGCATGATGTATTCCATGTATCTCAACTATGATGGTACATCCCGGACCCGAGCCACATCCTATACCATTCAGAATTGGTTGTTGGTACCAACCTTTCGTATGAGGAGAGGCCCGTGTCTATATTGGACCGGAGAGAGAAGATACTCAAGAACAAGACTATTAGCTTAGTCCGTATTGCTTGGGGTCATCACTCTTTGGGTGAGTCAACGTGGAAGCGCGAGGATGATATCCGATCGCGATATTCTAACCTGTTTGACTCGTAAAGTATAATATCTTCTTATGCCTTATGCCCTCGATTTCCTTGCTTGCATGAATGGTTGCTTGATTTACTGCCTTGTTATAGCTTGCCTATGATTAGTATAGCGGGTCCTTGCTTCTCTAGCATCTTGATTAAATTTCGAGGACGGAATTCTTTTAAGGTGGGTAGAGTGGTAATGCCTATAGTTCGTATTACGTATTTTGGAATACGTATACGTATTCTTGACTCATATTGGGTGTTTCCTTGCATGGTTATTTCGGCATTTCCTTCTTGGTTCGATTCAACTTGTTGCTGGTTCAGCTTGGCTTGGTTTTAGGTGGACCGAACCCCCACCTACTGTAGCTCCCCTTCCCGAAAATTTTGAAATATTTTTTATTTTATTTATTTAAATGGAGATTTTTAGAATTTTTATAAATAATTATTTAGTTAATTATTATGGTAGATGACTTTAGCAATGGTAGAGTTTTAAAGTACAAGACGACTAGGAATTATGGCACGGATAGTGCAGTGGCGTGCTTTGACTAGTGTACTAGCCATGCCCGAGGAAATCTAGCCATAAGGACGTCCTAACTAAGAAAACCAGACCAAGTTACGACTTAACCACTATAGATAATTAAGTTGTTATTTATTAATATTTTTGGACTTTTAATTGACCTGGTTGTACCAAACCAGCCCGGACTGGACTCGAACTGAGCACAAGCCCATGTGAGCATGTAGTGAGACCAACACGGTCGTATTGACATATTTTGATAAGTGCAAATATTTGTACTTATTTGGGTTTAGCAGATAAATTCCTCAAAACTGATTATATGAATTATTTATTAATATTTAATGGTGATCGGATTATTGCTAGGTTTTGTATTCAGAATTTTCTGAATATCTATGGATATACATGTATATAGTTGTTATCATATATGTGTATACGTGAACGTATATATAATATATACAAATATGTGTATATGTTACGTATATACGTATATGTGTGGATGTGTGTTGTATATATATATATAATATATATATATTATAGATATATATATAATATATATAAAATATATAATCTATATAATATTATATATATATATAAGTAAATAAATGGATATATAAATGTATGTGTATATATATATATATAAATATATATATGTATATGTGAGAATGTGAATGTATATATAAATTATATACGTGTAGGTAGATATATATATATATATAAATAATATTATGTACGAGTACATATGTATGTGGGTGTATATATATACATATACTATAATAGAGTAAATAAATAGAGTAAAT